>NW_024121577.1:3299622-3389700 GCF_016745375.1 Pimephales promelas | reverse complement strand
ATGACCTAGTTGTCAGAAACGCATATATATTTTTCATTCTATAAGCTTCAAACATTTTACTGTGGCTTGCCCTGTCATGCTTTGGCAGATGCATCTGTTTAATGCTTTTGAGACATGCTTTTCTCAGAACATAATTTTCATTTTATGGTTATCTCCTCCTTACCCGTAAATGTTAGTGAGTCCCGCAAGTATTTCCATTTTGCATAACCTGACAAGCAGCAAGTCTCCATTAAAACTCCAGTCTTTAATAAACGAGCACTGATGTATGCCAAAAAACAGCGCACAGTGTAGACTTATCCCAGTACTGGTAATGCTGACTAAAAACTACATTTTGCTAAAAATATTTCTTGTTAGAAATGAATTTAGGTTAAAATTAGTTAATTAATCATATTTTTATTTGAGTAGTTACAGTAAAGGGACTTTTGTTGGAGTAGAATAATACAATTTGTTCAAATGAGGGAATGTGTGTGTTCCTCATACCTCGTACACATTGTTTTTGTTTATTATCATTTATAATAAAGCCATTGCTTTAAAATGATAAGCAATAAGTTGTATTTTGGTTTAGAAAGTAGTGTTTATATTTTAACCATTTTTTGCAAATAATTTATAGCATAGCCAACATTTGTTTTCATAACTTTTATATTGCACATTGTTTGGAGGACAATGTTGGGCAGGTTGACAAATAAAGAAAAAATTAAATGATTAAAATGAATTAAAAACATAATTTAAAAATGTGATATTTTTTTTACTTTTCATTCGATTAATTCAGATGAATGGTTTATCAAAATAATAATTTGATAATCATTAGATGCAGCCCTAGTCTTACATAAATGGCCACTAAGAAACATGTTCGAAAACACTGAAAGACTGATTAGTTGACTAGTTGGTCAGGTAACCTAACTGTGGTATTGAAAATATGTAGTGCTGCACAACCCAAACAGAGACACTTAAACAAAACAAAACACACAAGTCACAATGTCAATAAGCCAGAAGTCTTTTGCAATCACATCGAAATGCAGCTCTTCATGGAAATCACAGATTTACCAGTCAAAGTAATGGAGAGCGATGGAAGAAAGGATATTAGCCAGCATAATTTATGCAAATTCTAGACAAATGCCTCGGAGGAAAATCAATCGGGCTTGCGGACATGGCATCTGAGTAGGTGCAGTACAGTAGACTGAAGATACCCGGCTGCTTTCTCATCTTTCACTGTTGCCTTGGCCAACACACCACAACTACGAGCTAAAGAACCAAATAAAATATGGCTGGTAATAAAATATGGCTGCCCCCTGAAAAATCCTCCACAGTATTAGCAGATGAAGCTAAAGAATCAAGCAGTGGATGGAAAAGTACTAAAAGAGGAAAAGTTAACCAAGGTGTCATTTCAACAGATTGTGGTTATGAAGCTATATCAATTTCTCAATTTTAATCAATCTTCATTCTGATGAATCGTTATTTTCAATTCTCTTGGGTTTCTTAAATCCCAAGATCAATCTTTTAGTGATGTTTTTTGTAGATGTGTGAACAAAACTTTTCTAAATTAGGGTTTTTCCTGCATAGAAAATATTTTGAATCTATCTCCTGCCAAATAATTTAATGTGGCGATACCTGCCATTCTGCGGGAGTTTTTGTTCAGTGCGTGTTTTGTACAATTCGCAAATCCTTTTATTATAACCAAAGTAAATGTCAATAAGGGACTCATTGTACAGTGTAGACATACTATTATATTATTGTTAATCATCGTAGTAGGGCCCCCCAAATTACTCAAGGCCCTGCCCCCCTTCTCTCCTCTCCAAGTTTGATGTCACCAAAGAAAGAACAGTACAAGTTAAGTTGATGTGCATCTCTCTCTAGGCTGTTTGTCTAACCCAGCTGGGTAGTGCATCTTTTGGTCTGTCTGCGTCTTGTTTGCTAATGCCGGCCACTTCCAGGGCTGTGTTTGTTCTGTGACTTTGTGTCTGACAAAAAAAGTGAGAGTGACATATAACTATTTATAACGTTCAATAAATGACAAAATGCAACGGTGTTTGTTTAGAGAGAGAAAACCTTCATCCAGAACAGAGTCGAACTAATCATGCAAGTTCATCATATCTTCTTCATCCAACGGATTACAAGTTGTTTACTTTTGATATGAAACGTCTCAGCTTTCGAATTTTATCCATCTTTAATGTGCCACAACAGATCAATGTAGCGCCTCAGTTCAAGTGAAGCGGCAGCATTGAGCGCTCATGAACGATCCCAATTTACATGGATCCACGAAAACGACAAAAAATGCTGTACTCTGTTGCCAGACCATTAGACGTCGATGAAACACGCATGTGCCTAACGTCAACGCTTTCAGAGATTCGTGTTTTTGTTGTTTACACTGAGACGTTAAACTGACAGGAGACGTTCTTTTTATAGTTGACAGCATCAGTTGAAAGAAATTAGTTTCTTGTATATGTACTATTTTACATGTATCTGATCCAAATGATTCAATAAATCGAATTGAAATCAAAACAAGAGCTTGTGAATAAGAATCAAATCTATTTGTTAAATCTGTGTCAATACCCATCCCAAATGTTCACAGATAACATCATCACATGGGAATGTTGCTGCCTAACTAGGTTCGGCCATTGCCAATTTGTAAGCTTCTTCATGTGGCGGCAACTGCAGCAGGCCTCATCCTGGCAAGCCTGATGTTTAATTGTCTCATAAACTTCAATAAAGCTGTAATCTGAATTTAAATGCTGTGCCGACAGTCTAGTCTGCGATCACAGAGTCATCAGACTGAAAAAAGATCCCAACAGCAGCTTGTTTACAGCACCTAAATGTAAAAAAGGCCATAGAAAACAAGCTACACATAAGTTTGTATTTACTACATAGCAATAATGTTCCTCTACGGCCTACACAAATGCTATAAATATTATAACAGTTACTATTATAACATAAATGTAGTTAATCCACACACTTCTATATGCTATTTATTTTCAAATGGACAGAAATTCTGACTTAACTGTATTAAATGCACTGTAAGCTGTTAAATGCATCAATATGAATTTCAGATACGAGCCCTAAAGGTCACATAAAAGATACACTGTTGTCATAAGTAGTTCATGGCCTGAATAAGATCAAATGTGCTCCAAACATTATGCCAGTCAAAAGTCAGGCTCCTGTGAGTCAATGTTGGCTCTGTTATTCATAGCGTTTGTGTGTTTTATGTTTGTTGACATTTCTGTCAAACCCCTTACTGGCAACCTAATTTGGCCATGTAAGAACAAGGTGAACAGTATAATTTCCAAAATTAGCCAAGTTTAGACCAAGACTGTAAGAAACTGTGCTCAGGAGGTAATTGGGAGCAAGTTGCGCCGAGAGGTAGAGTAGAGAGGTCACTCATGTCTGAAACAAGGCTCAGATTAAGGGTGGTAAAAGAAACCCTCTGCTAACTTTTTAATGAGGGCACACTCAAGCCCCCAGAAAACATTCATGGAAATGTACAGAACTGAGCAACACTCATTCCAGCAATCAGCTACATCACTATAGTCAAATTCATTTTGTGAAATTTGAAAATTAAATGGTTATTTTTGAAAAAAGAAAACTGAAAGCAACAAACAAACCAACTAGAAACATTCTCCCATTCATCTGCCCAGACAATAGACATATGAGAAGAGAGAATGTTTCTAATGCTCTAGATGAGTGGATCTATTATTATCCTGTGGGTTTCACTAAATCGCGTGCCGTACTCCAGTCCATTCAAGAAAAAGAATCAGTGTTTATGAATGTGCATTGATATGTCCACTATTTAAATGGCACTCAACAGGTCAATAGTCATACCAAAGACTATAGATATGCAAAGAAACTGGGAGAAACTGCAGTACGTCCTACCTTCTAAAAAAGCCAATCACTGATTGCTAAAGCCATCGCGTCACTGCAGCTGACGTTAGAAGCTCCGGCTCCCTTGAAAAACATGAGACGCATTGGTTGGTTTATCCTGAAAAATAAACTTTTGTGCTATATTTGAGGATTCAAAAAACAATATTTATGGGACAGTTCGTGTAAGATTTCGGCAAGCAGTTTTTGAGATTTCAGGATTCCCCCATTCAGATAGATAGGACTTGATCTCGAATGCTTGAAGTAGCTGCACGGAATGAACACAATTTCCTTGAAAGGGACTTTGACTATACCAACAGCTCCTAAAACTAATCAAGTGTACAAGTTTTCAGTTCAAATGGGCTATTTTACATCATCAGTGTTTTATTTTGTTCCCTAATGTCCACTTATAATGTTAGACAGTGTCTTGCATCAAATCACTTACTATTTCAAGATCAAACGATTTTGTTGTTACCAATACAGATTATAGATTATTTTTGTTCAAATGTCAGATTTTATTATGGTTTATGCCAAACCTTTACTGAAACAGAAGAAATTACTTTGAATTTGTTGCCAGCTTGGGGGCATGTCTCTACACAACAATGAACTCTTTTATTTCTAGCAAGCAAGGAAAATCCATGATATGTGGCATTTAGAAGCGGCAGAAATGTCTGTGTATTTGTCCTTAAGAGCTGTGTGCTTCCCACATGTATGCTCCAGCCTATAAGAGTCCTGAAAGTGAGGGGATAAGAAGACTATCCTGCTGATTAGCTGCTTCATAAATGAGACTACGCTAATCCCCGAGAGAGAAAGAGGGAAAAGCCCCAGTCCAGCTCCACCCCAGAAGGAACACACCAAAACAAACACACAAATGCAGCCACCAGTCCCCCACATCTCCCATTCGGTTTCTACCCGCAGAGCCGGTCTTTGCAATAGAATTTGCTGAACAGACAGAGATCATATAACCAATGAACAGAGGAAATGCCAAATAACCTGCCAAATCATCACTTTAGCCTCCTTTTAAATCCTCTCTGAAGTGCTTCAAGGGTGAAAATAAAGTGTCAGTAAAGGACGATATCTTGACTGCAGACTTTTTCCCAGGGATAATTGACAGCTTGGCCTAGTTTTCACTGTCCCTTTAAATACAGCAGTGGCAAAAAAAAAAAAAAAAAAAAAAGGGCTGATCAGGAATTCATACTGTTGCAGCAAATACCAAAATGGACACACTCAGGCAGGCGAGTGGATGCAGCAGAATTCCAAACGCAGCATTGTGTGTATTCTGTGCTAATTAGTCCACTGTTGCATTATGAGAGAAAAGCAGTGCTAAAAATACCAGCAAAGTTGCTCATCAGCATGAGTTCTGCAGAATGCCCTTATTACCAGACAGATTACTCTGAAAGATGTGCTATGAGAAATGACTATGGCCCACATGTGTTAGCCAATGAAAACACTCTCTTCCAAAGCCAAGAGTTTGAGATTAGACTACCTGTTTTGTCTAACAATGGAGGACGATATGTTTGGGAAATATGTTTGGAAAAGTCATATGAAATTACTTTCAGCAGTTTTAACCAGGAAAACTTACTTGTCAACTAGCAATTAGTGTTACAATACAACATTCAATAATATTGATTTTGAATATCCGAAATGGTTTCCATACTAAATTCTCTGCAGCATTGGTACTAGGGCTGTTTAATGTATCGATACAACGAAGTATCATCACATGCTCCTTGCCGATATGAATATCAATAAAGCTACTTCTGTATCAATGGGCTTTATGCACAGCTGCACTACCTCCTGAACTTCAGCCAGCTCCTTGTTTCCTGTCTGCCATTATTGGACAAACTAATTAATCCAGGTGTGTCTGACCTCAGTAGTCACAACAACAATAATCAGGCACAACTGAATTAATCAAGTTTGTCCAATAATGGCAGTCAGGATTGGAACAAGGAGCTGGCTGAAGTTCAGGAAGTAGTGCAGCTGTGCATAAAGCCAATTCCACAGTACATGCACAGACTTGTGACAGCGCTTAATTTAAATACAAGAACAGCATGAAGTCGGACCGACACACGAACAAACAACAACAAACGTGTGTAGCTAATCAGCAGCATTAGGGCGTGTATCACGTTGGAGGAGAGAGAAGAAGCAAGACTGCAGAAAAAGAAATGAGACAATACAAAAAAACTCAGAGGGAATCACTGGAAAATGAATGGGTTATGACTGGGCAAGAGCTTTAAGACCAGCGTTAATATTAGAAAAGCTTTCCATCTCTGCAGAGAGCTAAGAAAACAGTCGTGGACGTTGTTTTGATTCAGCTCCACACGTGAGTAACACTGGGTTTGAGTGTCATTGTGTGTCTGGAGCTGCAGTGCTGTTGGCAACTAACAACCAACTCTTGTTTGTAATTACTATTGTGTACTGTACGTAATTTTTTTTGTGCTTCCATTCGTTCATCATCTTCGCTTTATTTTTTCATGAAGCATTATTTTGTTGCGCTTCTTCTATGATAAACAGATATCCACTCTTGGATTGCATGCGTAACAGAGGCCAACCAGTGATAGTCCCCCTGACGACAGCTAGGAAACGCAGTGTTTAGCGTCATTGTTAGTGCACTCGCCTCGTATGCCGGGGGATAGGGCTTTCGAGACCGTCTCGGAGCAGGGCGGTTAGGATTGAAGTGTGAGTTTGAGGCGGAGCAATGAAGAGAGGGGTGTGCTTGTTTAGGTTGATTTAAAATATATCAACAATGTCCAACAGCGTTTTCGAAATATAGCTTACCTCACCTTTAAAGTGGTGTGCTTTCGCCTCTCATTAAAAGCCCAAACTTAAAGGGTTAATTAATCCCAAAATGAAAATTCTGTCAGTAATTATTCACCCTCATGTTTTTCCTACCCCGTAAGACTTTCGTTCATCTTCAGAACACAAATTAAGATATTTTTGATAAAATCTGACAGCTGGATCACTCTTCTTCTTAAGGGATCAAAACTGGCCGGCCCAAAAGTTATGAAAGACATCATTAAAATAGTCTGAGTGACTACAGTGGCTCAATCTCAAGTTTATCAAGCGACGAGAAAACTTTTTGTGCACACAAAACAAACAAAAATAATGACTTCACTCAACTATTCATGTCTGGGTCTTGAGATTTCACGTGGTGAAACGGCGCAACGGTTCTGTGTTGCACGTCACACGTAGGCTCACTATTGGCCGACGCTGGTCATGTGTGTGATGCGTAAATTCACTATGTGAAATCTCGAGGCCCACAGAGAAGGAAATTAATAGTTGAATAAAGTCGTTATTTTTGTTAGTTTTATTGTGCTCAAAAAGTATTCTCGTCATTTAAATTCTGCTGTACTGTAGAACGTTGTCAAATCTAACTAACATGACATATATAGCCTATAACACACAACCTCACACATTTATTTCTTAGGGAGGAGTAAAGTTTACATATGTGGTTTCAACAACCAGATGCATTTACACTGGTCCAATTTCATCTGGAATGCGGCCCAGACCACTTCCTGAAGTGGTTTGAGGGATCAGATTCAAATCCGTCTCAAATGCGTTTCGGAGGGCATTAACACCTGGTCTTTTCACGATTGGATAGCTATCCGGTCACAGAAAACGCATGGCCAGGTGTAAACAGCCCTTAATTGATACACTGGTACCATCTGTGCTTTTTCACTCTCTCTTCTCTCTGACACCCAGCTGACGCAGTGTGTACGGTACCGTATTTTAATTTAAAAGTATATAGTGTGTTTCAGAGCGAAGCTTGTCATTTGTGTTCATCCATGCTGCTCATGATTCTGTGTTTTTAGCAGCTCACAGCGTCAAATACAGCCAACGAGTGAGAAGTGTTTGTAAACTTGTTGTCACATAAACCTAAAGGTCTCCTTGCAGTTTTCCAAATAAAAGCTTGAAGGTATAACTTAAAGATATTAAAACATAATGTTTGTAATTTTACTGCTGTACTGTAAAATAACGTATTTGTTGTATTGTATACTAATACTAATTTTAATAAGTTTATTATTAATAATAATATACACTCTACCAGGCCTAAAGCGGCCTAATTATGTGATGTGATTATAAAAAGTGCAGAAAAAAAACAGTTTTCTGTGGTAAATTGCAGAAGTAGGACAGGATCACGAGAAGAGAGCCATTCTATGGAAGAGGCCAGGCTGGAGGTTGTGCTGCACAGAGGTTATGATGGTCCACTGAACTCCAAACACAGCTGAGGTGTTTTTAAGCAGAGCACCATGTTAAAGCCCAGTGACACCCAGGCTAATGATGCTTCTCTTAGTTAAGGAAAAATAAAACAAGATATTAACTGAAAACCATAACACTCAGCTCTCAGTGAAAGTGAAGGCTGTATATTGCTATGAGTGATGGAAAGAGATTGACCTTGAGAGAACTGGCTGAGGGGCTTTAGATGGACAGGCAAATCTCAGCCTGTACGACATCAGCGTTATAAGGTCAGTGGTCTCCAGGACAAATTTCAGAGACTAAATCTGTGGCATTTATTTTCAAATAAAGGATAAACCAGCCGCCCTTGCAGAAGTATTTGTGAATAAACAAAAACTCAAAATATTTTATGTAAAAGTTACAACATTTTAACTCTTTCCCCAAAAATTCTGTCAATGAATGAAAATTCATTGACAGAATTTTCCAGCTTTCGGTGTTTTCACTGTTGTACGGTAGATGATACTATTACGCATCTTCTGAAAGAGTACTGATCAAAACAAATGTGATGATGATGCAAAAACAAGCAATATGATGCGTCATATGCTTATGATGTGTCATATGCAATCATATGCTTAACCCTTTCACAAAGTTAAAAATATTCCCTCAGCATGAGTTTTTCTAGGCGACTGTTATTTAGAACCTGTCACTTTAATGTTTCCATGGTGACGTGTCATTGCTTGTCATGTTGCCACAACACAGCGCTGAAAGAATGATGATCTGCTTTTATGTAATTTTTCCTTTTTTATTCAAAATATTTTCAAATGTATTAGCTATAACATGAAACACTGCTATTCCGATTGTCAAATACCGGTATGTGCAAGTGGATGTGTTCTGTTTAAACACCTTTATAACGATCACGTTACTTGAGCTCTATATGCGATAGTTTACAACACGTCAATTCCTCGACTTCTGACGAAATACATGAAAATATGTGGCTGGTGAACTGGGAGAAAAATAAAATGTTAAGCTACTTACACATTGTGTATCTGATATAAATATGAAAACATGTCATCTTATTATAATGGAAAGGATTATTATTGTCGCTTCCATAGACATCAGTGTGTATTTTACAAACTCAGAATGATTTTTTGCTAGTACTTATGTGTATTTAAATGTCTGAAACCTAAAATAAACAGTATGTGGTTGAAAACACTGAATAGTTGTGATATAAATACAGCACTGAACGTGTTTGTCTCTGGCTCAGCGCCGCCCAACGTGCGAAAACACATTTGAATTTAGCAGGTGATCACGTGATCCACTGACCACTCTAAGCACGCCGGTGTGATCGTATGTGTGAAAGGGTTAAGTAAAATAATGCGATCATCAACATTAAACAGCATATAAATTTTGCATCCAAAATTGCCCAATGTTACTGAATATAATGTCGACACTGGTGCGTTCGAGTCCTCCTGGAAAGTTCGTATTTACGAAGCGAACTAATCCATCAGCTGGAAACTGAAGATTCCCTTGGGGGCCACCATTGATTAGCAAGCCTTCACCTGCTGTTAGCATTCCATTGACTCCCATTCATTTTGTGGGTTAAGTATATGATTACACATTATATCGCTTGTTTACTTTGACAGCGAATAACTTTACATCTGAGGCCTCCAAAGACTCTCATTTGTCCATTGTTTATTTCTAAAGAAACACGACAATGTATAAAAGGCTCCATTACTTTGTATCTTACATTATAGCCCAGTAGAAGCAGTTTATGTAAAAATAGGCTAACGATTGCGTCATAACCACGCGACTCTCTGTCGCACAATAGAGACATTACCGTATAGACAGGAGGAGAAGCTCGTGGGCAATCGGAGAGACGTTGAGGCATAAAGTCGAGGGAGAAGCCCATAGAGAGTCATAAATTGCTCCTGCTGCTAGCTTATGGACAGCTAATACTCACTCTCTCCGTCTCAGCAAGATTCGGAAGGGAATGATTCAGATTTCTCTTGGCACAACTACTAGAAGACGTACAACTGTCAGACAGGTTGCTACATTGTCAAGCTCAGCCATCAGGAATTGTTTCTAATTCGCTTGACTTTTCTCCCTTGAAATATATAGGGTCGCTGTGTCCATTTCTTTTACCTATGGCATTTACGAGGTGGGAAGTCGTGTTTGAGACGGCAGGTGCATTCAAGCCACTTTGGTCGAAGTAAGATGGCGCCGTACTTTCTCTTATAGGGATCCACCCAAAAATGAAAATTCTGTCATCATTTACTCACCCTCAAGTTTCTTTCTTCTGCTTAACACAAAGGAAGATATTTTGAAGAACGAATTGAACCAAACCAAGTCAATGTTGCCCCTCAACTGTTTGGTTCCAATCGTTCTTCAAGATATCAAAATATCTAGAGGCCCGTTAGATTTACTTCACATAATCTACAAAAGTAGTTCACATCCATGTTCACTCCGGTATTACGCTCGATGGTTTCATTTTCGCATCATACATGCGTTTATTTTATCTCTGTAAAGCTGCTTTGAAACAAATTGTACTGTAAAAAGTGTTATGTAAAAGGTGACTTGACTTGACTTTACAGTGGAAGTTCGATGCGGCTGAGCTAGCGCATAACACACATCATAACCTAATGTGATTGGCTTACGGGTAACTAATGATTTTATACTTAAGACAAGCACCACCCTAAGAGAAAGAAAACACTTTTCAATTATGCTATTCCAGACTCTGTCTACAAAGCAAAGCGTAGTAGCAGAGTTTGGTATTAGTATTACCAAGCTAAAATGATTTGTTGCCACATGTGATCTACCCAAACCCTCAGCTATCCTCATTATCACTACATCATTTCCAGGGAAGAGGAAAGGACTCTAACCCAATCACACAAAGAGCAAACCGATGAAAAGCTAAAAATTTAATTTGTCTAGCCCTTAACCAGTGTTTGGGGTACCAGAGGACCCCACTGGACTTTTAATTCATTTTTTAAAGTGTTACCTTCATCTCAGGGGCATGAAACTCTCTGACTTTTCCTAAATAATCTATCTAAACATGCGCAAACACCTGGGCTTGATTTGGTTGTTCTAAAGGTGCATAATTTTTTTTACCATTTAAAGGTGTTTGGGGTCAAAATAACCCCACATTGAAAATGAATGGGAAGATGAAAAAAAAAATCCATTTTGTTTGTAAAAAAAAAATAAAATAAATAAAAGTAAACCTATTATAAATCTGAATATTTCTACATATTAACCAAGGACTGGTCCTAGAGCATATTAAAAGTGGAAAAAACTTTCCATCTCATACACACACACACAAACAAACACACTAATGTATCTGACTGCAACAGGGAGCATTTTTACAGAAATTGCCAAATAAAATAAAGAAACTGGCACAAATAATTAAAAAAATAAATAAATCAAGGTCTGGTCCTAGAGCATAAAGACGAAGCAGAACAAACTTTTTATCTCATACACACACAAACAAACACAAACACACACATGTATGTGACTGCAACAGAGCGCATTTTTATAGAAAGTGACAAAAATAAAAAAATCAACTAAACTGGCATTAATCTGAAAAAATTCACAAAATAGAAGAGAGAGAGAGAGAGAGAGAGAGAGAGATGAAAATGAAAATGTGACTTGTAAGGTTTCTGCAAATGTATGTAATTTGCAAAAGCAGATAATTCAAAATACTAAAAACACAAAAATTTCATTTTTGAAGGGATAGACTATTCATAAAAACAAAGAAAACTGAAAACAAAACACTGTACACTGACTTTGAACTTTTGAACATTTCTTAACTGAGAAAACTAAATTACACTTTACGGACACAGACCTAACTCAAAACATATTTCACCTCTTAAATAAATATTTACCAAATATACCTCAAAAGCTAAATCGATTTTTCAGCTCAAGAGTGCATGACTTCACTTTACTATCCAGCAAAAACACATCTTAGTCCAGTTATAACACGTTCAAAGGCACCCAACATGTTTCACAATAATTTAATGTTATTTAAAACTGTTACCATAACTGCCATAAAATGTTTTTAACAGAACAGCAACAAAGGCACTGGCTGACCTTACCAGAATAATTCACCCCCCAAATAAAACTGTCCTCATTTACTCACCCTCACCTCCTTTCAAAATTGCATGATTTCTTTCACCAAAAACAGGATGATAATAGTCACCAATCACTTTCATTGTATGGAAAGAAGCAACGAAAATTAATAGAGACAGGGACTGTCATTCTGCCAACTTCCCTTTTTGTGTTCCCTGAAAGAAAGTCGTGCTTGTTTGTAATAACATGAGGGTGAATAAATGGCAAATTTTCATTTTTTTTTCACCTATTTCTTAAAATTCATGGTTTCTGAAGTCTAATTTAAATGACATTAAACAGCTCTGTATGGCACACCAGCTGATTCTGACAGCTGACCGTGTATCAAACCCTAGTGAGATGCCAACAGACAGAATTTTAGAGCAAGACAAACTTGGTTGATGGTCAAAGTCTTCAGAACATTCCAGACACGTCTATTAAGACCAAAATGCTGTCTAGTTAGGCAGCTCACTAGGTTTAGCGACACAGCCACTGACTCAGCCACTGACTCCCTGGCTGGCTTTGCGGCGTGTTTGGCTCAGCAAGCAACTTCAGATGAGGCAACCGCCAGTTTAAAGATAAAATGAATTAAAGGGACAGTCCTATAGCACAAATGTCACCACATATAATCATAATATTACCTTAAGCGAGTTGTTTTTGTGTAATATCTGCTCAGGTTGAAACGGTCTGACTGTTTGCTCGTTAGCTGATTAGCTAGAAGGTCATTCGCAATCGACTATGAGAAATAAAGCCTCCTGAATGAACGTGTTCTCCATAAATTACCTTGTCACTGATGTTTTCCGTGCTGTCAGGGTCTCCTCCGCCTCGCCGTCTCAGCTCCGTCATTTTTGCTTATTTCAGTATAAATTATGCATAGATATCGTCGGAGGTCCGCGCTAAAATGAAGCAAGCGGGGTTCGTGTCAGTCTCAATAATCCGGTTAATTTAACCGACTGCGACCATCAAAGTCAAGTCTCTCCCGCGGCAGGTGTAGGGACAGACAGCTTGCGTGCATTTGTTTATGCCCGCAGATCTGCTGCTGTTTTGTTAGTTAAGTGAGAGACCAACCCCCCTCCCGCTCTCTCTCTCTCTCTCTCTCTCTCTCTCTCTCTCTCTCTCTCTGTGACTCAACATAAAGAGGAAACACTGCTCCACTCTGTGGCTGGAGTTCAGGTCACTTCACTTCACAAACTCTTACAAAAGTCCATATGTAATACTGTCTGTGAATGTTGTTGATGATTTGAAGTCAAGACATCTCACACCTCCGTGATGATGACGACGTTCTTTTAACCTTAACTCTCACACAGTCTTTTCTTGGACTGTAATCCTAGCTCTCCTACAATTGTTAACACATTAAAGTTAATAATTATCCTAGGGAAGTTAAATTTACATAAAGCTATAGCTAATATCCATTAAAGCATTTAAATTTTAGGCTAATTATTTTATGACTCTTTGAATGCAATTTCAAGAAATAAGATTTTTTTTTATCTCTTATTCTGAGAAAAGTCTGTGGCCTAGAACTTAACGTTTTACATTATGCTACAAGAAAATATGTAAATTGATCAAGATAAAGAAAGCTAGTCTAAAGTCTATGCAGAAATAGAAAGTTCTTATGTTTCCTGTTGTTCCAAACTTAAGCCTAACCCTTTTCCCACATAGTGAAAGTGAATGGTAGTGACTGACTGTGGAATGAAAGTGAGTCATCATAAGCTACTGAAACAACGTGATGACGATTTTATTCTTGATCATTTATCATCATTTTAACCCTTAATTTGTAGACTATTATTATATTATATTTGGTGGCAGATTATATAAGTGAATTTCTGCCCTCTTATGATGAAATTTCCAAATTTCACCATAAAATTATCATCATTTACAGTAGGCCTATACTACACTTATGCCGTATAACTTTCTCTGTTTACCCGTTTTGTTTTCTTCTGAACTTCACCACTTAGAATGGTTCTTATTTCAATATTTTTTTTTTTTACTTTAGTCTTGTAATGGCAGTTAGGCTACGTATCTATACCCTGCAGCTACAGTGAATATGGTTATCACTCTTTTGCTGTATAGAGTTCACTTATGTGTGACTAAATACAATAAACAGTGACAACCAAATTCTCATTAAATCTTTCTAGTATGTACCTGAATATAGGATGTTCATGCAGTGCCAGAAGATAATGTGTCTTTCTTATTTACTGCCAAGACATATAAACTTTGCTATAGTTCTTTCAATGTCAACCATTGTGTACTTTACATTCGCAAGCTGGGGTGTCTATGATCTCCACCAGAGGACAGTACTCTCGACTCCTTTGCGCTCCCATTATGTACTACGTTACCCATAAACCATTGCTCGGACTCATTAGGATTTGATTTGTCCCACCTGTGGATCATTAGCATGTTTGTGTTTGCCTATTTAAGCTGTGGTCTGGTTTGCTTTCGAAGTGGAGCCTTTTTAGTGCTACAACTTGGATTCTGTCTAGTTTGGATTGTCGGCTGTTTTTGGCTACTATACTGGATTGTCCTAAATAAATGCTGCACTTGGGACCCTCATAAAGTCTCAAACCAGTGAATCATAACAGTACACCGCTGAGTAATAAAAGAGATGTATATTTGTCTAGATCAATCACAAGTCCTAGCAGTTTACAGGTCACTTTCATTAATTTGTGTCCAAATAGAAATGTCATGATGCTGTTTTATTTTAAAACATATATATGATTTACTTAGTAATTTTTTGTGTAATAAAGGATATTATAAGGGGCCATAGCAAACAAACAGATGGGTGGTATTGGCACATCACTCAGATAACAACAGTCTTTAACTTCCTTGCACTATCAGTGCAGTGGTTTACTGGACACCCAAATTTAAACATTCATGAATGATTCGTTTCTCAAACAAATGAGCATTCAGGAGTGTTCCCGGAAACCAGTGATCCCGGAACCTCAGATTAAACCACTGTTATTAAATTTGTTCAATTTAGAGAGTGTGAAATCACATTTGTTCTAAAGTCTTCCTATTGAAAATTAGATTTATATTCATTCAATACACTGGAAGTTAATATGAAAAAAAAAAAAACTCATTCGAGGACATTGGTGGTGATAAACAGCAAGTATTTAATTGGAATTAAATTAAAAAGTATGAGTACCATATGTATTGCGTCATAATAACAGGTATAAGGGTTTTTATGGGGGGCGGGGGTTTCATATAATTGTTTCTCAACACAAATATACAATGAACATTCAGCTACCACAGTTTTGCACACTAGATACTGTAGTAATGCAGTCTATCACAAGACCACCAAACAGGGACAATCCGTGAGTTTCATCAGTTCTGAGATCAGTCCTCAACATCCATACCTATAATATAAAAGTCATTCCAGAGTCATGGGACATGTTCTCTGTATATCCACCTAAAACTGTACACAAAACCTTCAGGATTGACTCGTTAGATAATGCCATAAAAATGACCCAAAGAAAGAAAGAAAAACAAAAAAACAAAACAATGCCAAAACATGTACAATACACTGACACAGAAAGTCAGCCGTGTTAGACATGCAACAAGTAACCAAACTTGCTGAAAAATTACAAACAAAACAAATTCATAAAAAAGAAAACCTCATAATTGCATAAATACTTTGTACAGTTCATCTTACTGTAAAGAAATGCACTCTTTCAAAATAATAGCCCACAACATAAAAATGCATCTGATAAAACAATGATTACGCCATGTCTCTATATGTCAAGGTGCAAAAAATAATTTCAGATTAAGTCGTTTGATCTTTGAGCTGCTTGTCGACAGCAAAATCCCAACAGCTTTGTGATGTTATGATTGCACACTGAATTACAGTACATTAATTCAGAATAATTCAACTATAATGAGTGCATATTAGGTTGTACGGAAATCATACATAAAACTGCAACTGTAACAAATTTTTCATCTTTTAAAGTTGTAAGTGTCGGACAGTTTAAAGGAAGAAAGTGAAACATATTCTCTCAATTAATTAAAGCAGCACTTTTGATAGGTATTGCCCACAGTATCAAAAGAAAAGCAACAAAAAACACATACAAACAAAAAAAAAGAAAAGATGAAACAAACTTTTTAGTTCATAGTCCTGCCAAAGGTACAGAGAAAGTAAGCGTCCAGTCCATCAAAAACTGTTCAATCCCTTTTTCTTTAAACATGATAACTTTCAAGCTACAGTCTTTCGTCAAATGTATGTGGAGTGAAATAATCAGTAACTATTGCTTTCATAATCTACAGACGTTTAAACTGGTGCAACATCGCAAATGGTTAAACTTTTAAAGATTTTAAGAATAAGAATGGTGAAATAGTGAAAAAGTCAAAAAAGCTAGAGTTAAATTAACATTCAAGTTATCTAATTCATATTAGTTAGTAATAATAACAGATAAATAATTGCATTAAGGACTGTCAGAAAAGTCCCAAAGTAAAACATCCAATATGACTCTTGACACTTCAGAAACATATTTCATATTATAGTCTATCAACTGACTTTCTGTCTTTAAAACATATATATATAAAAAGGTAGTGGAATCATTTAAAGGTTGAATGAATCCTGTCATTAACAATGATTTACAGTGGTCAAAATCATCGTTTTTGATCTAAATTCAACAATTACATACTTTCACTGACCTACTCTTAAAATGTATAATAATAATTACAAATCAAGGCAGTTTGGCGACAAAATTTAAACCGAAAATCTGTTTATGGCAACTGGCTGATACTGTGGGCAAAACTTTAACAGAACATATAAAACAAACAAAATAATTAAGCATTTGCATAACTAGACAAGCTAGTAATGTCAACCCACAAACATTTATCAACATTCATAGTCCCTAATAATATTCCCCCTGGGATGCTGTGACTTGTGACATTGACTACACACACATACACACACACACTCACATTTTTGTTCTTTTAAAGCCAAGAGTGATTTTTAACATACTGTAATACTATATTACAAGCAAAGTGTTGTTTTCATTTCCTCTTTTATCTCTTAATAATGACTTTTGTTTCACCGTTTCAAGTTAAAAATGCCATTGTAAGTATTTACAATATAAACAAACGTCATCTCGTTTCATCAGGAAGCGTTTTATACGCATTGCTTTTTCTAAAATCGAAACATTGCCGACTTTGTGGATGATGCCAATGAGAAGACGGAGCAAACTGCAAAAGAAAATGCATGAATGGAAAAGTAACTAACAATCGTCTCTCTTTAATGAAATTATGAGCATTAGTGATCCCATTTTGGTCTACGTCAGTGATTTACCGATGGGATTTTGCACGCGGAGCGGTGTTGTGGGTTTTTTTGAGGGTGGTTGGGTGTTTTGGGCACGTGAGGCGGGGTGAGGGTGATCTAGTTTCTTGGGCTTTCTTCAGAGCCCCGCTCATGCTGCAGGTTGTAGAAACAGTTCTGACACACACGCACAGGAGACGAGATTTTCAGCCGCTTGATCTCTGACTGAAAGCGACTGCACCTAAAGGGGACGAGCAACAAATTGTGAAACACAGAAAATCAGCTGAAAATGATTTAGTCACTGAAATGATAGATATTCTAATCATCAAGACATGTAAAAGATGTAAAAAACAAAACAAAAAAAAACAAAACCTAAAATAAAAAAACAGTGGCCTTTTCCCAATGGGTATAAAAATTAAAAATTATATATATATATATATATATATATATATATATATGTATGTGTGTGATGCGATCTGGGAAAACCCATCGGATGTCGCGCTGGTACGTTTTGAGTAAAGTCTAAATAGATTGAATGTCAGTTTTTTATCAAAATTGGGTTTTTATTAAATTATTATTCCTTTAACATCTTGTTTATCATCTCTGAATATATCTTGGGAAAATTCACTAGTTTAGTGCAGAAAAATAGCATAAAATAATGCTGTAAAGACCGTGTTTCTCTTTAAAGGGATACTCCACCTTTTTGGAAATAGGCTCATTTTACAACTCCCCCAGAGTTAAAACATTTGAGTTTTACCGTTTTCGAATCCATTCAGCCGATTTTCTGATATTTAGAAGAATATCAGTAACCAGACAGTGTCTGGTCTCATTGACTTCCATAGAAAAAATATACTATGGAAGTCAATGAGACCAGAAACTGTCTGGTTATTGATATTCTTCTAAATATCAGAAAATTGGCTGGAAAATTGAATGGATTCGAAAACTCAACTGTTAAAAACTCAACTCGGTAAAAATCAACTGTTTAACTCTGGGGGAGTTGTAAAATAAGCCTATTTCCAAAAAAAAAAAGTGGAGTATCCTTTTAAGAACACGCAGGCGGAGCGCAGGGGCAAAAAACTAAATCTCCTGATTAGCTTCTCTTAACACTACAAAGACAGTTGACCTATCAAAATAAACCACATAACAGAATAAAGTCCAGTCCTGGGTGAACTACAACAGCCCGCAAGTTATTTATTCATTTATTTTTATCCAGCGTTATGGTGTGGTGTGATGCAGAGCACAAGAGAGAGTCTGAAGCTGCTCGTTTAAGACCTTACGATTGAGAGACTTGCTCGCCTCTCAATCGTCCAATTTCAAAATGGTTTTCACAGGTTGAATTTTGAGTTCGTAAGCTTTCGAATGATACCTAATCTATTATGATTACTAAAATATGTGATATGAAAAAAGGCATTAAAAAGGGAGCACCAGTCGTCGTGCTAGCAGGACGTGACCGTTAATTAAACCTGTTTTTCTCAAAATTCCGTTTATGAAAATCATAGCGATCAGCCGACTTCAGATAACCAGAACTTTTGTTACAGACAAACGATAAAATAAATAAAAACAGATTTAGAAAGGGGGCTTGAACCCAGCTTTAATATGGTCTCAAAACCTGTAATATGTCAAATTTCACCATGTGGTGGTGGGTTTTCCCAGATCACATCACATATATATATAACTTCAAATTTAGTCCATATATTATAAATATTATCACAATTAATCTCTTACTTCTGGCAGAAGACCTGGCCACAGTTTCTGCAGTGGTGGCGTCTTTCAGTGAGGGAGAACCGCACTGTGCATCCGGAGCAGCTGTCCACCTGTTCGTCCTTCACCCAGTGATCTGCAGTGGACCGTCCTGGTTGATCACTTACAGACCAGCTGAACACGCGGCCACGGCTGTCGCCTACCAGGATCTTACTGTGGTCTCTGAGTACACAAGAACAGCTCGTTATCAACCGTTATCTTGTTAAGAAACAATTCATTTGATGCCCTCTGAGAAAACACTGGCATGCCAATGTTAAATCACATCCGAAACCAGTTTTTCTTTCATCCACATTCCAACACAAACACAGAGCACCTACTTTGAAATAGCAAGCGATGTGATTTCCGCAGGATGAGCGTTGTCCTTGCGGTCAAACGCTGTGTGCATGGTGAGCTTGCTCCGGAACTCCAGCTGTCTCTCCCATCTGTAGCCTGTTCAGGAGACAAAGTAAACAGCAAAGAACATGCCATTTGGTCACATAAAAATAAAAAAAAAACACTATCATAAAAATCCTCCAAAACAAGAGAACAGCACTTGTATGACGATGTTAATGCTCAACTGATTAAATAGCCACACTTCTGAAATCTATGAATTTAAATGCATTTTGATTACTGTACATAAAATGCAATTCAGTATGGTCTTTTCATGTAAATTGTTATGTCTATAACATAATTTGTAGTAAAACAGTATACAATTACAACTAAATATATTCGTTTTTAATTAAAAATTATATAATTATAAATATCACAAGTCATCAATTGAAACAGCTGGTTTTAATCTACTGCACCTGGTTTAAGTTTGTTGTAGGACCGAGCCTCCATATTACTGGGCTGAAGAGGCTGTGGCACGGGCCCGTGTGAGGGTGCTGAATGCGGTTGGGAATGTGGCTGTGAGGGAATTCCTGGTCTAATCTGGCCCTCTGAGTAGTTTACAAACACAAAGCCGTCTTTCTCGTCAATGCTGAGCGTGTCCGACCAGCGGCGGGAGTCGTCAGAGCCACTGTCCACCGACCAGGAGGCTCCGTTGCGAGGCTTGGGTCTGTGGACGGCACTGCTGGGCTGGCTGTTTGAGGTTCGAGGCTTGGGGTCCTGACTGAGGCTGGCTTCCTCTCCCTCAGACTCACTGGTGTCATCGTCTGGAGCCTCACGACCTTCTGGAAGAAAAAGATTTATTATGAAAAGATCGAATAAAAGCCCAAAGAAATTCATGTAATGCATTAGGCAAAAAAAGCGGTATAGCAAAGTTAATTAATTTTGTTCATTTGATCTAATACTTTGCAATATTACAGCACAAGTGACAATGAACAGATGTCATTTGTCAGATGTCAGATGTCGTTTTACCTATCTCTCCACAGCAGTCTGGAACCTCGGGGGGCTCTACAGGGTCTGGAGCAGGGGTTTCTGGGACTTGCAGAAATTCGGTTCTCCAGAACTACAACATAAAGTCACTTTTCAAGAACTGTTATCTGTTGAACACTTTTAAACAGACAGAATGCATAGAAAGAAGACTTACCCTGACAACACCATCTGAGTGTCCTGTAACGATAACGTTCTGCGTGTCCCACTCGTTCATCTCTGAGACGCAGCAGCAGAGGATTTGTTGGCTGCGGCCGGTGAAGGTGTTGGTGCTGGCGATGGGGCTTCCATTAATGCTCCACACATGGATGTAGGTGCCAGCACAGGACACTATATCACCCTAAACATATATTACATAGTATATTAGTCATCACCAAATCACAATACTTCAGTTAGTTCTTCTGAGGCATAATTTTATTACGATGAATCTTAAAAAAACAAGAAACTAAATCAGGGATCTCTCTCCATCTCTCTTTTTTAAATAACTTTAACAGCATTTCACTTATTCATTTGAAATTAATTCATACTCAGGCAATAAACTAATACTTTTCTAGTTAATAGTTATATTAATAACATCTTAATTAATCTCACAAATAAATTAATTTTCAGGATTTTTTCAAAGGAAGCACATTTTTAAACGCATTACAGCTTACAGAGAGTTTGATGACTACATCAAATTAACTCATCAAATTAATAATTTTGAATTCTGTATTAGCCAATAATAACAATACTGATAATAGATTATTATATTTTATATGATTTGTTTAATTACGATTATTTATCATTAAAAATGTAATAAAATATTTTATTGTCCCAATATCCCATAAAAATATATTTTTTCCCCCCATAGTTTTCTGTATTTGCTTATTAAATGTTTAAACTAAATGCAGTTTAAACAATATTTGTGACTTTTCAGAAAGCATTATTGTGGGCTCACAGTAAGCTCGTTGATGCAGAGAGCCGAGACTGGGGCCCGATGACCCCTTAGCTGGGTGACGAAAGACAGCTTATTCAGGTCCCAAATGATGCATGTACGGTCCCGAGAGCCGCTCACGACAATGTGGTAAGCTGATGACGCTGTGAGACATGTAACTACATCTGTGTGGCCCAGAAGAGCCTGGAAACATACATACATATATTAATCAACATACAAAACACAAGTAGGTTTAGCAAATGAGTCTAAAAGAAAGCTTAAATATATTATTTGGAGTAAAATTAATCAAACAAGCAAGCAGCATTAAATCAAATACAAAACAAAAGCTATCATTGGCTAATAACAGTTACCTGTTTGAGTGTGAGGGTCTTGGCTTTCTCTTTGGAGCTCCCGGTCTCCCAAACACAGATGGCTGTGCTGAATCCTCCAGTAATGACCAGTTTGGGATTGGGGCAGATAGAACACAAGATCTGTCCCCACTCAGACAGACACTCATATACTATCACTGCCTATGAGACGAACGCAACACACGAGCATTAGACAACTAAGCCTGAAAACTATACACACTGTATTGAATAAACCAACACCACAGGCAAGTGTAACCGAACACTACAACTAGTGGGCACTACTACACAGCTAGTGAAATGCAAAATCATCTGAACAACATTGAGAAGAATGTTTCCCACAGCAATACTGTATATCTCTACAGAAATTATTTGAGTAGATAAAGATAGAAAGAAAATACTGTAAAAATTGTCAAATGCTTCTTATAACTCAAAGAAACTGTTTATAAATGCTTCACAAAATATAGAAAATATGCAGTCTACCATTCAAGTCTGGGGTCAGTAAGAAATTGATCAAAAGTGACAAAGAAACATTTTATAATTTAACATTTATAAATGTTATAAATATTATTCAAAATAAACATTTAAAAAAAATACTGTTTTTTAAACTACCAATCAGTTTTCAACATTAATAATTTATGACAAATGTTTCTTAGCAACAAATAAGCCTATTAGAATGAATTCTGAAGGATCATGTGACACTGAATATTTCAATATTACAGTTTTTACTGTATTTTCAATCAAATAAATGCAGGCTTGGTGAGCATAAGACACTTCTTTCAAAAAATCGACCCCAAACTTTTCAATTGTAGTTACAATAAAAGTAAACCTAACATTTTTTTTTATGAATATGCACTGCTTTGCAGAAGCTCTTGCCCCAAATGCATTTTATGATCTGACAGCCATTCGCAACAGCTGCTGAAAGCACTGCAAGTAAACAGAACTTGTATGTAGCAAATGACCTTGTCAGACTCATAGTTGGAGAGGCGGCAGCTGAGGTCCGCGTAGCCCCAGGCGAAGGTTTTATTCCAGGCAGGAGGAACCAACACCTTGTTCTGCTCAACAGCCAGAATGCCCTTGTCAGTGCACACGATCTGACCCACTGGCTCTTTCAGCTCTGTACGACACAAATGACACACACAGAGCTCATTTAAATGCTCATCGTTGTATGGCCAGAATTGTTCTCTGTATGACCAGAACTGTTTCAATAAATAAAAATGAAATTTAATTATGAATAAATAGTTATTAAATTAAATAGTTGACACTATATATACAGTATATATATATATATATATATAAATATACACACACTGTATATATAGTGTCAACTATTTAATTATATATACATATATATATATATATATATATACATACACAAAATGTATATGACAGAATATAAAATTAGTAGTAACAACAAAAAATGTGGGCTGTTTGGATCTGACTTTTGATTGGTCATCACAGAGGATGTAATGCTACTGTACACTAAAGGTGTAACAATACATTGTTATACCGAGATACTCCTATCTAAAAATGTGACGATCGTTGATGTAAATGATAAGATCTACAATATAGAGTTAGTTTTATCCAAGACTCAGCTTACAGTTTTTATAAGGTATTATTCACCCAAAAATTTTAATTCTGTTATCATTTACTCACCCCCATTTCGTTTAAAACCTATAGACCTTATGTAGCCCCGCCCCTTTTCAGCATTGCGCTCGTTGTCTTTTGACTTCCGGTCTGTATTTCCACAGCGATCTTGCATAGGTATGAATCAACTGCTCGTAAAAAAAATTCCCGTTCGACATTTGTTAAGACATCTGCTTTAGAATGCTTATGATAAACATTACAATGCTCAAGATAACTTTTGTTAACTCTACAATAAGTAAATCCACTTCACCAGCTAATTGGCTTTATGCCCAGCTGCACTACTTCCTGAACTTCAGCCAGCTCCTTGTTTCCTGTCTGCCATTATTGGGCAAACTTGATTAATTCAGGTGTGTCTGATTATTGTTGCCGTGACTACTGAGGTCAGGCACACCTGAATTAATCAATTTGTCCAATAATGGCAGACAGGAAACAAGAAGCTGGCTGAAGTTCAGGAAGTAGTGCAGCTGGGCATAAAGCCAATTACTCCTCGACAGCGATGCCATAGAAATATACAGAACCGGAAGTTCAAAGACAATATTTTAAAGATGACCGCGCCCACGTTTCTCTGGTGCATAAGGTCTATAAGACTTTCAAACGAATTAAGAGATTTTTATAAAACCTGAGAGATTTCATCCCTCCATTTAAAGTACCCTCCATGCCTCTAAAACTAAAAATGTCATAAAGGCATGGTAAAAATAATCAGTCGAGCCATCTAATCCAAATCCAAGTCGTCTGAAGAGACACGATGGCTTTTTATGCTGAATAGATTTACAACGATGCGCACACTGTAGTAAACACAGACATTCAAATTCTTGCGCACATGCGAAAACATATAAAAGTGATTTAATGCAGAATTTGAATTTTTGGATGAACTAATCATTTACAGTTTAAGAATAGACATTTTCACATGCTTTCTTGCGATTAGATACGTGATTGATTGCATTTATCATCTGAAGCCAAATATGTGCTCCAAACGGCACTCCTCAAAGTGAAAGCGCAAACATCATTTAAATCACCACATCACATTTATTTTTAGTAGTATGATTATTTAAAGCAATAGTATCATATCGTATCGAATTGTGACATGAGTGTATCGTTACATCCCTACTGTACACCTCAATCCATTCTGCATCACCTTTGACAGGAGTGAGTGAGGGGCGCAAGTTGTCCAAATGATGGAAGAAGATCTTGTCTAAGGTGGAGTTGATCGTAACAGGCACACCAGGCACCTCTCCGTTTGACTTGCTGCGCACCCGCTTTGGAGGATGAGGCTTCTTAAACAGCTACAATAATAGAAAAACAGAGGGTAAACTTGATGCTGAATAAATCAAAAACAAAGATGTACTGTACAGTGGTACCAAAATGAATATGGACCCCTAAGTCACACATAATGTATGTATTTAATTACATTAAACACAGAATATCAAACCAAATGGCATCGGCAAACAAACAAGGATAGAACTCTTTCCTTTCCATGACTTTTAACCAACTTGTGTCACTGTGATTTTTACCAGATATATGAAGTCAAGTTTGCACAGGTGTCCAATCAGAATAACCACCAACGTCATTCATGACATTTTCGAAAAAATAATCACAAACCTGTTTTGGGATCTGGCCGAAGTTGTTGATGAATCCAATGGTAGCGGTTTCTTTAAGTGGGTCATTAATGTTGTAGATGTCCACCTGGCCCTCATAGAAGAGATGGTGGAAGACATTCACTGCCTCCACCGCTGGAGGACCCTGCTGCTTGTAACCAAAGATCAAGTCGATCCATTCATGCAGATGGGAGCTGACATAGTCACACTCCAAAGCCTGAAAAAAACACACACACAAGAACCTGTTTCTGGAGATGGCCTTCAGTTATTCTATGACATTTAGGTTAAAAGTGGGATTAGGAGAACAGTATTAAACATCTGTATTAGGAGCAGAAGAAACATTGACACACAGAGCTTCTTTCTAACCACAGGCCCCATCAGGGACAATGTATTACCTCTCTGTGAACCCTAATGAACTCTCTTGGGTCTCCTTTTGCCCACGGAGGCAGAAGAACGTCTCCAAGCCGAATGCCATTCTGTTTACTCCCTTTAGGAAAGATTAACCAAATTAAATAATTATAGTAAAATAAAAGAAAGAGACTGTATTTAGGGTAGAGATGAGGCTAGTTGTCCAGCTCGTCCTCACCCAGGTCGAAGTTGTTGGAGTTGAGCAGAAACTCAGGAAGGTAGAAGAACTCAGGGATGAGTTCCTTCACATCAGCCATGTTGTGTTTGGAAGCAGAGAGCCAACCCTCTCGTATACTGTGAAACATTCGGTCGGCCAAATCAAAATGCCCTCCCTAAAAACACAAATGAAACTAACATGTAACCAAAAGCTTTAACTTCTCATGTTCAATCTGTGATGGCACAGTGGATAAGACACATGCCTTTGGTGTGAGAGACCCAGATTCGAATCCACTGTGAGGCACCAATGTGTCCCTGAGCAAAACACTTAACCCCTAGTTGCTCCAGAGGCGTGCGACCTCTGACATATATAGCAATTGTAAGTCGCTTTGGATAAAAGAGTCAGCTAAATGAATAAATGTAAATCTGGATCAACTCTAAAAGTCTGTTTACAGGGAAGTCCACATCAGAAAGATTGTTTCCAGCTGATGAACAATAAAAACATTGGCAGCCAATCAGAATCCACATTAGCGATTAAAGGAGCAGGATACATAACTTAGAATAATTAGAATGTTTTCATCCATTGGTGAAGATGCTAATATAGTTGTCATTATAATGTGGATGCTAATATGTCTAATAATAAAATCCTGTCAGAAACAAAAGAATATCTTTATTTATGCTTATAAACTTGGCAAGGGAAAAAAAAACACTGTAAATATTTGTGAGTGCAGCGGATGCTACATTTATTGTGGAGACAGTCTATGCTGTGTGGAGGCTTTATTTAGAAACATTTATTACAAAATCTATTTCCACCTGCGTAACAATGGGTGTATAAGAATGGAAGAACAATGACAAGACTGTCCTGTCCCCAATCTAGCCTCATAAAAAAGGTTTCTTTAGTAGGTTACATTTTTTTTCCATCTTTGCCCCACAGTTGGTGAAAAAAACTCCCAACAAGAATAACTAAACACAAGGTAAAGAGAATAAAGCAAGGACGAACCTGAAGCCGGAGGAAGATCTGTGTGAACGGCTCCATTCTGACCAGATATGAGGCCACGATCATTGCAGATGAGTAATGGGTGCCGTAATGATACGCCGGAGTCTCACCTGTGAAGAAACAAAAACATGTTTTAAAAAAATTTGCATAATCAACAACTCACAGATCATTAGCAGGGGTCTTTGATTCACCATTAGGATCCTCCCAGTCTTTGAATCTTTTCTTGTACTGGATCAGTCTGTCATCTGTCTGTGCTCCCATTGGTTTGGATAAGTTTCGGAATGTCTTTGGATTGTTGAGGTCCAGTTCCTGTGAAATAATTAAACATCTTTAACTAGCTGAGGAAGATTTAAGCTCAGACTTCAGAAGAAAAAACACAAAACTGGTACTAATGCTCAAACAGAATATAAATGTACTGCTAACAGTGTGGCTCCCTACATATTTTTCTGTAGTACTTTTTACAAGGAATGATCAAGCACATCAAGTACCTCAGAATCAAAGTCTGCCAGGATCCATGGAAAGACTGGATACTGCATCAGGTCATTGTATGACCTACCGGCCAATGTGTTGAGATGCATTAGATACTGGAAATTGCTAATTTCTCCTCTCTGCAAATAAAGGGAGTTTTTTATGAGCAACACTGCAAAAACAAACAAACTGACAAAACATCTTAATGCGAAGATACCGCACCTCCCATCTTTGGGTCACTGACTTCTCTCCGACCAGCGTACTAAGAAGACCAGACCTATTAACAACACAAAAACCCACACATATAAAAATGTTTATTTGGTAAATAAACTCAAAATACACTTCATAATCTTATAATATGATGGTAACTTACCCTTGTTCCACACTAGTGTTGGGACGTTGCCCAGAGACAGATTCTGAGCTGTCAGCTAGTGAGGGAACAACTGCCAGGAACCTAGAAAACAAGATTTAACCGCTTTTTTTTAAATCAGATATTTCCTACTGGAATACACTCCCGTTTCAATCTTTTTTTTACAAAGAAAGTAATACTTTAATTCATTAAGGCTATATTAAATTGAAAAAAATTGACAGACATTTATAAAGACATTTACAATGTTATAATTAGACACTGTTTCAATTAAACACTGTTCATTTGAACTGTATATATATCAATAGAAAAGTTTTCAGTTTTCATAAAAATATTAAGCAGCAAAAACTGTTTTCAACTTAAAATTTGACACTGAAGACTGAAGTAATGATGCTGAAAATTCAAAGGGATAAATTATATTTTAGAATCTATAAAAAGAGAAAACAGTTATTTTAAATTGTAAAAAGATTTCACAAATTACTTTTTTATTGTATATTATTGTATTGTATTTGTGATCAAATAAATGACGTGTCTGTGAGGATACGAGATGCGTTTAATCAACCCCAAAGTTTGGAAAGGTAGTATGCATTTCTCTCATTTTCTAAATCTCGGAAGGACAAAACACATTGACTGGGTAAAATCACTTCATGAATAGCATCTTAAATGTAGTCTATTACAGTTGTTTATGAATGCAGTACACCTGTTCTAATAAAGTCAAACTTCACAATGAATTGGTGCTAAAATGGGGAGCTGCAGTTTGTGACAGGGAACCTGAGAGAAATGTCTGTGGAAGACATTTAGTTTGTCACCTCTTTCTATTCTTAATAGCCGACTGTGACAACATCTGACAGGACAAGATAAGATTTCATCTAATATAATCAAAACCTGTGACACCCACATCTAAAATAGAGCTGTCGGCAAGCGGGATGCTGCCTTGAGAGGCACGAGTGTTTTCAATACCTCTGATACACTTTGTTCCGGACTCCTTTTTGAAAAGCCAACAAATAATTTCTTCCATCCCCAGAAAACACTTCGACTGCCATGGGCTGTGAGGAAGAAAGCAAAATGTAACTTCATTATCAGCCTTAACATGAAAGCAGCCCAATGTTATCTGGGTTCAAGCATCGAATTAAGCCAAATGGATCATTTGCACACCTGAAGCAGGTAGCGACGTTTGTGCACCTCTCTGATGTCTTCGTAAGCAAAGATGCTGCAGCTTCGTTTTAGCTGACTCTTGCTCTGCCGGGCCCCTCGGGGGATGATAGGCTCATGCATACTGCACATGTCACAAAAACAAAGTGCAAACACTAAAGCAGTGGTTCTCAACCAGGGTGCCTAAGCAAAGCTCCGAAGGGGCCACAGAATGACTAATATTAATAAATAATTACATAAATTAATCTAAACATGATAAAAGAATAGAATGACAGAATGAATCGTGGGGTAGTTTTTATTTTGCTTTGTCATTTTCTTCAAGAATGTTAATTTTTATCAAGCTTGTATATTTAAGTTCAGTAATTTCACTTAAATGGCAATGAAGATTGCCATTTAAGTGAAATTACTGAACTTAAATATACAAGCTTGATAAAAATGATTATTCTAGAAGAGAATTTCAAATGGCACTTAGAGGCTTTTGCATCTGAACTCTTCATATATATATAATATATGAAATATATATATATATATGAAATCTGCATTTTGGGCCAGTGGTGGGCCAGGAAAAAAATATTGAATTTTACCAGATTATCAGCTACAAGTGAGTTTTTGTTATTAGCTACAGTAAGAGCAGAAAACCAAACTTAAAAACTTACTTTGCAGGGAGTGTCTCAATGTCTCTAATCTCTCTGGTGACAGTCATAGTGAAGCCGTCGATCACATAAAAATGCTCTTTCCCAAATAAGAGCAGTCCTTCACTGGTGTCCAGACCCTGAACCCGAGCACACCGGTACATGTGCTGGATCTATCATCACAAACATAGGAAACACATTCTCAGTATCATTCATATCAATCCAAATTATCCATGAAGTAAAATAACAACCTGACCTGTTTTAATTATTACTTCCCTCAAGCCAATTGTAAAGACCAAAATAAAGCTTTATCCAAAGACCCACATTTTCTAAACAACAGAGACTGCCAGTGAAAACAAATTGCAGTTGTTAAGCAGTGTGAGTAGGATGTTGTAGCCGTGCAGACCTTCTCTCCCTCCTCCAGCAGGCGGAGCAGCGTGGTGTTGTCGGTTTTCTGTTCCTCGTCCATAGATCCTGACTCCAGCAACTCCTGCAGCTGGTCTTGACTGTCCTCATCAGCCCCATCTGCTGTGGAGCGGGACCGTTTCAAAGGGGCCTTCACCAACCCTAAAATATAACACAGCACACTGAGTCTATTCATACAACACAATTTTAATAGATAGACCATCATATCATTCGACAGACAGTTTCTCCCATTCAATTTAAAGAGTCGGCAGAATTACCTTTTACTAACAAGTTAGTAGTAGTTGTACAGTATGTCAAGTCTTTTGAAAAAGGAGAAGAATTCACTGTATTGAAAATGGTACTTCTTTTCTATATGCTACAAACATCGACAAGCAAAATGTATAATCAATAAGTGTAAAACTCAATGTAGAATGTATAGCATTGATCATTTAAGTAGTTTCACAGTAACATATATTGACCTTTGACCCTCGCGATGGTGTCCTCTCCATGCTCAGGCTCCTGCTGTGTGGTCTCTCCCTCGGTGTTCTGCTCTATGGAGTGCTGGTACATCCCCGGGTTCCCTGACAGCAGCCGCATGTAATACTCCTTACTGTCGTAGCTGATCGCTCGGCGGTAGCGCACTGGTTTCTGGGAGGATGGAAATTTAACTCTTTAACAGGATTAATTCACTTCTTTTGGGTTTATATCAACCTTGATGGTAAACCTTTATAATGAAAAATACGCTCTTGCAAGTCAGTGACAGCCAGAGGAATCCAGTCAGAGGCATGCAAACCCACTTTGGACTCGAGTCACAGTCACATTAGCATCAGTCCTTAAGAAAATCCCACACTGACAATTTACATTTATTGTGTAATTCATATTTAGAAACCATTTATATATTGACCCACATGGGATAACTCAAGTATTTAAACATCTTTAGATCAGCAAGTTTTCAAGATTCAAATTCAGTCAAGCATCTGTATGCAAATTTCAAAGATTGATTTTGGTGAAAAAAACAATCTGCATGGACATGCTGTTCATCAACCTCCACCTAAATACAATTCAAGGAAACTATAGTTAAAGGTGGAGTATGTAATTTCTGCACAACTAGCAGCACCAAACAGAACTGCGATTTGTCTGTTTGAGTGGTCCAAATGGGCCAAACATATCAACACTGGCTCAACCAATGAAGAGAGTTTAGGGTGGGGCTACAGTATCTGTTTGCTGAACAATGGAAGTATGTAAAACAGTCCTTGTTTCTGCAGTTTTGTTTGGTGCCAGTAATTACATAATTCAACATAAATACCAATTATTACGTTGTAACAGCACTATGCAACGTTCTTGTTTGAATATTGTTGAACTTCACAACACTATAATATGGATTAAAAAGGATTAGCAAACGAGGAAAGGAGCTTTCCTAAATCTATTTTCTTAAAGGTTTCTCTGTACTGTTTATAAAATATATTCAACAGGAATGAAAGCAGAGAAAACATCTCCAACCAGCATTTTAAAAGCTCTGCAGAGGCGTAAATTCACATACACCTCCCTGTCATGAGCCAGGCACATGTAGAAGGTCTGGGGGGGACATTTTATTTTACAGTTAAGCATTCAGCAGCATTCAATGCAGTTGTTTGAGAGCATACAGCAAGACTGTTTAGTAGTTTAGGCACACTTCAGTTTGTACCTGGACTGTTAAGTTAACCACAGCGGCCAATAATGGCACCTGAGAGTGATTCTAAAAAGGGAAAAACTGGTTAAGGCAAGAGGAGCATATGAAAGCATTTAAGGGTCCATTTGTGCATTCATTACCATCACATGGCTAATGCTGCTAATTCAAGTTTGAGAGTTCACAAAAGATCCATTCAGAGCATATTATCAGCCATTAGTGCTATATACACGCTAACTTTCACTGGAACTATAGGTACATTCAGCAGACTTGTTTCAGTTAATGGGGTAAAATAAGATTAAACCTAATTGCATAAGATTATTTTCTATTTCGGCCAGTCAGAATTACCTTCTTTTTAAGCAAGTCTCAAAATCATTGTAGATGACTATCTCTAATAATTTAAATATATAATAATAATAATATAATGACTCATGCACGTGTCTAACCCTATATAATATAAAGCCACAATATCATCAACTTTGACAACGCAGTGATTAATTATTAAAAAAATAAACAAAATCCTAAAAAGTATCGTTTTTAAAAGGTACAAGGTTAGGGTATTGTCCGAAAACCTATCTGAGATAAAAAAATACACTACAGGTACCTCATTAATTAAAAACTACAACAAAAAAGTGGTAAGAAGGGCATAAACTAACCTGAGTACTTGCGTTGGGCTCAGGATCAGGCACGTAGGGATAATGAATGTAGAACATGTCATTCCGAACCATTTTCTTCCTCATTCTACAGGGTCCCTCGGTCATGTCCAACTGAAACTTATCCAGATGGGAGCCAATAGGAGGCCCCCACAGACCCCTTTCCCGAAGCAGCTCATATTCAATCCCTGCCCACTCATCCATCACATACTTCAGTGCATTCTGCTGCCTCTGTGAAAAAACAAATGCATATTTGGAACAAACATTTTTATTATTTTGATTTTTTTTATTAGTGATTCCACTACAACAGACTTGGGAAAACATTTATTTGACGACTACCCCATGTAAAACATGTAAAATTATTATTGTTCTAAAAATAATCTATGTGACCTTTCTATATATGTTTGAAATTGTGCAGATTACCTCTTGATGCTCCTTGTACTGCATTGCTACCAAGTCCCGAACCACAGCAATGTGCGTGAACATCCACTGGAAGGTTTCCTGTGGACAGTCAAAACTAAATGTGAGTACAAACTGCCTGTGCAAGTTCGAAAGATCAGCTCAGTTCCACATTTGTGAAAGTTGCTTTGTCAGTTACCAGTGCGGAAAGGTTGTTCTTGTTCATTCCACTTTCCTTCTTGCTGCGACGGGAGCCGGTCAGTTTGGACAGACCAAAGCCACTGCTGACTCGAGACAGTTTGGACTGATTCGCTGGGGCAACAGTCTCACCCCTGCTGATGCATTTCTTCTCATGGACTAGAAGGAAAACAGAAGTTGTTCAACAGATCGAGAGAAAAAAAAGCAAATATAGACACAGGAAAGAGTGTGAAAGCAACATGCTGCTAAAATTGAAAGAATCTGCACATGTGATGGAATTATAAAGTAAACATTTGAGCTGGATGTTTCCCTCACCCAGATGGCTCTGCCAGCTTTTAGCAGCAGGTTCCTCTAGAGCAGATCGGGCGGTGGCGATGTCCACATGTCCTCTGTCATTGACAGGTAGAGACACTTTAAAAATATCTTCCAGCATTTGTCGCTTACTGTGCATGAGCTCCGTCCACACACGATTCACTGCCTTGAGCAGCAACTGACGACCTAACGCAAACAAAACAAGAAGGACAGAATAAGCTAGATATTAATAATGGCTTTTATGAGGGTTTGTAAAAGTGTGTAAGATATTAAACTCTATGCTTTAACTCTATGCACATATTTTTTTTCCCCAGAAACTTCAGAAAAAGAACAACCTTCGCTAACATCCTGGCTCTGGACGCTGTCCGACTCGTTCTCGGAAGGAACTGCAACATGCCATGTGGTCATTCGGGCCTCCGCCTCCAGACCAAAGCCCTCCACACTACTGTAAAAGAACATGAAAGGTGATACAGCATTCGATTTTCATACTTTTAAAGACACCAGGGTCTTTTGGCCAATGATTTATCAGTGCTACATCATGTGACGCATTCATCCTGTCAGTCAATAATATGAGTTTGAATGCCAAATCACAAACAGTAAGAATAATGAACTATCATTTCAGCACATCAGACACTCGAAATCAAATCAGTTGAAGTTATTGATCTTCCTGCGTCAGCAGAGCTCAGAGTATCAGCACTGCACGCTAATGTAATTCTGCTCACTGTCTTTGAGCTGCTCTCCTTTCTCAGTCTCTCTGAAGCCAAACGTCTGAGTCAGCCTAGATGCAGAGCCATGACAACGTGAACCTCCCCCTCAAATCACTCACAGTGACTCACAACAGAAAAGCAGAGAGCTGGACAATCACAAACAATCCGGAGACTGAGAAGAGAAATGATTCATTTTCACAGCTCCTACAGGATGTCTACCCATTTATCTTTCCATCTAATTGTATTTTAATTATTTATTGCTAAATTAAATTATTAATTATTATTGTATTATTTTTATTAATTATTTAATTATTATTATTTATTAATTATTTACTTATTATTAACTACATTTATTTACTTATTTTTCAGATCTTATATAAAAAGTCAATCAATCAAAATGCATTTCATTTTGCTAATTTTATCTAAATGCATATGTTTGCTTCACAGCTTGCTTGTATTACACTCTCTATTAATCTAGTATTATTTCTTTTTATTATTACATTTGTTTTTGTCAGCACACATCGAACCATCAACCTGTTCATCTACATGAATTTTGAATGAAAATGACAAAAGTCTAGATTTGAACCAGAGACTCCTTGCATGTCAAAAGGAAAGAGACTAGCATGTCCATCCATACGCTCTAAATTCATAAACACTTGATTTCACATAAAGTGTCTAAAAATATCTCTCTCTCTCACCTCCCCGTGTGCAGGTTGATCAAGCAGTGGGCCAGACAGGCCACAAACTCCTGGTCGTGGTTGCCGGGTCCCAACACAAGGTTTCGGTTCACCGTCAGCACACGAAGTGAATCTAGCAGGGTGACCTGTTGCGGGACAGTCTTGTGTGGTCGTGAGAGTTGGTAAAGTATTGTTCGGTTTAGACAATGGTAGATTGAGTCCAGAGACAAACCCTGTGATCGACGTTTAGACTGTTGAGGGACAAAAAAAAAGGAAATATATATATATATAAATGACATCCCATCACAATTTGGGTCCTTTAGATTGTTCTTAAATGATTAAGGTAAGTGTTTTTGAGTCCCTGGTGCTACATACAAGTATTCATTTATTTCAAAAACATATTCTTATTGACCCCAAACTTTCGAAAGTATATATTTAAGACATGTCCATTGAAGTACTCATTTGTATGGAATGTATTTGTCCATATTGTATACTCTCTATAGCGTGCCTCTTCAGAAAATTTGGATTAAACCGCTAAATTCATATGATTAGTTTTACGATCTCTTTATCTTTTTGAAGTGAAAGTCCTATGGGTTTGGAACGACACAGTGGTCAATAAATGATGACAGAATTTTTATTTTTGGGTCAACTATCCTTAGCCAAAAAATGTTACAGCAAGACCATGCCTTTGTATAACCTAGTAATTTAGATTTTCCTTTCATAATTCCTTAGACCCATTTTGGCAATAGGGACAAGTCTGTCACAGGACTGCACTCACCTGGGTGACCAGCTGAACTATGAATTCCACCACTAGCTTGGACTCTTTATTGAACATGCCTTGCCACAGCTTATCCACCACACGCTGGGTGAAGTAGAAGACGTTGTTGACCAGAATCTGGTAACTTCCTCCTGTTGTTATGGGCAATGATGCCTCCTCACCTGTTGGTGGAAAGACCCACAAACATAAAAGATTTGCAATGAAGAAATGGTTAATATCATTTTTACTTAGGGAACATAAAAAAAGGGGAAATGTGATGGAGGTCAGGGGTCACAGAAGTCATCATCAGGTTCACGGGCACACTGGTAGCTAAACAAATACAATTAAATATCTATTTTCACTTCCTCACACTCATGACATTGCAAACCCTGAAAGTTTTTCTAACATGAAACAGACTAGACTTGTTTTCTTTTTACTGCCGAGTGCCAAAAATGAGACAAAAACGAATAAACTAACCCAACAGAACATCTGCTGCAAGAAGCTGCTCCATCACACTATCCAGGATGTAGGACTGAAACTCCTTCTGCTGGGTTCTGGTGGAGCGCTCGGGTGAGGCCTGAGGACAGAGAGCAAAGTTTGCGTTTCAGCCAAACAGATGGACACTCCCACATTAGCTTCTAATAAGCAGCATGCGAAGTGACAAGACGATACAAAATAAAGCCAAAAATGACATGCACTGAAATTCTGTAGCTTAACTGGCAACAAATCAAATGTTTACTTGTGATCGAGCCGATCATCTGAGATGATTTTACCTCTAGCAGAAGATCAATGATGGGGGTTTGTTTGCTGGCAGGTGTCATGCACAGGTTGTCCATGATGAGGACCCTCATGAAGTCAAAGACGTACTTCTTGGCTGGGTGGTTGGTCAGGTAGGTTTTATTGCCAACATTACAGTATTCTGACTGGCTGCGGTTCATGCCTGTATCCGTCACAAAGGCTTTGAACTCTTCAGTTGGGGAGCTGGCTTCATCATCCAAATCAGTCACCTGAGAGAAAACATGACACTTTTCAGCAACTACAATAACCTTTACTTGTACCTTGAACAGCAAACGGACAAATTCTCATAGGCCTTAATGTTCCAAAAGCCAGTTACAATGACAAAGCACAAGAGCATACCATCTCAGAGTAGGGCCGTATATTGAAGGGGAAAACTGTCGCAGCAAGTGTACACAGGAAGTCTGGGCTGTGCCACATGGGTGCCAGATCTGGGATGTTGTGATAGAGGTAACGGAAAAAGTGCATGAGAGTGATGGGATATTCTCTCAGCCAGGAACCCTCCTCCTCTGACTGCCAAGGCTGTGGGTTAGAAAAAGAGAAATATCCAAAACAATGTCAGCTTACTCTATGAGCTTATTTTAAGTGCGTGGTCATGTGAATCAATTATTTTAACAAACCATTTTGCCATTTCCTTAATTTTCTACTTTGAGCATCAGTTTGTTATTAATTTGCCAATTCATCCAGAATTCTTCATCAGCTGTAGCATAAAATCTTTGATAAACTACCAACTGACAATTCAACAAAATCCAACAAAACAACAACAATCATCACAATGACAACAGTTGCTCCTCGGACACATATTTCTGAGGCAGGCGAGTTGGAGACTCACTAGGTTTAGCATGCTGCGCAGCATGGCCAGGAGCAGGAACGCTGCTTCAGTGCACATGTTGTGAATGGAGCCCACCACTGTAGCGCTGGAGGCCGGGACGCCAAATATAAACGACCAGATGGAGTCCAGGTCAAACTGTGTGAGAAGATGGGATTATTCAATAATTATTGTTAAATATTTATATATAATATAAATGATTCAATTGCATAATATTTTTATGAAATATAATTAAATTATTATTAATTTAAAAAGACGAATCATGAACAGTGGTGACATTACGAAGCTCTAACACAGATAAAAAACAAGTGCAGATGGCTAACATTTTTATCAAGCATGCATGATTAAATGGATGATAAAGTCAAAATCTCAATTTTAAACACTAGTATATTTTATATATAGTATAGTAAATAGTAAACTATATATAGTAAAGATCTGAGGCTAAATCTGTAAATAAACAGTTTTAGGATTTTCATATGAAATTATTCAGCAATATTTCTGGGACATTAATGATCAAAGAAAATTGGTGACGTGTACAAAAGATAAAAAAGTTCAATGTTTACACACAAATTGCAAATAATACACTCAAATGTAGATGTGTGAAGTGTATGAAAAATGTATGAAGGGAAATTTCAGTAGTGGTGTCAGACGTGTGATCCACATATATAAATTTGGTAAATAAACTCTAAATACACTTCATAATCGTATAATATGATGGTAACATATGTATGAAGACATAAAGTATGATTAGTAGGGAAAAAAAGGTTTGCATACTGACATGTACCTGAAGGCTGTCAGGCAGCTCTGTGATTGGCTGCTGGAGGAAGAGGGCCATGAGCATGAAGTAAATCTCCGGAACGTTGGTGTGTTTGGGCAGTAGAGTTTGCAACACGGGGAATCCTGGGAAATGGCAGGCATCTCGGTTGATTTCACGAAGCGTCGACCTGCCCCCTGCACTGCGGCCCACATTAAAACCTGAAAGGAGATAAGAATAAAAGAAATGGCTCACAAATTAAGTTATAATACTATATACTTAGTTATTGTTCTATTTATTATTGTTATCAAATATCATTACTGTATAATGATAGTTGTTTTTTTAACATCTATATAATCATTAAATATGATCATATCGGCTAGGTCTCTTCTCACCCAGAACGGTGCCGATCTTATTAGTGAGCACAGAGTCGGTGTGGTCCAGCCACCCTCCTCCAGACAGGCCCTCTTTAAACCGGCTCAGGATGGATTGGTTACTCAGCAACACCACCAAGATCAAGAGAGCAGCCGTCACTGTGCTAGAGTGAATGTGTTCTTCCATAAACATCAGCAACCAATCAAAACCTAAGGTGCGCACAAGCTCATCACATGCTCTGTGGGAGGGAGCAGAAAGAATTTAGGGGTAGGGTGATTAAATTGAAGGCGAAACTTACAAAAGTATGTCATAATGTTTTATGTCAACAGGCTTAAATGATGTTTTCTGCTATTTTTTCAAACACAAAGTACATACATTAAGTGCACTGTTAAGCAATAATAAACACCAGGCCCACACTAAATAATTTTGGACACATATCCCCCCCAAGATATCATCCCTAAACCAGCAGGCTCAGGTAACAATGTTACAGATGCTGTAAAATGCAGTGCAGCTCTCTGAAGTCTAATAATCCCCTCATGATTTAATAAGGAGCATCACTCACTGTGCATTAACAGTGTTCTTCTCTTTGCAGCTGAAGAGTTGTTTGAGCAGGATATCCAGCAGTCTGTTCCGCAGAAGAATCAGGTTGGACGACAGGAGGCCTCCAAACTCATCATCAGCCCCTGGACAAACACCCAGGAAGAAGATTCAAGGTGTGGTCACATTTAATGCTGCTTGGTGAAATTTGTGTGGGTCTTCCCAATGCAGATTTTGCATTTTCTATTCCAGTTTTTTTTTCACATAAATTTAATGTTGCCCAAAGTAAAGCTACTTGGATTGAAAGGGACTGATTTGTTAAGAGAGTGATGCTAAGATGAAATGTTTCTTTGATACTAATCTTATTTGAAACTTAAAAGATGACCAACCTCTATCGATCTTCTCCTCATTGGTGTTCTCCATAATGACAAACTTCTCACAGACTGCAAATGTTGGTAATGTTGAAGAGATGAACTGCCCAAACCTTAGCCATAAACAAATAATTGAAGAGTTTTTTTTTTTTTAAAGATAATTATGTTTTTAATGTATTTATTCTTGTAATATCTAACCAAATAATTATCCTTAAGTCACCTCGGCTTCTAAACACAGTCTATTCTGTGGCAACTAAAACTGCCCAAAATCAAATGGATCTGATTCAGATTCAGTCTTCTCTTTTCATTCATTTAAAAATGTCCATATCTTTGTGTCTACCTGAGGAGGTCATATGAGTTGGGGAAGCCCTGCAGCAGGAGACTGAGGACATTGCCGATGGCAGCGATGGTGGGCTGAGACAGAGACTGATCCCTCAGAGTCAGCAGCAGTTTGGGAATCAGCTGGAACTCCCGCAATAGTTTGCCATTCTTAGCAGCTTCACTGAGAACAGAAACAATTAAACACAGTGTTAATGATAACAGTTTAATTAACGTCTATGAATTTTACAACATCACACCCTCTAAGGCACGAATAAAATCACATTACCTCTCACACTCTCTCTACCCTTCTCTATGATGTAAATATGGCAGAAGACCACAAAAATCCATTTGATACATTTCATATACCATGTGATTCATTCACTACCGTTCAAATGTTCAAGTCAGTAAGATTTCTTTTCTATATTTTGAAAGAAATGAATACTTGTATTCAGGATTCCTTGAATCGATCAACATGTGATCAACAACAAGTAACATGAAGACATTCATAATGTGAAAAACAATTAAATGATTCTTGAGCATCAAATCAAATCATATTGTAAATGATTTCTAAAGAATCATGTGACACTGAAGTAATGGCTGCTGAAAATTCAGCTTCTGTTATCAAATGAATAAATTAAATTATAATAAATGTAAATATATAAGATAGAAACCAATTCTTTTTCTTCTTTCACAATATTACTGTTTTTAATGTATTTTTGATCACATAAATGCAGCCGTGGTGAGCATATGTAGTTCTGTAACTGCTTCTGGGTCTCCATCATAATGTTAATGCTTAATGTGCACTAACAACCTTTGAAACGGCTTTAAAGTTTAAAGTTGAAGGGCCCTATTTATAAGCCAGGATTTGGCTTCTGGGAGGTCCTTTTTTTTACAGAATGGTTCTTCTTTAAATCTATAAACATGAATTTGTTGTGTCCTGTTTTGTGAATTAATAAAGGAAATGAAAGCTTAAAAAAGTTACATTGCACTGCAGAAAGGTTTGAATAAATTGCCCTGAATCAAAGACTCAGTAAGGAATGTTGAAGCACAGACGGATTACCTGGATTCAGTCAGAAGTTCAATGAAGTGCTCGAAGAGAGAGAGGTGCAGTTCATAGGGAGCATGAAGCCAAACCTGAAAGAACACCAAATTATTTAGAAAAAAGTGAATATAATGAAAAACTAAATGTTCTTGATCTTTTGAAACAAAACCGTTTCAGAACTGAAGACCACTTACTGAGCCTTTTTACAACTGGTCATGTGGTCACTCACTTCATGTGTTTTTACTAATCAGATATATTTATCCAATTTGTTAAAACGATTCCATTTACTGTACACTTGGCCACATAATTGTGCCTCAGCAAAATGAATATAAATCCGATTTTAAATTCCCAGGCTATATGCAAATTTAACAGAGATCACGTAAACGAAAACAACCGACATAAGCTGCAGTTTATTTATCGTCACTTAATTTCAAGACCAAAATAGAGAAAGCGGCATCAGTACTGGTGAGTTTATTCACATCTCTTTTAATGAAATCGATTATGTTTTGAGCTTCAGGATGAATTGGCAAACTTTCAGGTTTATTTCTGACGGTTTGTGATTTTACGGGGGGCCATATCTGGGGCGATGCGTGTTGCAGTAATTTGGGAGGAGTAAAATTTACATATGCGGCTTAAACAACCAGACGCATTTGTCTAATTACATCTGGAACGCCTCTCAAACCACCTTCTGAAGTGATTTTTGAGTGATCAAACTTAAACTCCATCTCAGAATCGTTTTGGAGGGCATTTATACCTGGATTTTCACAATCGGACAGCTATCACAGAGAATGCGTTTGAAGTAACCAGTGTAAAACAGGACCACTGAAACTAGTTGCAACAGAAACAAGTGCCTCTAGTTCAATTTTCAACAAGATCACTGATCATGTCAGTCTGAGATATTTATAGATCTTGACTAGGTGTTTAAAAGAGGTCAGTTATTCTTTGTACATCTTCTGGATGAGAGTAACTGAAAAATCACAGCACCACTAAGGCTCCTCGTGTGAGCTTCGCACCTCAAAATCACACAGCAGGTCCTGGAAGGCTGTGGAGTTCGGAATGATGGAAGTCTCATGGCCACTATCGACAGTTCCAACCAGAGAAAAGGTCAAGTGCAGGATATGGCTGTTCAACAGAGGCCGTTTCTTCTTCAGCAACATAGCCAACAGCTACAACAGAAAACGCTCAGTTAAAGAAGATCTTTCAGGCAATGATCTAAACCTGACAGGAAAAAACAACAAAAACTGAAGGTCCATGCAAAAGAATGATCTGCTAGATTTTTGTTATTCTACTCATTTCAGGATTCAGTGAACCGATCAGTTTATAACAGGCTGCAACCCAACATTCAGCCATTCATTTTCCTTACACAGTGACACAAAAATCAACATTAGCTCTATGAAACATTGCATTCTCTATACAGAGCCCATTAAAGCAGCAGAGAAATAAAACAATGCACCATCTGTTATGCTTAAACCAGCACATCCCAGCATGTCCCACCCGTACGAACCCCAACTTATCACATCAGTTGGCTGTCCCCAATCACAACAGCCCAGGCTGTTAGCTGTTAGCATTTAATTTGCCACCTCATTGGCTCATAAAATCCTACAGCTACAGCTGCAGAGAACAGAGGACACCCTCAGTTCAAAGTTCACCGAGTAATTGTTATTGCAGCCCACCTGGTAGCCTTTGATACGCTCCATCTCCTTGCTAGCTAGCGGGTTGCTCTTGACAACACAAACTAACGCTTTTACTGCAGCATAGAGACCCTCTACGTCTGATGCCATGGCAACCAAGCCCAGAATGGCAGCTGCTCCTCCGATGTACTGGAGGTTGGTGGCCACTGGTTTGGTTACGAAGGCGCGAACACCTACATGGAACAAGATTGCAGCTATAAATACATGAACACTGAGTGATATTGATTATATTATTGAAGAAGCTGTGCTGTGCCTTTCCACTGTCCATTTATGAACTTTTCAAATGTTTTATTCTGCAAAAAATCCTCGCAGATCTCCACTGTCCTAATGAAAACAGCACAGACACACACACACTCACCCAGGTAACCGATGATTGCAGATCCAATGGTCCTGGCCGGTCCGTTTAGATGGCCCACTGCATTATGGATGAGCTTGACTGGTGTGGCACTTTCATGAGAGGAAACCCCAAGCTGAAAGGGGATGTATATATCACTCTTAGCAGATTTCCAAAAGTGATAATTACAGAGGGGTACAGTAGGCCTGCACCGCAAAGTTCTGCAGAATTGGAACATTCTGAAATTCCTTGCATATTTATTTTAGAAATATTTTGGCTAATTTTCAGATACCAAAGGCCAATACTGGAAATCAGATGATTCCATAAAATTAGTAAAGAAAGAAAATTTCTATAAGTCTGCCGTTTTCCACAAAAAGCTGAATTTTAATAAAGGGGTGGAGAAGGGAAAAAAAAATATATATACTATATATATATATATATATATATATATATATATATATTAAATTCTAATAAATAAATAAATAAATAAAAGAGAATTCTGCATCAAATGTAAAAAAAAAATATATATATATAAAAAAAAAAAAAAAAAATCTGCACATCCCATACACTACCTTTTAAAAGTTGAGGGAGAAATCAATCCTTTATTTAGCAAGGATGGGTTAAATTGCTAAATTGCCAAAGGTAGCAATGAAGACAAATGTGACATTTTTCACATTTTCATTTTTTTTTTAGCTTTCTATTCAAAGAAACCTAAAAAAAAAATTTGTTTCCACAAAAATATTAAGCAGCACAACTGTGTCCACCATTAAAAATAATAAGAATGTTTTTTGAGCAGCAAATCAGTATATTATAATGACTTCTGAAGGATAATGCGACACTGAGGGTGAGTAATAATGCTGAAAATTGCAACATATTAAAAAACAATATTGCTTACAGCCATGATTACTTTGTGGTTTCATTTGAACAGGAAGTCATCCATATGTCAATGTCAAAATATAAAATGTAATGCAAATTATTAATTGAATTGTTTTAATTTATTACATGAATTCATTCATTTATTGCATTAAAAATATATATACTTTTAGCATTAAGCAGCAGGAAGAGGGCGAGACTGCTTACCTGTTTGGCGATGGCTTTGCTGTCCAGTTTGTTGTAGACCTTTCGTATCTTGGCCACAGTGAGACTAGATACAGAGTGAGCAAAGAGACTGAAGGAGACCTTCTCTTCGGGGACCAATGCAACAGGACAGGGTGGCACAGCCTCAGTCTTTGAGTCTTTACCTGGAGATATGAGAGGAAACCCTGTCACTATCATCAAACCACAAGCACCTAATACCTGCATTTTGCTAAACAACACAAGATTAGTTACTTTTATTATCTAGTTATCCACCTAGTGTGATATAACAGATACTTACACGGCAGGTAAACAGCTTGGAAACTGCCTACATAATTGGGTCCCAGCTCATAGATGGCAGCCACACTGGCCGCAGGCAGCACCTCCTCCAGAAAGTGAGTGGGCCCCAGTCGCCAGACCAGAGTGGAGAGCTGGCGCTGGGCCGGTGGCGTGCCGATGTAGCTGTACACCGTGCTCATCACAGGTGGGTTTGTGGAGGCAGAGCCACCGGGACCATTGTGAACGTAGTGCAGCTACAAAGACAAACACAATGTGAAACAAAAGAGGAGAGTGGGACCTTATCAGTTTGCAGGGCAGGGCATTGTGTTTTTTCAAATGTTATTTTACAATATTTTTTTAATATTTAATATTATAATTCTAAATACAGGTGTAAACAGGGTCTAAAATGTTTTGAGCTTGTCCATTTCGAAGTGATCTTCGATGATCTGATTGCTTTTCTAGTGCACACACTCATGTGGTTTGGACGGTTCATGGTTTGAGGATGGAAAGCAAAAGCACAGAATGATGTCCCTTATTCCTACAATATGTATTTTAAGATCAACTAAAAAAAAAAAATCAAACATGTTTAATATACTTTGACTGGATGGATTCATAGACTGAAGCTAAAACATCATACACTATGCAAATCTATGTACAATCGGCCACCTCCACTTTGCAAACTGGCTTTGATGTAATCTCGTCCAGACTTAAAACAGGGAAAAATCAAGTGTAAAAAAGTATATTCCAGCCTTTAAGACTTAAATCCCCATATGCTGCTTAGTGTTCATTTTGGACCCAACATATGATTTGTGTGACGAACAGGTAAGAAAAAGTATGTTTTGTGCTATGCTAAAAAATATGACCTTTGTGCATAAAAGATAATAATGCCACAGTAACGTTTTCCATTACTTAAGTCAAAACAAAACAAAGGTGTCCACATCAGGAGCAGGGCCACACCTTGACTGTGCAGACCATCTGGCCATCGATGTAGAGAGTCGCCATGCTGTTCTTCAGCATTCCTTTACTCATAACCAACACCAGGTGGTGCCACTGTCCCTCGGTGATGAGGTCAGCACAACGGAAGCGAGCACAGCAAGGCAGGATCTCATAGAAGGAAGACTCCTCACTGAAGTCATCCACTGTCAGGGGAGAGAGGAAATGATGTCACGTCACTAACCACAGACAAAGGAACTTTTCCTCTGCATTTCAGAAGGAACTAAAAATGCTACATAAAACACAACGTGATGACTTCAAAAGTCCCCCTGTGGTGAAAATCTAGTTTTTAATGTTGTTTATTTGTCCATGTGTTGTTTTCCATATGGTTTAAGACAAACCATGTACAAACTCATAAGTCAACACCGTTGCTGAGTATTTTCTCAAACTGCAGTGAACCAAAGACATGGTTTGAAATTGCGTTGTTTCTGACATCACAGACCACTTTGGAACCAATCACGTCAACGTGTGATCATTGATGAGTGGATTTCTGAGCTGGAGCGAGTGAGTGGAGGCAGGGATAATTTGCATATTCATAGAATCGCGTATACTATAAATGAGGCAAGGGTGCCTTCCCTTTTCAAGGAAAAAAAAAAAAAAACGTTTAAATATGTAATTTTGGTGATCAAAGATGATTTTAAGGGATAAAATTATTGACTACAATGGGACTTTGGGACAATATGTTCACAAACAACAGCATTAAATATGTGCTTTAATAATCTTACTTAATCTGCATAAAAAGGAACAGAGGTTGAAATGGTCATCTGATTCACAAAGATCCCACATCATTAAAACTTTGCTGACTAAACAGCTAGAAGAGGAAGTTGTAAGAAACACTTGCCATAGGTCTGAAGTAGCTCTTCCTTGGTGGACACAATGAGAGATCGGTCCTTAGCAGACAGCACAATGGCCAGGCACACGTAGTGCTGCTCAGAAGAGGTGGCCCGTCGCACCACCGTGATCAGACGCACAGGGTGACTCTGGGGCGGCGTGCTGAAGCGCTCAACGCAAAACCACGTAGAGTAGCTCAGCCCAGATGGGGGTGGAAAGAAACGCTCGCCTGTAGAGATGGAAATGAGGATATTTCATATTAGGAATTACTTTCTCTTTTTGCATCTTTTTGGATACAGAATGACACACAGTAACAATGGTTCAATGCTATATGAATAATAAAGTTTTTTGTAACGTTTTTAATAACTTTTGTCTCTTATGCTCACCAAGGTTGCATTTATTTGTTTTAAAATACAGTAAAACAAGTAATATTGTGAAATAGTATTACAATTTAAAATAATGTTTTCCATTTCAATATACAATTTATTCCTGTGATGACAACGCTGTATTTTCAGCATCATTACTCCAGTCTTCAGTCACATGATCCTTCAGAAATAAGTCTAATATGCTGATTTGGAGTTCAAGACACATTTCTTATTATGATCAATGTTGAAAGTCTAATATATGTTTTGTATTTTCATATTTATATTAATCGTTTATTTTCAAGTTCAATTTTTTCATTTTATATGGTTTTGGGACCAATATCAATATCTTCACTGAATAAATCCTGGACTTTGCATAATGATCTATCAAGCACAGATTTCTGAAAATGTATCCTAAGCTACTTAGTTACACTAAATCCACTTTGGCTTGTACCGTTAAACCCAGGAAACCCCTGGAAGAGAGACTGGAACAATGAACTAGACTGCAGGGGATCTGAATGAAATGCTCTGAGGAATAAATTATGATGTCATCGACAAAAATAGGTCAGAGGATATGATGCAGGAGTGTATCTATAAATTCTGAAATCATCCATTTACATGTAACACAGAGAGAGGGGACACGAGGGGGAGAGAGAGCGAGCGAGGAAATTGGGAGGATGAACGAGAGAGAGAGAGTAAAATAAAGAAAGAGAGGAAGTGAGAGAGATGGAAAGGCAGCGAGCCCTGAATCACCTCATTAATACTACATAGGCACTTGTACACCCACTCAGGGCTGCAGTGAGCCGGTGGTGCTTAAACAGGAGCAAAGGCACACAAACAATTTCTGCCAAGCTCTGTCAAGTTTGCCTCTTTTCTCTAGACTCCACCATCTTTGTTAAAATTCTGTCAGTGCTGTGCTCCTGTTCCCTCTACCTGAGTCCCGCCTGTCATGAGCCAAGACACTTCTAAAATTCTGTCAAGCTGCAATGCCATTATTTGCCATCCCACGCCACGTCTCTAAACTCAAAAACCTACACAAGAATGTTAGATTCGCAGCTGTTTGGAATACTTGATTCTGATTGGTCAATCACATAACAACTGATACATTATATATCACCATTGTCCATGGCAACATACCGGTGCTATTTATATCTCTCTCAAATCATCCATGGCATTCTTATAATCAACACAAGTTAGAATAGCTATTTGGCAACGTCTTGTGATTCAAAACTTCAGTACTGATTTTAGTATACTTATAAAGCTGAGCAGTTAAAGCAAGTAACAAAGACATTGTAGGATTTGGAAAATGGAGGAAGACTTGTAATACTGTAGCTCAGGCTTCATTTATTTAATAATAAAATAAAAAGTAATATTGTGTTTTTATTATTATATTATGTGGAATATATATTATATCCTTTGATGGCAAAGCTAACATTTCAGCAAGTACTACTCTGGTCTTCAGTGTCACATGATCCTTCAGAAATCATTCTAATATGCTGAGTTGGTACTCAAGAAATACTAGTAGTATTATTTTAGACATCGATACTACGGTAATAATAAGGAAGTCAATGGCTACTGTCAACCGTCTGGTGACCAACATTCATCAAAATATCATCTTTTGTGTAGGTTTCGAACAACATGGGGGTGAGTAAATTATGTCAACATTTTCATTTTGGGTGAACTATCCCTTTAATAAAGATTTCCAAGAGTGGCTGCTGTTATGCAAATCATGGGGGTTGGGGGGATAATGTGTTTATGAGCACATACCGTTTCCCATGCCACTGACCACCGCCCCGTCACTGACTCCAGATGTGTTGGCATTGCTGGACGATGCATTGTGAGGGGCCAAACTAGGCAAAAACAAACAGCTGGAGAGAGAAAATGAGAAAATAAAAAAAGCATTTCAGTTCATCAGGAATCCCAGCAGCTCAGACATTTCACACATTTCACTCTCGTCTCTCAGTAACAGTCATAAAATGTGGGAATATTTCACATTCTGCATTAAGAGGAGATGTGGATGTTTATTTGTGGGTGTCATCATGACTTATGTAACAATGACAGAGTGTGCTCATCATAACAGCACTAAATTACATCGGTTACAAACATCAACAAATAAAACTGATTCAAACACCAGTAGATATTACTAAATGTCAGAGAAGCAAATAATAAAAATAGGTGTGACCCAATGGAAGACTCCTTCTTCATTAAACATTCTGCAGAAAACCACCAAGTGCCACTCAAAACTGCTAAACGAGTGTCTTTGGAGGCTAATTAATCCTGACAAAGGAAGCCTCGCATGTCATTTTAATATTGAAAAAATGGTGGCATAAAAAAAGAAACATCCCAGTTGTATTAACAATACAAACATCCACCCAAAATCAGGGAAACATGAACACCCCTCACCAGACATGGAAGTGAGGAAGGGTTTCATTTAGGTGATATGACAAAACTTCCCTTTGAGAACATTTGGGAAAACATTATTTAGTGATAAAAAAGTAAAAAATAAATCAAATGTATGTGTGTGTATACATACAGCACATAACATACACACACAAACACACACCATCGCATACATGGGCCTACTATTAAAAATATTAATTTAATTAATAAAACTGATTATACATGATTAAATAATAATTTATTTAAATAAGATAAAAATAAAAACAATAGAAGTCGATGTATGTGTGCAAACAGGGGGGTTAATGTCCTCCTCCTCCTCATAACCAAAAAAGCTCTTATCCCAGCTGTGGCAGCACCATTAGGCTGGTCTGCACGGCCCAATACAGAATGTGTTTACATGAATTTTTCATGAAGGCAGATGGGGACCGTGTGTGTGCGCAAGAGTTTTTTCTCAGCATCCGCAAGATGAAATGTGGGCCAGTACAAGTGATTTTTACATCTTCAATTATTCTAAACTGCATGTCCTATTCAGAAGTAGGAGGAAGTATTTAAAGACACAGGAGGATCCTGACTAAGACGCATCATTTGAGTTGTCTGTGCATTTAATGCAGGTTTAATGGGAATTTGTGGTATTTAAGTCGGTAGAACTGCTGCACAATTGTTCAAGCAATAAAAAGCCATTGGGAGACAAACAAAATTCAATCTGTGCACAACTAATATTACTTGAAGCATGTGGGTTTCTCTATTATGTCTGCTGGGTGCAAAAACAGAGCCATTGACCCATTTCATACACATAAATCTCCCATTTAAGCAGCTAATAATTTGGAAAGAAGACAAATGATGATCACTGTGCTTTCATAATTAATGAAAAAATGAAATATTAAAGATCTGTTATTTTCAGTTTAGCCACGTAGCCTGACGCGATTATGTTAAACAGAAACAGATGGAGGCTCAGTGTGGATTCTTTGTTGCGCTTTGAACTGTGATACGTTCAGAGATGTAAGCGTATTTCAAGCCTCTGTTTTTCTGTGAGCTTTAAACTAGGTCAAGCTTTTAAAAGCACAACACCAGATAAATGTTTGACTGACGCATATATCTGATAAACACATTCTGAACTGAAGCCAATAAATCTCTGATGCCTAAACGGGTGTCTGCCTGCAAACAGTGACTGTGCAAACAATCTTTATCTTCAAAAGATAGACTAGGCTCGACTAGCGCCGACGGCCTTACCCGAATCCCTCTAATGACGTGTCGAACTCCACGAAGGCGGGCGTGACGGATGACCCGTGGAGACGGATGTCATGGGGCGTCGTCATGGAGACCAGGCACTTGACTCGGGTGAGGGGCACGGTGCTGCCCTCAGCTGATCGCACCAGACTTCGACTGATCCGGTACTGGCTATTGTCCTCATTAATTGTGAACACGCTATCCGGCCCAAAACCCTCCATGGACAGGGTCATGCTGTCTGGAGGTGCAAAAGGTCAAAATGTACAATTAGGCTGGTCCCGTAAACTCTCCTGCTCGCTTAGTATTACACTGTTAATTAGAATGAGTTAATGGTCAATTGTGATGTAAAATAACAGTTATTTCTGTTAGTGTAAGTGACTTATACTTCACCTCAACCATATTATTAGGAATAGGAATATGTGCTGTTTATATTTATTTTTAAAGAAACATTAGGAGGCACAAATCCTATGTATCTGTTAGATATGTTTGGTAAACTACTATCTAGCATCACATGTTCCTTTTTTCATTAACAAATTTAACAAAATTTGTCTATTTAATTTCTATATTTTTCTATAGTTTTATAATAAGTAACATTATATTTTAATTATTTACATTTATTTATTTATTGAAAACAAGAAAATCATTATCACCCAATATATTACCCAACACTGAATGTCTCAAATTTTGGTAACAGGGAAAAAATAAAAATCTCACATAAATTAAACTGAAAATAAAAATTAAAAACACTCATAATATTTAGTCTGCCCTCCTGAGGTTCATGATCAAAATTCGAAAATGTTTAAGTACCCATCTCATTTTATTAGCCTCTAGTTAAAATAATAATAAAAAAATAAAACATATTTCATTTTAGGATATATTTTGTATCCTATTTGTGAAAGTACCTTATATAAAATATTCAGTCAATTTATCAAGAATTCCCATACATAATAAATGTCATTTCACTTTCACCCAATGTTGCTGTTTAAAGATTCAAGCAGTAAAACAGAAAGGTCAAAAAACTGAATGCTAAAGGTATAAAAATCATGTGTGTGTTGAATGTTGTACATTTGTCACTGTACAAGAACCTTCCTGTGCCGTAACATCTTTTCATCCTGTTTAAATTAGAGTTCACTTAAATAACCTCATTCAGACATGATCTGCTGTGGATATAACCAACAAAAATATCTGGGTTTACTGGACCCTGGACACACAACAGTACTCCTCAGACTTTCTACTAAGCAAGCAGGAAACCTTTAAATTAGCGAGTTCAAAAAGGACTCGCTGGACATGGAGAGCTTGGAGCAAAGTAATTTCACTGGTAATTAGGGAAGCTGGGAACTCATCTCCGGCAAAACCCTGTTCAATTGAACGGCTCTCAGCTGGCAGAGTCGAGGAGAGCGAGAGGAGAATGTTTTGTTTGATTCTGATGGTGATTGATGGCATTTCACCAAAGACCACAGTCAGTGAAGCCTGAAGTAATGTCCCTCCTTTCACTGGCCCACAGAGAAACCACAGAGACAAGACCACGTAACACTGACACAAACTGTTTAAGGGATGGTACAAAAGCACACTGACAGTTCTAACAGTCTGTATGCATTCTTTTTTTTCTCCTTACTTCGCATTTCAGCTTCATAGCTGAGGGAGCTCGGCTTGTGGACCCGATACTGCTTCAGGAGCTTTTTGTCCCAGGCACCGCAATTCAGAGGATTCCCTAGTCGTAAAAATTCCCTGGAATATAAATAAAAACATTTTATAGCAACAGCAATAACCCACACAATAAACAGTTGGCTGATCTTCCAGCATAATAACACCACATTAAGAAATAGATTAAGACAAAGACCATAAATAATACAAATAAATGCAAATAAAAACATATTAAATAACAACAACAAATATTTAAAAAAAACATATTAAAATATAAAATATTAAAAATGCAATTGCAGTCATTTGCGGAATTATCAACTTTACACGAGTTGTGTCTCGGCACGGCACTGCGCGGATGAATCCAATGTTTGAGGAGAGAGTGAGACTGTCCGTCAACGCGCCGGTGTGGATACTGGCATTCAGAATCACAGATTATACTTTTTGGAAGTATGACCAACTAAATAATTTCCACTGGAAAATGTCATCTGAACATGTAACATCTACTTTCTTTTGTTGACCAACTAAGGGGAAAAAAACCTTGCAGTAAATCGCGCTGATTAAATCTAACAATCGCTTATCATATCACGTAAAAACCGTGCAAATTATATTTTGTTTTCAAATTGTTAATGTTAACAATGTCAGCATTGCGTGACTACATCTAATGCCCTTCCGATATTTATCCTTGTTTTCGCATGGGCCGGTTGCAGTCTCTTTTTTTCTGTAGCCACTCCAAAGTCTTTTTACAACGGGTGAGTCTCCAGTTGGTGATTGGTGATTGGTTGATTGGCGTTTGAACCTTTCTGGATCCACCATCAAATTGATAAGTTTAATTTTATCAAGCGCTGTGAGAAAAGGCTGTAAATCTCCACCTCCAGCATCCTCACACACAATATAGCTAATATTGGCCGAGACTCCTTCTTTATGTGTACAGATTGACGTAATGGCACAAATAAATGCTCGAATCTCCTGCGGAAATCCACCAGTACCACTGGAGTTAAAAACATTATTACAAGCTTACCGCTTTGAATCGAGCTAAGGCAAGCAGATACGTTTTGAACGCTGGCTGGTTATGTCCTTGCTCAAATTTATTTTGGATAATTTTTAAACCAAAAAAGTAATGGACTGCAGCTTTAATTAAATATTGTTATTATTATTATTGTATCTAATTGTAGAAAGATTTTTCCAGAGCTGACATTTAAACCAAGATACAAGGCATGGTTTGATTCCTCAAATGAGCTGGAATGAACTGCTGTTTTGTTTTTTATTTTGTGGTGAACAGAGTCTGCATCCTTCATCACGTCTGACCAGCCATGCGGAAAATTAAAATCGCTAATCCGTTTGACTTGGAGACCCGTGGAGAGCTTTGAATAATATTAAGATTTGTCAAATTTGATCATTTTCCTTTTATGCAAACGTGCAGCTGTGATAAGATTGGATCAGAACAGACTGAATAGTGCAGCCAGACTTTAACTGATTGGTACTTGTACAAACAAAAATCAGTTCAAAAGAGCTCACATGTGGGAGACTAATCAATAAAAGGCTGGGGGCAGAAACATGCTCCATTAAGAATCTATTCATAAATATTCATCACTTAAATAAATATTTCTGAGGCCTTGAGATGTACTGGACAAAGAGCTGGCCCTCTAATCTGCACTGTATCAGTTGTGTAATGTACTGTATTGTACTAGCAGCAGGGAGGGCCTCAAGTACAGCAGTGGTTACAAGTACAATGCAATATCACTTGTGAAGAAAACATCCACAATTTCAAATAAAAGTCGCTTGCTGAAGCTGGCCATTCTAGCGAGACCTTATCTCTGTATTCCCGGGACATTCATGCCATCGGAGAAGGTGTTTTCTGTCGGAGGTCTAACTCAACAGGCTGCGCTCCAAACTAACCCCACATCATGTAGAGATGTTACTGTTTTAAAATAAAAACTACACGTGTGGATTAAGGTAGGCCTGCTATTTGTATTTGACGGAAAAAAAAAAATGCAGTTTTTTCAAAGCTTCAAACTGATTTACTGATTTCTTTTTGTCATCCTAATTTGTAAATTATTAAGTTAAAAAATGTTTAGTGTAGGCCTATTTTATGTTTTTTTTAATTTATATTATTTTATTCTGTTTTTCTCTGTAGTCACTGTCAAGTGCGTGTACATTTGATGTGAATGTGATTATTATTATTAAAATAAACCCGTGAAAAAAAAAAAAAGTTTTGTATTTTTAATGGGTCACTACGGAGCCCCTAAAGGGACCTTTGCAAAAAAAGAAAAAAGAAAAAATAATTGCGTGCCCACGAGAAATGTATTGCATGCTCGCGAAAAACGTATCTTGTGTGCATGCATTACAATTTCCGGTTTGCGTTATAGCATCATTAATGCAAATGTGGAACTAGGAATGATATGTACGGAGTGTATTTTTCATCAATAATCGCAGATCGCAACATGGAAGAAGAAATAATTGAATTTTTAAAGTTAGTTTAAATTTGTATCCTAAAAAGACAGGATCAAATTGGAGTTTTATACAAAAAAATACATTCAGTTGAACTGAAAGAAGAAAGTGAACGTCTAGAATAGCTATGTTGTACATGGGTATATAGTTTGGGTTCATTAATGTTACAAGTAGCAAATTATATTAATATAAAATTAAATACCCTGTTAAATAATGTGTTTGAGAGCCGTTTAGCACTTCGACTTTAGAAATGTTTTATAACATTTATAGCCTTTTATAGCTTTTTATATATAAAATATATATAGCCTATATTAAAAAAAATATTAATATATATTCATTAGGCCTACCTAGGGATATAATTATTTAATTCAATAGGCTATTGAAATATTTATAACTTAACAGTTAATACTTGGTTAACGAGTGGCGGTTGTCGGTCAAATACCAAAATGAGCATCCCTACTTCTGAGCAAACTTAGACTCACCTGAGCACCATCGGCTGTAGAGCCTGGGAGGCCAGTCGCTCAAACATCCTTTGCAGCGGTGGGTGGAGTGGGTGATCTTCGTCTCCCAAAGCGCAGCTACATCGCTGAAGCAAGCGAGAGTGCAGACCTGCCTCACACAGGATCTGCTGGTTTCTCTCCGAATGCACCAACAGCTGCAGAATGTTAGCAACAGCTAGCTGCAGGTCCAGCGCATGCTAAGGAGCAGAGCAAGGGTAAAGGACACTTAGTAGCACACTTAATTCAGATAAACACTGACAATATGAAATTTAACATTCACATTGCAGTGGCACAAGCCAAACATAGAATGCTATCACTAGTCAAGTAGGTTCTGTGGACAATCCTCTTCACAGGGACAACAAAAACATCAGTGCATCAGATTCTCATTGTGATCCCTGCAGTCGTATCTAAAATGGTCTTAATATTTAATTTATTTGATATCCTATGAGAACTTTACTTAAACCAAATTTCTTGTAGGCCTGATTTCAGAAGACACAACCCTTATATGAATGCTCTAGGTTACATACAAATTCATTCATGTCATCAGCATGCCACATTTGCTATCAATTACCACAGAATATAATTTCAATTTGAGCCGATGTGTTGTCTCTCATTCTTCCATTGTATGCATGTTACTCTCTAGATACTCTTTGTACCTCTCCAGGGAGCAGCTTAGATTCGTTTCTGTGGTAATCGTGGCAAACATAACACAAAATCTGTAGATAGAGCTTAACTGGGAAGTGGGAAGACGCCTTTACACAAAATCCCAAGAAGACGCTTTTATTCTGATAAAATCCCTCAATTTTGGCAACTTACAGTAGGTGAAAAAAAAAAATCATACTTGGGTAACAAATCATTAAACTAATAAGTGTGAACAAACTCAAAAAGAAGGAAGCACTCCATGGTCATTTAGAGTTTATAATATGGCTGCATATTGAGACAGCCTTCCACCCACATTATCACTAAAAAGCTGATTTTTGAAAAAAATCTTATGCTTACCAAGACTGCCTTTATTTGACCAAATAGTTTCCTTCAGAAATCATTGTAATATTCGGATTTGAATATTCAACTCCTTAATATTTTGGGTGGAAACCAGGATACATTTTGTCACTTATGATCAATTTAATGCATCCTTACTGAATAAAAGTATTTAAAAAAAATCTAATTTTACTGACCGTAACAAACATTTTTGAGGGCAGCATCCTAGAGTAGCTACAAGTCAACATTAAGATTTTGCATTAGGCATTCCCATGTAGACACCAAACAATGTGTCAGTTCACTAGGATTTGAGACAGAGCCTAAGTCTACAAGAAACTCGTACCTCAGGCTGTGTGTCAGAAGAAACGGAGGGTAGGAGGTCGATCATTGCCAGCACTGCTCCAGGGTGGATGACTACAGGGTCTGAAGAATGCTGGAACTGAATCCCCGAGTGCAGCTTCAGGTCTTTGCTAGAAGCAGAGTTGGATGAGCTGTGGTAGCCATGTCTATTGGGAAAGAAAAAGATCACTTATTGTCTCTTCTTAGTCTCATAACTTAGTGACAGTGTGTGAAAAGAGTAATTCACTTACACATTTTGGCTTGGCCATATAATTTTCCAGATAAAAGCTAAAACGGTGAAAAAGCTTAGACAGCTTTTTGAAAGAAGGATTTTTTGGTCATAGTTACTTATCTTGCTCTTAATACAACACTGAAATTCCATTTAAATAATATCAGCTTTGATATAATGTTACTTATGAATCAAAACTCCCCTCAGAGAGTTTGAAATTACTGAAAAAAAGCTGTCAGCACGACCAGAAGAGTGGAATTTTTTGCAACTGCAAAGCTTTATGGGTAAGCAAAGTAGCTCAACACAGCAGATGAGATGGTGCAGAGGAAGATGAAAGCATGGTCAAGGAGATGATCAAGGAGAGGAAAAGTGAGAAGAAAATTACAGAAGGCAATCACTCTGATCAGAGGGAAAAGATGAATAACAGTATATCCCGTAAGTTTTCTACGACAAGCAATTTGTCTGTTCACACTGAAAACCAAAATGTAGCCTGGCACTGCACGATGACAGCCAGTTATAAAATATTTTAAGTTTAATGGACAACTATAAGGAGCAAGATTTTGAAACAATGACATTTCTGTCTAGGCAGGGCTCCATACATGTTATCAGCTAAATTTCCTGTAGCTTGTTGGGGCTTGGTAGAGAGAAAATTAGACAATTCCATGTGATATCTGTTCAGATTAATGCATGCTAAAATTCTATACATTCTTTTGTCTAAATAAATTAAAAAATAATAACAAGCATCACAAAATTCTAAAGTACTACAATATAAAACAATTATATTAATTTTAAGCTCTGCTAAAGATTAAATTGAAGAGCATTCTTAAATTATTAGTTTATGATACATTAACTTTAGTGAGCGTTAGATGCTGTTAAAGGTAATCAAATAGTGAAAATGAACATGATTAATTAAACTCATTTGTTAATTAAACATCAACAGATTTACACAACCTTTCAAATGTTGATGTTATAGTGTATTTACATGTAATATTACTAAGTAATATTGATTAACTACATGTGCTTACTGTAGGATTATCTTTATGGTTAGTTAGTTGTAATTGTGCATAATGTACTATTATTAAAATATTATGTGAATTAAAGTTTTACCTTCAACACCGATAATAATTGCTATACAATTACAATAGTTTCTTAAACACCAAATCAGCATATTATAATGATTTCTGAAGGAAATGACATTTTAATATATAATATATATATATAATATTTTACAATAAGACTGTTTAACTGTATTTTTGATCAAATAAATGCGGCCTTGGTGATCTGAAGAGACTAAGAAAACTATTTTTAATCTTATCCAAGACTTTTGAATGGTACTGTATTTATGTGCATTGTGCAGTACGATCATAAAATCTCTAATATCGGCAGATTCCCGGTAAGGTCCCAATATATAGTACATAATCCCTATAGTAAATGGTGACAGTAAATGCTCACTTTAATTTTGGAGCAAATACAATCCCTTTTAAATAAAATAACCAAGGAAGGTGTAAGAGGAACGCGAACAAAGGAAGGAAGAGAAAGGGAAACAGACTGGGAAAATGGGTCCGGTCACTCGACAAGCACAGAAGAGAAAAAGAGAGGGAGAAGAGGAAGAGGTGGCAGAAAGCAGTACCTCTTCCTGGCGATTGCTGGCGTGCCCCAAGGAGAGGGCAAGGAGGTCTCCTGAGTCAAGCAGGGGGGCACCTGCTCGGCACGACTACAACGATTCAAAAACACGGACACGCGGAGTCACGACCAAACAATCAACATAAAGACAGACCAGGCGTTCACACAGCCATACAAACACAAACAGCAGGTCCATACCACACACACCCAACGTGTGCAGCAAGGCAATGCCAGAGGTTAAGAGAGACAAAGAAATGAGAAAAGAGCAAGAGAGGGAGGCAGTTAGTTCCTGTTGAATTACAGCTCAAGGCACAGCACATAGAACTCAGAAGAACTACAGATCATGCAAAACTAACAAAAACAAAAGCCCAAAGCACAGCTACAGTCAGCATGGGAAGGCCATGACTAACAACAACAATATATTAATGCAGCATTTCTCAACTGGTGGGCCGCAATGTACAGTTAAAGGTACAATAACAAATGTAATTCTACATTTTTCAAGACTTAATTTTGAAAGACGTTTGTGAAAGCTATTCACACTTCTGTCAGAGAGCCTGAGAAGAACGTTTTCCCGATTCAGTATCTGCGGTCAAATGAGATGTTGTCAGGCTATATGTCAGTGTCATTACTCTAACGTTATATTTTTCGTAACTCGTTACGGAATGAAAAGTCTCTCAAATTTTTTTGTCCTGTCAGCCGTTATACTGTGCTTGTTGTGCACACTCTTCAATCGTAAATGCATGCTGTATATCACTTTAAATAAAACTCAAAAGAGACTGAGCTAGTTATGTTGTCAATTGAAATAACCAAAAAGTACCAATAAATGGTACTAAATAAATAAATTTATTATGAGCAAATTTATTAACATTTTTATTGGCTACATATATAAATTTATATACATATACATATAGACAGGGCTCTACTACATTAAGCATTTTCATGTGCTTCTGTCATTTAGTTGTCTGAGTAAAAAAGTTTTTTTTTTTAAGTTTGGATTTTTTTGTGTGTGTTGTAAATATAATTTATTCTGAAGCAATTTTCTCATCAGTGTTCAGTCAGCTTTGATATATTTAAATCTGCATATTGTAATATCTGCACCTTTTCGGTGCAAATATTTTACTGCGTGTCTTTAGTAAAACCTGACAGTAGCGCAAGCTGTTAGTAAATCTTGCCCTTAATTCTTAAAAGTATTTTCATGTGTAAAATGTACTCAACTGAATCACACGAGACACCCATCCTCACTAAAGTGCTATTAAAATGTCTCAATAAAAGTGAACTGCTCCCTTGAAAAGATGGATTTCATTTTCTTTTTTTCAGCCATGTTACTGATATCTCACCAAAAAACATTGATCTTTTCTATCCATTAAGAAAAGAAAAACTTCCATTTATACACACCTGTCAAATGAGTCGGTGGCCATCTTGTACAGGTAGATGAACAGCTTGCTGCAGTGCTTGAGTGTGGGACACACGTTTTCTGCAGGTATGATCTCATCCTCCAGTAACCGCTGGAATGGCTGGGCATTTGAAGGAAAGACAGTTGCTGGACCAACTTTCTTAGCATCAGAAAAACATCCCAAAAGTCGCACTGCATCGGCCAGCTTCTCGTACTGGATCTCAGTGCGAAAGAAGTGTGAGTTGGCAGGGTCATAACGCATGGCTGCTGTTAGAGTGCAGAATACGGTGTGTAGAAGTTCGAAGACTTTGTTCTGGTTGACCTTCTCCCAGCCGCTGACAGGTGGAGAACAGAGAGAACGCTCCATGGCAACCAGCAGTGAGGTCACGTACACAAAGCCGCCCACCTTGCGGAAGACGGTACGTGTACGGTGGTTCTCGCGCAGCACAGCCAGCAAAGCCTAATGAGAAACAAAGTTTGTCAAGTAAATCCAAATTTAAATGATATGGATGGAAGTTAATTTTGCAACAAGGATGCTCCTCACTATACAACTATTTAAAAGTTTTGTTTCAGTGATATTATTTTCTTTTCCCTTTTTTGTTCAAAGAAATTATATTTTATTCAGCAAGGATCCATTAAATTGATTAAAAGTGACAGAAATCAGAGATATTTAAAGAGAATATTTAAACTTACTAAATATTTAAATGTAAAAAAATAAAAATAATATATAAATATAGCTGCGAGCAGCGATTACGGGCCCAAGCTGGTGGCACCGCAACACCGGTTTACAGACTTTAGTACAAGATTTACCAAACAATTTTTTTTTTAAGAAAGTGATTCAAGTGAATACCATGTGTTTTTTATGGATGTAGGGAAAAAGTAAATATATAGAAACTAATATCATATGCCTTATATATATATATATATATATATGATTTATCATTATTATACTATTATATTAGATTACATAGAATATCAATGGACCAAAATTTTATTTACCAAACTGAACCATTTTAATCAGTAGGTCTCCCATTCGCCAAAAAACTGCAGTTGTTTTGCTCAGAGTCATGAATGTGCCTCACCCGCAGAATGTCAGTTTTGAGCTGTAGTTCTGTTGACGGTGCGGAGTGCATAAGGCCGAGCAGAGTGCCCATATCATCATCTCCAGAAGACGACAGCACCAGCTGCTGAATGATCATCAGAGCGTGCTCACGACACTGACGATACTTCACAATGTTGTGCACACACCGTGCTCCGCCAAACTCACGGAACAAACCTGAGAGATTGAGATTCTATTGTTAAAAATTCATACGTTTTTAGACAAGCAGTTTTGTGATTCAACTTTATAGCTTGGCAAGATCTTTAATGTATTGTTTGTGTAAATACTGTATTAGACACATCAAGACAGGGATGTAGATTTAGGATTGACTGATCACCTCATTGGCAGTGCCATGTTTGAAATTACTCACTTTAGTCATTTTCTGTAACAAAACCATTCTGATTGGCTTCCAATGAATAAAGCATGAGAACATCTCTGAGAGCGAGCATTCTGAGACTATCAGCAGCCATGATACAGAGGACAAATGATTAGAGCTGAAGTTAAGAGTGTTCCTTAACCAGAGACCTGACTCATCTCCGAGAGTGAGACTACTGCAGGGCATGTGAGCAAGAAAATGAATTTTGACTTGCATAGAAAAGGAGAAAAAGTACATAAAAAAAGGAAAAACTGGAGCACAATAATGCAATTATAATAAAAGCCAAAGAGGTTCACTGGAAAGTTTTTAAAAAAAGGCAATGTCAATCTCGTATTTCTGTTTTAGGCCCCATGAAAGGGGGTAAAAACAGTAGTAGTATGGTGTACCTAAAAATCCTTTAGGTGAGTGTATATATATATATATATATATATATATATATATATATATTACACGTGACTTTACTAGAGTGCTGAATTGCAGAGCTTGTGAAAACATATCCACATTGCTATCTTATGCTTTATTTAAAAAATGCTTGCCATTTTTGTTATGTGTGTATTTTATTGAGAGGAAAGTGTGCAGCACATATTTTACATTACATATTCATCTAACCATCATAAGTGAGATCAGGTGCTCACGTACTTCAAACTTCATTTTACCCCAAACAAACAACAATAAAAGAATGTCTCAGAGTCTGTCGGGGCCTTAAAGGAGAACTCCGGCGAACAATGAACCTTTGGTCTAATAAAACATCGGTACATAGTCAACCGTTCTCTGAGATTTGTTTTCATGATAATCGAATGTAAAGAGTTTTATCTCTAAAAACTGTTTAGCGTATAATGCTAGTACTGGGGGCATTGGCTAAGTAAAAAGAAATCGCTAGTTTATACCACTAACAAGGCTCAAAATAGCCCCACACTAACGCAGTAACATAATGAGGCTCCATACATGCAAAACGAAGCATTGAGAACTTTGTAAGTGTACAGACCGTTTAATAAGAAGATAGTTTATGAAGACATTTCACTTCGCGTGTACAGACAGGAGCCATCTTAAAAAATAGTCTCGATAAGTCGATCCCCGAACGCCGTTCATACAGTTCAGAAGTTCGCTGAACTTCATACAGTTCAGATCACTCAGCACGACGTTCGTGGTTTGACTTATCGAGACTATTTTTTAAGATGGCTCCTGTCTGTATACACGAAGTGAACTGTCTTCGTAAAATATCTTCTTATTAAACGGTCTGTACACTTACAAAGTTCTCAACGCTTCGTTTTGCATGTATGGAGCCTCATTATGTTACTGTGTGAGTGTGAGGCTATTTTGAGCCTTGTTAGTGGTATAAACTAGCGATTTCTTTTTACTTAGTCAATGCCCCCATTGCTAGCATTATACGCTAAACAGTTTTTTAGAGATAAAACTCTTTACATTCGATTATCATTAGACCAAAGGTTCATTGTTCGCCGGAGTTCTCCTTTAAATTATTGGCTTTGCAATTCTGCGTAAATCTGCAGAGTTTTCTAGACAGATGCAGTGTGGCCGTGTGATTATGAACAAAAGTAGCTAAAGAGGAAGAGACATAACACCAAAACTACTGAGTCGGTCTAAATCCATGCCTACCGCGCACCATTTCCTCTTTCAAAACCCAGCAAGTTGGATCTAAATTCCATTCCCCTCTCTCTATACCTTCCTATCTCAGAACAGCCAAAATTGTAACTTTAAAAAAAGAAAAAAGTAAAACCTTCACAGAGATCCCATTGAAGGAAACAGCTGTGCAACACATTTACCTGCATTGGTGTTCGAGCCTTGCAAGAGTACTGTAAGTGTCTCCATGACAAGCCAGGCAAGCTGCTTTTGCTCTTCAGCCACATTGTTCTTGGCATCACCTGACCACAGTGAGCGGGAGAAGTAAACAAAGAATGAATTAAAACCATTATCAGCACATTATTGTTAACTAAATACAAAACTGACACCTTTACAAAGTGTTAACTGAAATAAAGCTGAAATAAAAGAAAAAATAAATATTAGATGAAAAACTTACAACTTCAATAAAAATCTGAAACGTTGTTCTGGCAACTAGCTGAAATAAAAATGTAAGTACTAAAATGACTAAAACTTAAAAAAATATATATAAATATTAAACAGTTATTGAAAAAAATCTAAACTAATCAAATAAATTACTAAAACACAATAAAAATCTGAAAGAAAAAAACTAATATATATATAATATGATAACAAATACTATTGTAGTATAGTATAATATAATATACTACATACATATACTATACATATATATATATATATATACATAGTATATTGTGTTTGTGTGTGTATTATTCGTATTTATTTAAATGTAGTTAAAAAAATAAGTGTTACCCTGCTCGACATGGGCTTGCGTTGGGTCTTTCAACAGCGCTGCATATTTGTGGAGCAGGTTAACTAGCACTTCTAGCAGTCCAACTTCTCGGAAGACATCACTGAAGACGGGATGATGACGCCCAAGCTTGAGAAGAGTGCGAGTGGCTGTGATGCTGCATCCATAAGAAGTGCTCGACTTTAACAGCACGCTAACGCTAAAAAGCTCCTTGCATGGTACATAATTAAGCCCGAAGACAACAAACTCCAGCAGCTCAAAGTACTTGGACTGCACCTCCGGTAGCTTTGTTACTCGCTCTGCAAACTGTGACAGTGCATGCTGTGCCTCTAAGATGAAATAGTTGGCGTAGTCGGCAGCATAGATATTGGCGATGGCTTCAAGGATCATACGTGCTAATCGACCACTCTTTGCCTTCAAGAAGGCATTCTGAAGCACAGAAAAAGCATGGATGTTCCTGACCGTGTGGCCTGAAAAGAAAAATCAAACTATTAAGTAAACGGTTAATGGACAATGGGGAAAAAAACAATCAATACATTATTCAAAATGACTCCCATTGTGTTTCATAGAAGAAACAAATTCATACAGGTTTCGGACAAAATGAAGGTGAGTAAATAACAAAAGTTTGTATTATTAGTTTAACACCACATACAAGTAATCCTAATGACAGTATGAATCTGTAGAAACTCCCGTGACCTTTGGTGGACTCTTGCAACCGCACATATTTTCATTTCCTCTTCATCTGTGCGCAGATTCCATAGAAGTCTATCTTCGTGACAACTTTTTAAAAAGTTATGTTGTAAACAAGATGTCAGTAACATATAGTAGCACATAACACTCATAACAGTGTTGTAGACAAGACCAGCTCATTCAAGCCCGAGATTAAGACCAGAAGTTCAAGAGAAGACCAAATCCACAAGACCAAGACCATGAAAATAGGATCTTGGACTCAAGATCAAGGACCAAGACCAAAAAAAATATTTTCTTGGACTCAGATTCAAAGCCCATTTTCATAATCCCGCTTCTGTACTCTGTCTTGACTCAGGCCCCGTCCACACTACTGCGTTTTCGTTTTAAAACGGAGAATTAAAACGAAAACTATCTCCATCCACACTAGCGTTTCACCTGCGTATTAGAATTTATCTCCGTCCACACTAAAACGACTGAAAACGTGGATCACGTGACCATTCACCAACACTGGGCATGCGCGCGCCGGTGTAAACAGTGGTTGGTGAATCAGGGAAAGATACGTCATGACTGATGACACCCAATCATAGAGCCGAGCGTGAGCCTCTGCGTCATCGTTTGTAAACTCCTCCGTTTTGTCTCGTCCACACTAAAACGCCCTCCGGAGATTCAAAACGCAAAACGCAGCTGCAGCGTTTCTAAACTTCTCTGTTTTAGGTCTTCGTTTTTCCCGTTTTAGTGTGGACGGGAGGTGCAAACGTAGCAAAAGGTCTCAGTTTTTAAACGAAAACGCAGTAGTGTGGACGGGGCCTCAGACTCGAATGAGCTGGTCTCAACTAAAACATTGCTGAATTGCCTCCAAAAGTGAATAGGTCTGCAACAGATGTCCTTGCTGCATGTTTCTGGGATGTCTCTTTGCATTCAATTAATTACTGAAATTTATTGCTTCAATGGCTCTTTCTGAAGTCATTATGCTCTTTATTTAAGCTTCAAGAAAAACATACAGTATGCAATATTAACTAAGAACACCCAACTATCATATGATTACAGAGCAACACAAGTCAGTCCTCCAACCCTTAAAAACAAAGTCTTGTGCATTCAAACTTTATGAACTCTCTCTGCAATAAGCGATGATGCTGGCTGCATGAAAATGCCAAACTACAAAGTAGGGAAGAAACTATCTCTGTGATTAGCTTGTTGGAAAAGAGGAAGTCTTGATGTGACTGGGTGCATACACAACATTATCTGGCGCCATTATTTTAATTACAGCATTTAATGGCTCTTGGCGAGGCATAAGACAACCCAAACAAATAACCTAACCAGATTACACAGTAGGTGTCAGCCGTTTGCCTCCTTCTGACCAATTAATGCCATTTACAGCCAGTGAACACTAATGTTTTAATTCTCCCTCAGAAACCACAGGCTTCTCCCTGCTTGACTAAAAGAGTCATCTAGCTAACGAAAGGAGGCAGCAGCAGAATACCGCTAATCTCTCACTTCAGAATACTGCTAATCTTCTCACTTAAATCTCTTGGTTCCGAAAGTCATTGATTACAGCTTGTTTAATTCATCCAGCTAGTTCTTAAAAAAAGGTTTGACCATCATAACCATACATTTTAAAATCTAATCTGATCTAAAATAAAATAAATATTTTGTAGAGAATCACAGTAATAAAAATGTGTATTACAGATGAAATTGAATGATTGCAAATATAGAAGCACACTAAATCTCTGAAGTATTTTACTTATGTAGGCCACTTAAGCCTCAACATTGCACATTTGCCATCTGAATCCTGTAAAGACCTCAATTTCACAATTTTTCCTGGCCGAAGTTCAACATCCCCGGAATTTCACATCACCAACTTTCACACCCAGCTGTGCAGTGACAGAAGTTAAGGGTCTAGTGCATGACCCATGTTATTTTACAGAGGACTAACCTTTCCCAGAAGGCTGTGGAACCACAAAGCCTGGAAGCAGGAAGGGTGCTCCGGTGGTGAGACCAGCTGGCTTCAGCTCACTGACACCGTACGTGGTCAGAGCGGTCACCAGGTTCACCAGGTCCTTTAGAGCATCTTTGGCTTCATCCTCTTTGGCCTGCTCCAACCTAAGATGTACAGCAATTATATCAGGGAACATCACTATTCAAACATATCAGAAATTAAAATGATTATACTGCCTCTTATTGCCTTTATATAACTAATCTTTTGGGTAAACGATCCTTTTTAAGCAAACCCAAAAAAGAAAGAGAACTCAAAAACACTATGAATACTTGTCTTAATTTTTTTAGGAATACTTGTCTTTATCAAGGAACCATTAAATGAATAAAAAGAGACATTGAAGAGAATTATAATTTAACAACATATTTCCATTCCAAACAAATACTGGTCTTAGGAACTTCAAATCAGCATATAAGAATGATTTCCTGAAGAATTATGTCACACTGAAAACTATTAGTTATTTTAAATTGTAAAAATATTTAACAATATTACTGTTTTAATTGTATTTTGATAAAATCTAGCCTTGGTGAGTCAAGTCAAGTAAAATTTATTTATATAGCGCCTTTTTACAATACAGATAGTTTCAAAGCAGCTTTACAGAGATAACAGGAAAATTATGCAGCAAAGTTTGTTTTCAGAAGAAAAAAACATCAAAGTCCAGCTTAAGTAAGTTCAATAATGTTTAATTTTGTTGTAAAAAAGTTATTAATTTAGTTAATTTATAAACAGTATATAAACAGGGGGTGGTGATGGGACAGTGGATAAGACACATGCCTTTGGTGTGGGATGCCCGGGTTTGAATGCACGGTGAGACCCCAATGTGTCCCTGAGCAAAACACTTAACCCCTAGTTGCTCCAGAGGCGTGCGACCTCTGACATAAATAGCAATTGTAAATCGCTTTGGATAAAAGCGTCAGCTAAATGTAAATGTAAATGTAGACGCTCTGGAGAAAACCGCTATGTCATCGCCCAGCTCAGTTCAGTTCTCATATAATCTCAGGCAAATCAATATTATTGTTGAATATTAAATTAAATGTTAAATTTAATGTACCCAACTAAGCAAGCCAAAAGCCAATTTCCCAATATTCTTTCTTTTTTTATTATTATTATGCAACAAAGCATATAGATCAATAAAACGATTCGGCAATCACCCTTCTTCAGTGAATCTCTCATTATAATATACTTATTTCAAAAACTTTAAAAAAAATCTTACCAACCCCAAAAGTTTGAACTGTAGTTGGAATAACTGTAGACATAACTGTAGAATATATATATATATATATATATATATATATATATATATATATATATGAAGAGTTGAGATGCAAAAGCCTCTAAATGCCATTTGAATTTTTCTTCTTTAATGATGATTTTTTTATCAAACTTGTATATTTAAGTTCAGTAATTTCACTTAAATAACAATTCATAGGTAATTATCATTGCCATTTAAGTGAAATCACTGAACTTAAATATACAGGCTTGATAAAAATGATCATTCTAGAAGAAAATTTCAAATGGCACTTAGAGGCTTTTGCATCTGAACTCTTCATATATATATTTGGTAATGAGCCAATGTAATAAGAGGGATAATGTACAGTCATCTGATCATTACTGCAAAATCTTCCTGTCTGGGTTTATATTTAGACAATGACCAGACATTAACCTTCACATTTAAACCATGTAGATTTAAATGTGCAATGAATAATTACCTGATCATAAGATCTATGAGGAAGGTGTAGCCCTGACACATGCGGAAGTCATCCAGCAGTATCTGAGAGACATCACTGGAGTCCTTCAAGAAACAGGAAAGCCCAGCAAACATCTCCACAATCTCCAGAGGAGAAAGGTCATCTGACTGCTGCATGTTCTGGATGCACGTCGACAAGCACTCTTTCTCTGCAAGAACAAATAGTGTCAAGTTGGTTGAGAATTTCTAAGGACTTTTTTTGCCATAAACCAATACATTTGGTATAAAAATAATTAAACAACACCCACACTCACATACTTTAAAGGTGGCGTTAGAAAGAAAGGTTTGTTTTCTATATTAGACTCTTAAGGGCTGAAATTTGAATGCCTCTCAATTAATTGCAAAGCAATTTCTGACAAGAGATGCAACCACCAGACATTAACCTCTGATAACACTAAACGCACAATAGTGACAGTTAAATGGTTATGTAAGGTTAAAATGTTACTAGGGTTCAGTAAAACATTATCAGTATTATGCATCCATGCACAGCAACGGCAGAGAACCACAGTGAAAGAAGTTGGTAGTTAAATCATCACCGTGGATGTACTTGACGACATTGACGCTGAGGCCGTGTCTGGAGATGGTGGTGAGCACCTCTCCCGCGCTCTTCCTCCAGGGTAGGTTGTGGGGGGGACACCAGGAGGTGATGGCACTGAAGAGCAGCTGTAGATCATCCTTCTGGGCCAGCTCCTCTGCCGGAGACACGAAACTGCACAGCTTCACTAAGATCTGAGAAGAGAAATTCACGGTTTGTGTCAAAGTGTGTCTTTTATGGGTATTTTGTGGAGAAAACGCTGTTCCTAAAGACAGACAGACCTGGACAAAGACTTTCTGTAGAAGAGCTCTGCGGTCGCCTAGAGGAAGCTCGGTCTGGGTAGCGGCAGGAACCTCGGGCATGTGGGGCAGGTCAAAAAACAAATATAGGCATTTGACCAGCGTCGAGGGCACCGACATGGTGGTCATACAGTCCACAGTTTTCTGCAGAAGCAGAGAAGGGGAGGGAGTCAAATTCAGATGATGAGCAGATCATGTTTTTTTCTCCATTCAAGCACTGTCTAATGCAAATAACTGGCAAACCGTTTCATATTTCACAGTTCTGGTCACAGATCTAACTGACCCCAAACTCGTGAACGGATTTGTAAATGCTCAATTTACAAAAACAAAAAAATCGTTGTCTAAATCCATAATAAATTAGGTGAATTGATGAAAAGCAAGAGGATACAAGTATTGATTGTTTTTTCAGGGTCTCAGGTGAAACCCTGATAACCATATGGTAGGCCTGTGACATCCTCATCCTCACTCCGCTCTAAAGGGGCTCAGGTGGACGTGACTGAAAGGAAATGCTCCAGGTGGGTGGGTCACAGCTTCACTTTTCCCTGCCATGTCACCTGAAGCAGTCTCGCCTCTGACACTAATCAGAGCAGGATCCTGTTACCAGTGCCAATGAAACACTGAAGTGAGAGGATAAAATCCCATCAGACGCTTTTAAGGCAAGTCAGGAAGTTATAGGATTTAGCTCAATCGAGCCAATGATTCTCTCACACACATGTATTGCCCAAACACTTTTTTTCATTGCAGATCCATTCTGAACCAGTGTGTGCACAGGATACCACACACAAACATGTCTCCCCACAATCGATCAGAAATGGCCATTATTAACGCTCCAAAGCTCTCAAGTAGCACTTCTCATTTTGGTAGAAATTAATAATCATACATATTTTTTTCAGGATGAATAAAAACGTTAAAAGAACAGCATTTATTTGAAAAAGATTTTTTTTATTTAATGTCTCTTTTGACCAATTGAATGTTGAATAAAAGTATTAATTTATAGGGTGGTTAACTTTCTTGTTGTGAATGGGTCTTTGTAATGGAGGTCCCATTACACTCACTGCCTTCATAAGAATGAGACAGCAAAACAGAAGAGACTCATCACAACCCACTCTCTCAGTCAAAACAAATCACCCTCTCTTTAGTAAAAATTAATGGCTTTTTACATTCAAATAAGAGTAAAGAATAATTAAGGCAGGTTACATTAATAATGCCTCATAGGCAAAATATACATATGTAAAATCCACAGTTGGACTCCATAAAGCCCCGGATATGGTAGATGGTCAAGGCTTGGTATAGCTTGCTCTGTGGTAGTTTACCTCAGCACTGAAGCTACGCAGGCATACAGTGTGAAGTCAAGTCGGTGTACATTAACGATGATGTCAGACAGAAAACACCAATAGAAGAGGGACAGAGCAGGAGGATTTCTCACAGGCATCAATGCAAGAGGGGGGAAAAGAAGAGACAAGAGACGGCATCCGTGAGGGTGAAATGAGGGTGCATTGGGAATGTAGAGCATGAAGGGCGTCCTTACAGAGAGAAAAGAAAAGACCTTTGTTGTTTCTGAGGGGCGGGGGGTGTTGCCAAGAGCACCAGTTTTTGTCTCCAACTCACAGCTTGGAATACAAACATATTTCACCCCTCATGTTTCAACATGTTTCACCTCTCAAAACCAGACTACTGCCTGGAAAGAAAATCATGCAATTCAAACTCATCCAGTTTTATTACAAGCCCTAAATTGTGCCAAATCAGTTGGAAAAGCATTTCAAGAGGTTTGCATTTAGATGGTGGAAATGTGTCTTATCTGCTTCAAAGAGCAGCAAAGAGATATCAACATTAACACAAGAACGTGTTTTCATTATGTATTCCGCGTAAACCAAAAAGAATAGACAGTGCGAGTAAGAGAAAGGACAGAAAATCTACAAGTCTGCATTCCATATTTTTGTGCACAAGTTCTTCTCGAGGGATTGTATGAACCAAAATAAATATTAGAACTGTGGCTAACAACAGAGTTGAGGGAGATTTGAGTGTTGGCTAAACTTAAGCCAATTAAGTAGGATGAGATACTACATAAAAATAACCTTAAAATCACAAGGACACATGAACATAGATGTCTAATTATAATAGCATGTACACTACCGTTCAAAGGTTTAGGTCAGTAAGACATTTTTCCCCTTGAAGTTAATCCTTTTATTCAGGAAGGATCCATAAAATACAAAAATATTTTGTTTTCAAATAAACACTGTTGTTTTGGTCTTCACAAAAATGTTAATCAGCACAACTGATAACACTGACTATTTAAAGGGTTAGTTCACCCAAAAATGAAAATTCTGTCAGTATTTACTCACCCTCATGTTGTTCCAAACCTCTATGTGTTTATTTGTTCTGCTGAACACAAAGGAAGATATTTGGAAGAATGTTTTAATCAAACAGATCTCATTCCCCATTGACTACCATAGTAGGAAAAATACATACTATGGCAGTCAATGGGGAATGAGATCTGTTTGATTAAAACATTCTTCCAAATATCTTCCTTTGTGTTCAGCAGAACAAATAAACACATAGAGGTTTGAAACAACATGAGGTTGAGTAAATACTGACATTTTTGGGTGAACTAACCCTTTAACACTGATAATAATAAGAAATGTACCATGTGAATATCATGACCATCGCTGTACCATGGTACTGCCACAGCCCTCTTCATAAAGGATCTTATTAGAAGGGCTTCCATTCTTGTGGGAACAGTAGCAACAACATTCTCATTCCGTCAATACAACTACTAAGACTATGGGACATCCACAGACAGCCCTTGATGTAATGATACTCTGCCAATGATGTAACCATTCCCTTGTTACAGAGTAAGCACACTACATGACATGGATATACTGTAGCCCACACAATGCACTAAAAAAGATTGAAAATCACATGCTGCTAATGAATAGACTTCATCGTATATAATATATTCTCCTTGTTATGCATAAAATCTGCATTGGCATTTCCAAAGTGCTCCAAAATCTGAGAAACCCTTTGGGCAATTAGTCAACTCTCCCTGACACAATGACCTGCCCTGGACAGGAAATCCGCACCTCTAAGGTGACTGACATCAAGAGCTTAAAATAAATCTGAAGAGCTTTAGATGAGAGCAGGATCAGTCATCTAATGAATGACATGACAGGAATTTGTCTGTTTGATCGCAACACCTTAGCCACTCAGTACAGAGAGGAAGTGCTTCGGGGAGAAAATAAACAACTAGTAATTGGAGATCATTTATGTAGAGTGCAACTGTTCACGCCTTTTCACAAAGTTCCCTTCAAACAGGCCTTCATAAAGTGACCCATGACTTGGTGGTCATGGCCTCAAGCTGTCCAGGCTTAAGCCATCAACAGCTTGAGAAATCCATGACACCATCCTTACATCGTCACACCAGCAGTGGGTAAGTGGGAAGGCAAGACTTGTGCAAGCATTGTTGGAGAAGCCATCTTTCACTATAGAGTGAGTATTCCTCTTTCCTGCTCTTGATCAAGTCCAAAATTGACTAAAAACATACTTAAGGAAATTTAAACTAGTCCTGGAGGCCTCCACAAGGTTCTCCAGTCTCTCAGTCTAGGAAAAGACAGTGTCCATCCCTGAAATCAGAGACTTGTGTAACTTGAGATAAGGGGTCTTGTTCAGCTGTGAAACTACCATCCACAAGTTCAACAAATCACACATTTTTCTAGTATGGACAAGTGCTGGGTGCTGAAAGACGGATGGCTGATTCCCAAACACAATGCCGTTTATCTTTTTCATACACCACAGGACAAGGACGGGTCCTCAAAACAAAAATTTGGTAGCTAAAAACTTTGAAGGATGTGGCACACCAAGCCGATGCCTAGTTTTCCATTGTCACTAGTTGGAACCACATTGATCATGCTGAATTGGAGGAGGTGGCGGAAATCACTCTGATGAACTGTTCATACACTAAACACTGTTTTGTTGTTCAAAACCTGTATGGGTTTCTTTCCTCTGTTGAACACAAAAAAACATATTTTAAAGAACGTTGGTAATCAAACAGTTGACTGTAGCAATTGACTTTCATAGTAGGGAAAACATACTATGGAAGTCAATAGCTACCGTCAACTGTCAGGTTGTTGGTATAATTGTTTGTGTGTGTTCAACAGAGGAAAGAAACTCATACAGGTTTGGAACAACATGAGGCAGAGTAAATGATGAAAAAATTAATTTCTGGGTGAACTATCACTTTAAGTTCTTAACCTGCACAGATTGGCTTGAAGATAATTGTAGCTCCAATGCTCCTGTACTCAGGTGAGATTATATTTCATGATGTATTTTATCAAAATAATTCACATAAAGTTCTAAGACATTTTTTTGTTTTGTTTTCTAGAAAGATAAAATGTGGGTAAATGTAAAGTGGAATCCAAGCGATGTGGGTGGGTATTCTAAGCCACGTAATGCCAAAATAAAAGGAAAATAATGGCTAAATAAAAACAAAATAAATGCTGTTCTTTTGATCTCTCTATTCGTCAAAAAATTCTTTAAAAAATGATCCCAGTTTCCACCAAAAAACATTCAGCAGCACGACTGATTTCAACATTGATATTAAGAATTGTTTCTTGAGCATATTTCAATTTCATATTTCTTCTGAGGGATCATGTGGCACTGAAGACTGGAGTAATGATGCTGAAAATTCAGCGTTGCCATTACGATACATGAATAAATCACATTTTAAAATATTTTCAATTCAAAATAAAAGTTAATGTAAATTGTAATATTATTTCACAATATTCCAGTTTTTACTATATTTTGATCAAATAAATGTAACCATGGTGAACATTACAGACTTCTTTAAAAAAAAAAAAAAAATACTGTATCTGTATATATTTTTCTAGTGCTAATCAAATTTGTTTTCATGTTTCATGCATTTTGTGATTGTTTCATCTGATGCACATTAAACATACAGACCTGTCCTGAGGAGGCCAGCAGGTTGATGGTGTTCAGAAGCATCCAGCCACGGCTCGCCTCCTCGCTCTGATTTACCTCCAGAAACTGGACAATGGCTCTGCTGGCCGCCTCTGTGGGAGGAGCACACACACACACACACAACCAGAATCACTGACGTGTTTAACAGTCTGTGCATGTGGATCAAATCCATTTTCACACGTCAGCTAGTGTGTGACTGGCCTCATCTGGGGAAGGACGCGGAGTCAATTAGAGGTGATGACATGCAGGCGGTTTCATTTCTCATTCATCCATTGCTGCCTCATTTTGAGATACAATACTGTGACACCCCAGTGAATTCACAAAGGACAAGATTTACTCAGAAGAAAACTATTTTCTGCTCCAACAAAAATGTAATTTTATGATTTTGTAAAATCCATAGTCATTAAAAATACAATAAATTTGACATACAGAATAAATACAATATTATTACGTTATGCTTACTTGCTATGACTACAGTTTGAAAAAAAGCAAGTGTTAAACACAAGATGTTTAATAGAGGGTATAAAACCAACTGAAACAGTTAAGCAATTACTCGTTTCAAGACATGCTTGGTGCGGGTTTAGTGAATCTATGCAGCATATGCAGATTACATCACAAGAAATAAACATTACAGTACATTATGTGCCAAGACAAGCTGCCAACACAGTGTGTGGACAGCAGAGTAACTCTGAGACCAAGCCCAGTCTTCCTCAGTCATAAACACAGCTATTAAAGCAAGAAATGAGCTAATGTTAACAAAGGATAATAAATGCTGTAACAAATGAGACCATACTATATTGTCAAGTGTTGTGTTATTAAAAAGTTAATATAAAAACCGGCTTTTTTATGCAATTTAAACGTTTCTATAACTCAGTTTGAGTGTTTATTATTGCATGAATTTGATTAATTAATTGCTTATTAATTTTTTTTTTTTTTCGGTTTTTGGTTATAAAAACTTCAATTTTGGTTGATCACAAGTATTTGGCATAAAGTTTGTCCAGATCAACACTCTTAAGTGTATGTAATTTCCAAACAAATATTTATTTATTAAAAAAACTTATTGAAAATGAAGAAGTTAAAAATCACAAAACTTTGATTAAAATCGCTTTTAAAAATAAAAAAATAAAATATTTAATTACATAACAATCAATTTAACATTCATAATATGCTAATTTATGAATTAATTAATGCATTAAAATGAGAAAAAAAATAGGTGAGACTAGTTTTAACCCATCGGGAGTTGATTGGATCGGTATAACATATCATTTATATTTGAAGAGTTCAGATGCAAAAGCCTCTAAATGCCATTTGAAATTTTCTTCTTTAATGATGATTGATATATTTGAATGATAAATTTAATTTCAGTAATTTCACTTAAATAACAATTAATAGGTAATTATCATTGCCATTTAAGTGAAATCACTGAACTTCAATATACAAGCTTGATAAAAATATCATTCTAGAAGAAAATTTCAAATGGCACTTAGAGGCTTTTGCATCTGAACTCTTCATTTATTCATTTAGCAGACACTTTTATCCAAAGCGAATTACAAATGAGAACAATAGAAGCAGTTCAACTAAAAATAGGACAACAAACAGGAAATAGATAGTTGAAGTACCTGTTGATTTATTAGATGCTCTCCGTCTGATCTCAGTCACCATCAACCTGGACACTTGCGTAGTGAACTGCAGTAGGTCTGAAAACTTCTCATTCATGGAGCTCGGTGGAGCGTTCCCAAACACCTGTCACACACACAAACACCATTTACAGAGCTCAAACAACCTTCTTTTCATGCCGTCCTTTTTTCCCCTCTACAAACACGGGGACCTGTTGAGTTAAAGCTGAGATTTAATAAGCAATCGCTCCCTTGATGTCTAAAGAGCTGTGTGCTCGGTTTGTAGTTATTCATCTTTCATTGCAGCAAAGATACATTCACAGGAGCTCTGAAAACTGCTCTTGTTCAGCATTTGGCTCACAGGCTGAGTGTCCAATCAAATTTGTATAAACCACAAACATTCATAAGAGGCACAAGACTGCAATGCTTAAATCTAATATGTCAGCCATCTCGCTGTTTAAAGAAATCAAAATCTGAGACACTGCGGTTTTAATTCTGATTTGCATCGTTTAATGAAGTATGACAGCTTTGTAAATAGAGAGCATGTTTCATCCCACTTCTACAAGTGCCTCTACAGCAGGTCAGCGCTCTTTCGTGCACAATGATGAGGTCATCTGCAGTGTTTCTGCATAATCAATGCTGGATGATTAGCAGCACAATCATGCTCTTCTCCAGCCTGTGAGAGTCACTTGATGTCATAACGACTACTTAGCCTTTGTAAATGAAGTGATCACTTTTGGTTCACTTCTCCTCATTGTTTAGGTTAACATCAAAATCAAAGTGTGGACAATTTGGTTTAATGACAGGTTTTGAAAAAACAAAAAAAAACTCTATAGTGGTTTAAAAATAAAAGAAGATTTTTTTTTAATGTTCTTGCTTTCAAACAATATACAGTTGACTGATTGTGGCATATACATAATCACTACCTTTTAAAAGTTTAAGGTTGGTAAGATTTTCTTGTTTTTGAAAGATGCATCATAAATACAGTAAAAATAATAACATAGTGAAATATAACAATTTAAAATTACTGTTTTCTATTTGAATACATTTTAAAATGTATTTTATTCCTGTGATCAAAGCTGAATTTTCAGCTTCAGTGTCACATGATCCTTTAGAAATCATTCTAATATGCTGATTTGGTGCTGAAGAAATATTTCTATTATTATTAATGTTAAAAAGAGTACTTATTAAAAATATATTTTTGTGATAGTTTTTTGGGGATTCTTTGATGAATACAACGTTCAAAAGAGCAGAATCTATTTGTAAAATAATTTTTCTGCAAAAATATGAGTCTTTGCGATCACTTTTGATCAATTTGATGCATCCTTATTGAATAAAAGTATTAAATTCTCGCCCAGAAAATTCTTACAGACCACAAGCTTGTGAACAATAGTGTAAAAATTTAGGGGGATTTATTTTTTTTCAGGGGGGGATAATCCTGCTGTTGTTGTCTCGTCACTCCACTAAACTGTTGTTTAATGGTAACAAAAAAAGAAAGAAAGAAAAATCACCACGGGTTACATTTAGCATCAGCAATGCAATACAATCGTGTCTATTACACTTGTCACTTCTCTTAATGCATTTTGACTTGAGAGGCTGCATCTTTGTGAATCCCTCTACATTCAGTCCGCCTCTTATACATAAATCGCATTATCCTGATGCATATTAGGTGATGATGCTGTCTCTTTAAGTAAACAGCTCTCTCTCACCCGGTTGAAAACAGGCAGCATCATGTAGAGCTTCTCCTCCTGCTCCTTTTGTGTCATATGGCGCGGCGGGTGGCAGAGCTCGGAGAAGAGGCGGCGCAGGTGCATGAGTCCCAGCGCGTTGTCCTGCGGGCTGCACTCATCCTGCCGCGGCCTCCCCATGATCCTCTTCACCATATTCATCCTTAGAGGCTTCTTGAGGCCGAAGCCAGCCCTAAGAGAGCAGACACACAGATAAAAGAGGTTTCGTGAAATGGAGGAAATGAAAAGGGGAGGGTGAAGAGGGGGAAAAATAACAAGATGTCAGGGAAATTGATCGTCGACTGTGAAAGTCCACTTCTAATGTGACGTGATATGTTAGCTTCAAATTGCGGATCAAATTCAGCCTGTTTATTTTATTTATTTATTTTTTGCAGTGAACTGCTTCTGTCTGAGTGAGATTCCTCTAGTGAAGATTCTGCTGCAGGTACAGAAATACTGCAGGACATGCAAACAAAATTGGATCCAAGATATTATTCGTGTTCATTTCAAGGACACGGTGATAAAGCCAAACTAAATATCCAAGTATAAAGCAACAATATTTGTATTCATCTGTACAGACCATTTTTATCACTTTTTTTTTTTTTTTACCACAAATAGGTCTTGACAGCTGTCAACCTGTGCTATTGGTATACTTCATAAAAATGATCAATTCTGTTTTCTTTCAGTTATTATTATTATCATCATTTATTTATTTTATTTCCTGTGATCAAGCATTGCTTCCTGGGCAAACCGTGTTGACAAACAGTTATCTTCCTATGTCTTGCTGTGCTCCACGCAGTGAGTCATGAATCAGATCCAACTGGGTAATGGTTACAGAATTTAGGGAAAACAAAGAAACTACCAAAGAACTTTACATCATCTGCTGAAGCTGGCAAGCACATGGAAAATAGGACACGCATCTGACAGACATTTGCTTGAGCCAGTTAGGTGCTGTTATAAAAAATGTATGTTTCAGCAATGTCCTCAGCAAAAAGCTTAAAGGGTTAGTTCACCCAAAAATGAAAATTAAGTCATTAATTACTCACCCCCATGCTGTACCAACCCCGTAAGACCTTCGTTCGTCTTCGGAACACAAATGAAGATATTTTTGATTAAATTTGAGAGCTGTATAACTACCACATTGGCTCCCTAAGGGACTGCCTCTTGACGGCCCAGAAAGTCAATGAAGAAAATGTTTAAATATCCCAAGTGACTACCGTGGCTCAACTATATGTTTATCAAGCGACGCGAATACTTTTTGTGCGAAAAAACAAACAAAAATAACGAGTTTATTCGACTATTTCTTTTCTTCCTTGTAGGCCAGAAACGAGATTTCCTTAGATTTCCACGACGCATGCGCGAGAATTGCTACTTGCTTACACTACTTCAGATCGCAATTCTCGCGCATGCGTCGTGGAAATCTAAGGAAATCTCGTTTCTGGCCTACAAGGAAGAAAAGAAATAGTCGAATAAACTCGTTATTTTTGTTTGTTTTTTCGCAAACAAAAGCTCTCAAAAATATCTTCATTTGTGTTCCGAAGACGAACGAAGGTCTTACGGGGTTGGTACAGCATGGGGGTGAGTAATTAATGACATTCATTTTTGGGTGAACTAACCCTTTAACATCTGTGAGTTGAAGCAGATTCTTAGACGGAAACAACCGCAGACATCTACAGCCACTGAGAAAGTCAGCAACACTTGAAGGAGGGAAACATGAGACGATCAAGAGCAACAGTGACTGCATCCATCTAACTAAAAATACCTGCTCTGTATCCGGGTCCTTAATTTTTGGAAATTGTTCCATGTAACAAATGGTTATTATTATTATTCTAATGTGTCTGCTAAGACCACATGGAAGATTTTATGGCATTGTGATTCAGTAAAATTGTTTTAAAGAGTTAGTTCACCCAAAAATGAAAATTATGTCATTAATGACTCACCCTCATGTCATTCCAAGTCCGTAAGACCTCCGTCTTCGGAACACAGTTTCGGAAAATGTATAGTATACTGTCCTTGTCCAGAAAGGAAATACAGACATCATCAAAGTAGTCCATGTGACCATCAGTGGGTCAGTTAGAATTTTTTAAAGCACTGAAAATACTTTTTGGTCCAAAAATAACAAAAATTACAACTTTATTCAGCATTGAGACGCTAACGTAAGACGCTACTGACCGTCTCCCTCAGACTGTAAACAAAGCTTGGACGTGCCAGATACATGTCAGCAGAGTCACTGCGGTCTCGTGAACGCAGATTTACAGCAGAACCGGAAGAGAATAAAATGGTAAATGGTAAATGGACTGCATTTATATAGCACTTTCACAGACCCAATGGCCACCAAAGCTAGGGTTAGGTGTCTTGCTCATGGACACCTCGACATTTGGCCGGGTGGAACCGGGGATTGAACCATCAAACTTTCAGTTTGTAGATAATCTACATGAACCACTGCCGGCCGCCCAATGCTGAATAAAATTATAGTTTTTGTTATTTTTGGACCAAAATGTATTTTCAATGCTTCAAAAATTCTAACTAACCCACTGATGTCACCTGGACTACTTTGATGATGTCTTTATTTCCTTTCTGGACAAGGACAGTATAGCGTACATACATTTTCAATGGAGGCACAGAAAGGTCTCGGACTAAATCTAAAATATCTTGAACTGTGTTCCGAAAGATGAACGGAGGTCTTACGGGCTTGGAACGTCAACCCTTTAATAATAATCCAAGACTGTCCATTCATCTAAGCAGACCAAACTTGAGCAATTAAAGTTGTTAAAATGCCACACATGGCTCAGGATTGTGGGTATTGTGCATCAGTTTATACATCACTGCAGGTTTCACGCTTTTAAGGCAGGAAATTCCCACAAACATTTATTCAATTAGCTGGTTTAATGAACAAATTAATCCACACAGATTATCAAATCAGTAATTTTAAAACTTTCTGAGAGACATAATTTCACAAACAGCGAGAGTGATTGAACGCTACTGCATCTTTTCTTTCACTTTCAAAATGCGCACAAGGCTTCACAGCACCTCATCATCTGTACAAGCGAGCCTCATTATATATATATATAAATCAATGGGAAGAGATTTTATAAATAGTATAAATGAAGAGTCAAGTGCCCAACCAAAGGGAACACTAATCATCATAATGGTGGTGACTAAAACATTTTAAGGAAAATCAACATCAATTTATGAAATCACCTTATGTGATGTTCTCTCAATTTTTTTTGGTGTATTGACAAATTCAACATTCAAGATGACTTTGGGAAATGAGTGAATGCAAACAGAAAAATAACTGCAGAAGGAGGAAATGAGTGAAAACTCCATTAAGATTTTTCCCATCTCAAATAAACACACTCAATTAAACATCAATTAATCTTGACTTGGGTTTCTGAGTAAACAAAGCCTATTGTGTGAATAGTACACATTACTAGTTTTTTTACAGTTAAGTTAAGACATTAAGTAAAGTTCACTAAAAAAGTGTTTTTATAGTGTAACATAAGTGAACAGAGATTAGGATCAATTAAAAATGATAAAGTAATGTAATATTACATTGTTTAATGTAATCTCATAATCTGTGTGCAGAGCTGCCCCAGCACATGCTCCTTTTAGATGTGAGGACGAGATGGAACTCTCTGTATTTGATTATGGAGAGATTTTGTGAACAGTTTCCTGCTATTCAAGCAGCAGCTATATAGACCAACAGCTTAGAAAGCCCATGGATAAGGAAAAGTAAATAATGTTTGAAAATGACTTATATCAAATTTGGTTGACTAAGGCATTAGGCATTTTTTGTTTTGTTTATGTTGCAGACTGTCCAGAATGGGCAATGAGGACCTTGTGCCAGAGGAGTTTGTGCCACACTTGCTGTCTCCAGCGAAAAAAAGTCCAACCTGTGGGCTGTGGCCAGATATTGTCCATCCTTCAGACAGACTCTGCATTCATCATGAGCATCAAGGAGAACATCTGGAATGATCTTTCCGAATGTTATCAGGTAGAGTCACTGACATGTAATGATGACTTTCTATAAGACAATTAATCAAAAACACTAATGGTTATTTATTGTCATTCACATTTTCTTCTAAATTTGTGTTGGTTGTCCTCCATTTTAAACTTAAGGATGATGATATCCAGGCATTCCTGGAGGAAGCCACTGTGAAAGATCCCAGATTTAAATGAACAGGGATGATGAAATCTGGGAGAGGGTCAGGGCATCAGCAGTGGCAGCAAACACAAAGGCAGTTGAGAAGGTATTTGAATTTGACAATGCCTTTAGCATATATCTGTTGTGAGACCTTTTCTTTTTGCTTTGCATTTCTTGAAACGTAAAAAACTTCTCAAGCTGTCAGAGCCAAGAGAGAGACAGGGGCAGGCAGAAGAAGAGGATGGAGAAGACGAAGAGGACTACGTAAGATTATTGTAGCTAATTTTATTTTTTGTATTGTATTGTTTGTATTTTTTTTCTGTCCTGTACTTTTTTTCCCCCGCCCAGTGCTTTGATCATCTCTGGTTGTTGTAAAGCGCTATATAAATAAAATTGATTGATTGATAATTGTTATGAATGATGGTTGCAGCACATAATTTGTGTTTACTCTGTGCTGTGTCTTCTGATCAGATATTAAAGCGAGTTAATACAAACAAACAAATTTGTCCTTATTCCCTTACTAAATGAGAATCTATAAGAGAATTGATAAGGAATCGGATCGATAAGAAATACTGATAATGGAATCGGAATCGTTAAATTCTTATCAATTCCAATCCCTAGTGGGTGATGTCTTAAGTGAATGTAAATAGTAGAAAGAAAACACATGTGTATCAGTACATTGAATCCCTGCACTAGTGCTTAAAGTAAAAGCAATGTAATAAACCTGCAGCTGTCTGTCATTAATGTTAATAAAAGAACAAAAGATAGGGAGAAGAATTCATCTGTATTCAATTTATATAATAAAACATTCAATATATTCAATTTCTATAGTGCTCCTGTGCCTAAATACTGTTAGACCAACCTGAAAAACTATAAAGCATTTGTAGAAAAAAAACTCTTATCATTTGTATTTTATTAATTCGTACTTCAGCTTGTAACTTGTTTGTTTGTTCTTGGTTTTTTTTTTTTGTAAATTCAATAAAAGGTTGAAATCAAGTTTCCTTGTGGTCTCATGCATACATTTCATGTGACAAACAAAATTACCCCATGGTAAAACCCAAATAGCCTACATTTGCTTGAGCTTACATTTAGGTGAGATAAATGTAATTTAAAAAAGCCTTGTGCCCTGTGTAAAACAAAAAAAATGCTCAGCATTTCTCTCATGTGGCCAACAGTCAACAGTGGTTTTGCAACCCAATCATCGAAAACAGTCACAAATTGAAATTCCCAGGATCTGGTGTAGGCATCGCATTTGGAAAACTTCAAGTTTGGTCAAATCCATCTTGAGCAGGGTCCATGTTTCAGATCCATAGAGAATAATTGGTAGGATCAGCGTTCGAAAGACACCATTTAAGGGAAGCGAACACTGCGCTGCCTGCCAAATTCATTTTGCCCTTCATTTTATTGACATGTCTTTCATTTTATTTATCATGAAATAAACTGTCCGCCACTACAATTGTAGACGGTGTTTTTGTGTTTGAACATAAAACACGTTTTAGTGGATGCAGTAAAAAGTGTAACATGAATTATAATTGTTAACAGGTGTTTCAAAAATGAAAAAAAAAAAATGTTTTAATTCACCTTAGTCTACAGTATGTGACCTTCCTCAATGAATAATCCTGCCTTGGGACACACAGAGGCAGATTTGATGTAAATCGGTTGGGAGTAAGGTTGCTGGGACATGAAATCTTCAGTAAAATGTGGCTAAGCCTTTTACGCTTTAAGTCTTTCATGGCATTTCTTAGAGTGCTGCCAGCACCAATGACTGTCTGTGAAAACAAAGTAAGCTCCAAAGGACTGTTCGAAGAGGGAAAAAAAGGCATCGCTTCAGCCTTCTCAAAGCCTTTCAAAGACTCTTGGGAATATTGAGTGATGTAAACACAAACCCCACATTTCTGCTATTGTTATGGGTGATGGAAATGCAGAAGTGAGGGGAACATTTCCCACTGACTAGAGGCAACAAGTCAACAACAGGGGACAGCGTCAGCCATCTCGATAAGAAACAGCCCACTGGAATCCTGAACACATTTAACCTCCGAGTTCCTACTATGGATGTCTATGATTAATTGATGATTGATTAATTGTTTTGTCAATAATGATTAATCGTCAATAAATTTGTCGGTGGTCGATTAAGCAAGGTTATCATTAAGTGCGTAGTTTTGAGGCACGTGCGGCTCATGTGCAAAACTCGTGCAGCAGACACACAAGGAAAAATGACCTGACTGAGAGTGCAGTACTTAAAGCTAACTAATACAAAGCTAACTTTTTAGCAGACATTAATCTTCAGTGTCACATGATCCTTCAGAAATCTGATGATTGGTGCTCAAGTAACATTTCTTCTTATTATTTTTTATCAACTATTTTACTGATAGCTCATATTTTAATATAACTTAATATTTTTGTGGAAACGGAGCATTTTTTCAGAATTCTTTGATGAATAGAAAGTTCAGCAGAATAAATATTGTAACATTATAAATCAGCTTAATACATTCATGCACACTTTCTGAATGAATTTATTTATTTCACAAAAAACAAAAAACAAAAACAATTAAAGAAATCTAACTAACCAAACCTTTAAACATTAGAGTAATATTTCAAGGTTGTTGGGATTGCCATTTCATAACAGATTTACCAATAGCAACGAATTACCACATTTGTCATTTTTAAGTTCTTGCAAGTCGCCAAGAACATAACTTTTGAATCTAAGCAACCTCCAATATTTAGTTTAATTATACTTGCGCAATACATGCCGAGCACTTCTAAACCTCAGTCAAGAGTCAACAAGAAATGCATGCAGTGCTCAATACAAGAAGAATATCAATGCAATAAGAGATGCAACACTCAACAAAACCAGTACAAAGGCAAAAAAAAAATACTGAAAATAATGTTGCTATTGTTTCTAAATAGTCTAGTAAGAATCTCCAGTGAAATTCATCTCACCACAGGTGACATCATGCAGGCTAGACAGCAGTAATTGAGCATTCCAACGCCAACCTGATGATTGACGACCTACTACTTATCTAAACTGAAACCTTTAGGTCATCTTTAAACATGAACAAAGATAATACAACTTTTTGTCCTGCAAAGTAGTCCCCATTTAGGTGAAATCTTCTTAAAAGTCAGTTAATGACTGTTTAAATCTGGGAAGGATGACATAAACAGGTGACATAATAACTGTGAACAGTAACAAGCTGAAGTGACATGGTCCAAAATAATGATCTTAATATTTACCACCATCACTGGTTACCTCACACCAAATCATCATCTATCTCTTAAAGTCAAGCGCCCTTCCAGTGTAAACAGCGTTAAATGAGTCAGAGTCTAATGAAGCCCTTGGTTTCAAACGTGTCTTGACCTGATTCGCAATGAGCAGCCGGAAACCAGGTGTTTGGAGTCTTCAAAAATCAGTCACAATTCTCCGAAAAGAATGACTGCCAGGATGAAGCAGTGATGAAAACATTTACGCCCACAGTGCACAGTGTAAGCAGCTTATTACTTCAGAAAAAATTAAATCTAACCCCTTCTTACATCTGAAAGTCTGAGCAACCTCTTGTTGCTCCACACCACCATTCCTTCGGGAGAAACGCCACAATCGCTTCACTAGCTGTGCCAGTGCCATCTGTCATTTGTTATACCTTCAAATGCCTTTGATTATACAAGAATCTCACGTGGCATTCAAAAATAAGTGATTCTCTAACCGAAGCGCTGCCAGAAGCCTCAGAAGAAAGTAAGAAGCCATTTCAGGACCACCATCGCAGCAAATAAAACCCATGACACACGGCTCCAAACTGTAAACAAACGCCTTGTCACCATGGAGACACTGATTAAACATGTTTTTTCCCCATACCTACTGTTCTCCCGGTGCTCTGCAAGCATCCCTCGTTGTTACAGACGTAATTTCGATCCAGAGATTGCTGAGAAAACAACCGTTTGTAATTTGTGTCGTGTCGACTAGGAAAAAGAGAGGAGGCAGAGGACGCTGTGGGAGCGAGTGACGATTCACGCTCTTTGCTGGCACTGCCAGGAGACCTGTGTGTGTGTGTGTGTGTGTGTGTGTGTGTACTAGAGAGACAAGCCTGCAGGGACTGGCACAGCTGATCCTCCCTGTCACCAGCTCTACCACGTGGCTACAGAGACCAGTGTCATACCAGGAGATACCAAATAGGCAGTAAAGGGGGATTCATCGATAACATTTCAAGAGCAGATGGCGGTTATGAAATGATCACGTTGTAAAATAAAAACTAAAATCGATCAACAGATCAGGGTAATGACTCCAGTCTAGCTCTGGATATTTTAAAAAGGGGAAGTCAGTCATCTGATTTTGAGGAATTGAACACTGTCTGGAACAGCACCTACTAAATAACCTGAACCACTCGAAAATATCCAACATCTACAATCCAGTGCAAACATGAGATATCACTGAAGATTCAAATATTACATAAAGGGCCTTTTTTTCAAGCAGATATGAAAACAATAACGGAACAAAGACAATCTGATTGCAGCAAAGCACTGAAGTACAGTCTGAGGACATAAAGACCAAAAGCAGCTCACAGCGACATTAATGAAGAGAAGCTTTGTCCAAGCACAGAGCTGACGCGTAATCTGTAGAAGGGTTTTAACTGGCACTGATTCATGACACAAAACGCTTCGGCTAAAGCTCTTTGTATATATGCGAGTCAAGTTTCCAACAAATGTCATTTGGTCAACAGTAACAGCTTGAAGTCTGAATTGTGTAAAATATTACATGTGTAATGTGCGACACTGCTCACTGCTCAATAATACACACCGAGCAGCGAACACAGGACTCACTTCACTTGACATATTCATTTAGTATAACACCTAGTTAGTAGGCTAGCCTACAGTTTTAGGTCTCATAACATACATTTGGAAATAAATTTAAAAGGGGGGGGGGGGTTGATTGCGATTTCACTTTTTTTCATTTTAAATAGTGTGTAATGTTGTTGTTGGTGCATGAACAGTATCTGCAAAGTTGCAGCGCTGAAAGTTCAGTGTAAGCAGAGATATCGTCTTTTAAAAATCAGGAAGTATATTGCCTAGAAAAACGACTCGATTGGGACTACAGCTGGGTTTTAGACGTCACTAACCCACACATTTGCATCAACCCCTCCCTCCGGAATATGCAAAAAAGGGCATGATCATATTTCTGCGGCTCGTCGAGTGTGTTATGTTCACCCAGCTGTCAGGTCTTCTGTGTTCGAGCTTCCCACGGACGCTGTACTTCGTCCACAATGGATACAATTTATGTTTGATTATGTTCCTGAAAATGACGATCGTAATCTAGCTCTCTGTGCTGCGCATTTTACGGAAGACAGCTTCCAGAATCTCCACGAATTCAACACCGGATTCAACAAGAAACTGTTACTAAAACATGAAGCAGTTCCAACTTTAAAACCCGAGGCAGCAGTTGTTGGGCCACAACCTGTAAGTAGGCTAAGACTTCATCATTTTAAATGTATTTGCATGTATAATTTCAGACGTAGCCTTGTGTTTTATTTTTTTTTCAAATGCCAGCACTGGCTTTATAGCCACTCGGCTACTAGTTATGCTATTTTGTGTCTACGACAAACGCGTACAAACATGATGGACCTGAATTTTGTATAAGTACTATGTTGTAAATGTATTTTTCATGTATATATGTTTTATGACGTTATTTTCAATTTAATCAAGACCGTAAACTAATGTCAACGCTGTTTGTGTTTAACATTAGTAGCCAGTCAGTTGCTATTGTTGCCAGTCAGATGCTATTGTGTAAAAGAAACGTGTATAAAGTTAAAAAACGTAGCAAATTATCATTCAGAAACGTTTAGTAAGAGCCGTGTGTGGTGAGGTTCTGTTTGACTCTTTCATCGCTGCTTTCTCAAGCTGATTCTGCTTTAAACTGATACTGTTTCGACATGAATGATCCAGAGCGCAGGCACGTATCGCCCGTAAAGGTAATGGGCGTTAACCTTCCGGACAACGTGAGAGAGTTTAGCCAATCACAACACAACGGCCCAAACTAACCAATCTGAGCCCACTGCCTGTTTCTGAGGGAGTGGTTTCATAAACTCAGGAAGTCGACTGCTCGATCGAGGACAGAGGAGAGCGCGGCTGACAATAAACGTGAAGTTTATGAAAAATAAAACTATTAAAAAAAGAAAAACCACGAATACATGTTATATTGCACCCTATAAATACAATCATGCAAAGAAAAAAAAGCAGTCAACCCCCCCTTTAAAAGTAAGTGATCATAGTTTCACATACACACATGTGTGTGTTACTATAGAAATATTCTAATTGATATGTTTAGTAATACTGAAAAACCCTAGCCTGGGTTTCCCCATACTGCTTTGCCGTAGCACGATATTATTCACTATATTATTTTCCTCATCTAGGAAACCAATCACAGAACGGGGAGAAAGCAGCAAGACGACGATGACGTCTATGCATCACACTGAAGCAGTTTGTTTATACCTATGGATCCAACATGGCAGCAGACGCGAAGTTACCTTTCGATTCAGCTTTACGGCCGTTTCACACCGCAAGCATTGGTGGCACTTGAGCAGCGCGTCAGCGTAACTACATCGTCAGTGAGTCTCACTGAGACTTGGGTCTGACGTTAGCCAGGCTAGAAAGTCCCTACATTTAGTAATACATATTTTAATATGAAAATAACGGGCTCTTTTTATTATGTGAGCCATGATAATAATAACTGCATTTAAACATTGTTTAAAATGTGTTTTTTTTACTTGAAAACAACTACACAGAAATTGGATGATAAAAAAAAAACAGCATGAATTCAATTTTAGCCAAACTTGTAGTATTGTGTGTGTGTTGGGTACATTTCCCATCTCCATTTCCTGTCAAGACAGAGATATTGATGTACACTGGCTTCTTATGCTAGACTGAACATTAATGCTCCCTGCGAATCTCACTTAAGATGGTCAAATACCCTGGAAGTCCACTGCACGTGACATTATCAAGCAACATACCTTTAGTTATACATCCTGTCTGATCTCACAGCCATTTTTTACATTAGATCTACTAATGACTTGGGCTAAATCTTAAAGGGATAGTTCACCCAAAAATGAAAATTCTGTCATCATTAATTACTCACCCTTATGTCATTTCAAAACCAGTTATTATTCAGTTCATCTTCAGAAATGAAGATATTTTTGATGAAATATGAAAGCTTCCAGTCCATCCATAGAAAGCTACACAATTGACACTTTGATGCTCCAAAACATTCATGAAGAGATTGAAAAAATAATCCATATGAATTGTCCAAATTTTCTGAAGAGACACAGAGTGAATATAGGCTTTTATTCACATATAAAAATTCATCAACTCGCACATCAGTTGTGGTAAACGGAAGCTCAAGCTTGTTCACCTGACGTGTGAGAACCAATGAGGTTCATTCTGGTGTTCTGCCGCACGCTTGATCTTCTGCAAGAGATTTGCTCTCACGCACCAAGCAGGTTTGGGTTGAGCATCTGTTATGTTTGCTAATCAATGTTTATGTGAATAAAAGCCTAAATTTAATCTTTACATCATATAAAGTGATCGAATCTCTTCAGAAAATTTGGACTAACCCGCTCAATTATTAATAGGTTAATAGATTAGTAGGGCCTAGTTTTACGATCTCATTATGAACTTTTCAATGGAGGGACAGAACTGGCAGAGTTTATTAAAAAAAATATTTGTATTTGTGTCCCGAAGATGAACGAAAGTCTTAAGGGTTTAAAACGACATTGGGTGAGAAATTAATGACAGAATTTTTATTTTTGGGTGAACTAATCTTTAAATGAGATGCACTTTATTGTAATGCCATCATGTATTGACATTTAAGAAGCATTTACATTGTTCCATTCGTGAGTTTTAAAACAGCGACAAAGTAAAACAAGGTTTAATAGTAAAAGTAAAGAAAAATGTATAGCATTTAAATGGGGGCAATTTAGGTCATGTTTGACTAATTTGGCCACAAGCCAATATTATGATGGCCCTGGGATAAAATCACAGATTGAATGACTTGCACAAAACAAGGGTGGTGTGTTGATATAATAAAACAACAATAATAGTATCTAATATTATTCACAGTTCTGTATACCCTCACCAAAACACACAACACAAATGAAATGGAATGAGCAGCCTGGAGGCCACACACAGCTGTTCATGAATCCATGACCTCTACCTGATGCAGCTGTCCACCACTTCACCATTAATGTTACACCGTGTCCCAATAATTCACCATGGCCTTCATATCACAACTTGAATGATGATGTACTGGGATTAGTTTCAGCCTTCATGAAAGTCCATGTGTAAGGTTAGATAGATAGAGAGAGACAAACGGACCGACAACTGAAACAGTGTGGGAAATTGGGCTGCGTATTGTCAGCCAAACAGTCAACAACACTACACAGACTTCACCATACACCGTAAAAAAAAACACAGAAAGGTATTGTTTACGTTATTAACGATTTATAAAATAGACACCCTATAATTAGAATTAAACGGGGGAAAGAAAAGAAATAAAGGCCACCATGTATTGGAAAAGTAAAATTGGAATTACATTATAGCGAGTAGAAAAACAAATGAACCAGGCTAGAAAACAATATATTATTATATTATAAACAGACATGAAACACAAATAATTTCAGTAACGTTACAGTCGGGATGAGGCGATTTCTTTAGTGACAGTACGACAAAACATCTCAATAAACATACCCTGAATAACGTCAAAATAAGTCATAATAATCCCGCATGAGATTAACTCTAGGTAAACAATAATAAACGATCGTATTTGTAAATTTTCTCCACATGAGTGATTATTCGTCAGCAGCTAACAGGCTAGCGGAGTCCTCCTCTCCTAGCCAGAGCTAGCCAACCCCGGCTAAACAACCAATACATGCCGAGTTGTGCGCTTCATTTTTACACCGCTGGATAGCATTGACTGTCATTTATATAAAACGAATAACATATTAACATTTCAAGAAAGATGCAAAGAAAGGGAGCTGTATTTTGGAGGAAGGAAGCTAGCGCCAGTGGGCAGTGTGTATGTGTTTTGCATGTCTCCAGTGTATCCGCAAATCCATGAGAACTCACCAGACCAGGCGATGTGTTCAAGCGTCAGTGAGAAGCGCTCTAAAGAAATCCTCTTGCGCTCTTCCCATCCATATTTCACGGGTGATGCCAGTGCTTTCTGAAGCGGTTACTGGTTCTGTTAGATCAGCTAGCTAGTGGCCATATTTAATCCTCGACATCCCAAACAACACAGGCTTGAGCTCGTCCCAGCTCCAGCACTACTTCAGATCTCAGCGGTGTGGGAGACGCTGCCTCCCAGTGCTCGCTGTAGTACTTTAATTACACGGGAAACGGCGACTCCTGCTGGCCAGAACGATGCAGCTCTCTATTTGGAGGAACGTTTTTTTTACTCTGGTCAGGTAATAATCGAAGGCCAATCTGTCAGAATTTATAGTTTTTTGTTTAATGCCCTTTACTGCCACAGCAGTAAAAGAAGAAAGGAATGTAAATTGTACATGATGCTGATGTTACAGTTTCAGTGCAATCAATATGTAAATATATCACTTGTATATTTAATCAACACACATTTCTCAATAATAATACATCCTACACTCTTGTGCTATGTTACAATCCATTTTACATCATTTTACATATCCATATATTATATGCTCCCACAATAAGGTTGAAAGTATATTCAATGCTGGTCTAAACACCCGATTAGGAACTAATTGTGTCCTTGGCAACAACATTTCATCAGTCATGACAAAAGCAAATATAAATCAATAACATTTCTGCAGCATGCACAGCTGAAGCATATGTTATTTAATCTAAGATCATGTGGCATCAACTGTGAATGGCAAACAAACAAAAGAAGATCAATTACCAAATTACTAATAGAACACAAAGAGAAACATTTATGCATGATTCAAATAAACATTATAGAAGAATTTACACAAGTAAACCTAAAATATATGTATAAAAATGTAGTATTTCTCCAATATGCACATTGCATTTTTGAATGCGAAACATAATTTTATCTTTATTCATTAATTATTCCTATTTTTAACTGGAACAATCTCTTTCCGTTGCATTTAATTACACTTTAAAGGTAGATTTTTAAAACAGATTTTTTTTTTTTTAAATGAGCAAGCACATAGCTAA
>NW_024121577.1:2981551-3299122 GCF_016745375.1 Pimephales promelas | reverse complement strand
CTAAATCTCTGAAGTATTTTACTTATGTAGGCCACTTAAGCCTCAACATTGCACATTTGCCATCTGAATCCTGTAAAGACCTCAATTTCACAATTTTTCCTGGCCGAAGTTCAACATCCCCCGGAATTTCACATCACCAACTTTCACACCCAGCTGTGCAGTGACATAAGTTAAGGGTCTAGTGCATGACCCATGTTATTTTACAGAGGACTAACCTTTCCCAGAAGGCTGTGGAACCACAAAGCCTGGAAGCAGGAAGGGTGCTCCGGTGGTGAGACCAGCTGGCTTCAGCTCACTGACACCGTACGTGGTCAGAGCGGTCACCAGGTTCACCAGGTCCTTTAGAGCATCTTTGGCTTCATCCTCTTTGGCCTGCTCCAACCTAAGATGTACAGCAATTATATCAGGGAACATCACTATTCAAACATATCTGAAATTAAAATGATTATACTGCCTCTTATTGCCTTTACATAACTAATCTTTTGGGTAAACTATCCTTTTTAAGCAAAACCAAAAAAGAAAGAGAACTCAAAAACACTATGAATACTTGTCTTTATTTTTTTAGGAATACTTGTCTTTATCAAGGAACCATTAAATTAATCAAAAGAGATATTGAAGAGAATTTTAATTTAACAATATATTTCCATTCCAAACAAATACTGGTCTTAGGAACTTTAAAGTATCCTGCAAAAAAAATCCCTGTTTCAGCATTGATGAAATTAATAAATGTTACCAAATCAGCATATAAGAATGATTTCCTGAAGAATTATGTCACACTGAAAACTATTAGTTATTTTAAATTGTCAAAATATTTAACAATATTACTGTTTTAATTGTATTTTGACAAAATACAGCCTTGGTGAGTCAAGTCAAGTAAAATGTATTTATATAGCGCCTTTTTACAATGCAGATAGTTTCAAAGCAGCTTTACAGAGATAACAGGAAAATAATGCAGCAAAGTTTGTTTTCAGAAGAAAAAAACATCACAGTCCAGCTTAAGTAAGTTCAATAATGTTTAATTTTGTTGTAAAAAAGTTATTAATTTAGTTAATTTATAAACAGTATATAAACAGGGGGTGGTGATGGGACAGTGGATAAGACACATGCCTTTGGTGTGGGAGGCACGGGTTTGAATGCACGGTGAGACCCCAATGTGTCCCTGAGCAAGACACTTAACCCCTAGTTGCTCCAGAGGCGTGCGACCTCTGACATAAATAGCAATTGTAAATCGCTTTGGATAAAAGCGTCAGCTAAATGTAAATGTAAATGTAGACGCTCTGGAGAAAACCGCTATGTCATCGCCCAGCTCAGTTCAGTTCTCATATAATCTCAGGCAAATCAATATTATTGTTGAATATTAAATTAAATGTTAAATTTAATGTACCCAACTAAGCAAGCCAAAAGCCAATTTCCCAATATTCTTTCTTTTTTTATTATTATTATGCAACAAAGCATATAGATCAATAAAACGATTCGGCAATCACCCTTCTTCAGTGAATCTCTCATTATAATATACTTATTTCAAAAACTTTAAAAAAAATCTTACCAACCCCAAAAGTTTGAACTGTAGTTGGAATAACTGTAGACATAACTGTAGAATATATATATATATATTATATATATATGAAGAGTTGAGATGCAAAAGCCTCTAAATGCCATTTGAATTTTTCTTCTTTAATGATGATTTTTTTTATCAAACTTGTATATTTAAGTTCAGTAATTTCACTTAAATAACAATTCATAGGTAATTATCATTGCCATTTAAGTGAAATCACTGAACTTAAATATACAGGCTTGATAAAAATGATCATTCTAGAAGAAAATTTCAAATGGCACTTAGAGGCTTTTGCATCTGAACTCTTCATTTATTCATTTAGCAGACACTTTTATCCAAAGCGAATTACAAATGAGAACAATAGAAGCAGTTAAACTAAAAATAGGACAACAAACAGGAAATAGATAGTTGAAGTACCTGTTGATTTATTAGACGCTCTCCGTCTGATCTCAGTCACCATCAACCTGGACACTTGCGTAGTGAACTGCAGTAGGTCTGAAAACTTCTCATTCATGGAGCTCGGTGGAGCGTTCCCAAACACCTGTCACACACACAAACACCATTTACAGAGCTCAAACAACCTTCTTTTCATGCTGTCCTTTTTTCTCCTCTACAAACATGGGGACCTGTTGAGTTAAAGCTGAGATTTAATAAGCAATCGCTCCCTTGATGTCTAAAGAGCTGTGTGCTCGGTTTGTAGTTATTCATCTTTCATTGCAGCAAAGATAAGACATTCACAGGAGCTCTGAAAACTGCTCTTGTTCAGCATTTGGCTCACAGGCTGAGTGTCCAATCAAATTTGTATAAACCACAAACATTCATAAGAGGCACAAGACTGCAATGCTTAAATCTAATGTCAGCCATCTCGCTGTTTAAAGAAATTAAAATCTGAGACACTGTGGTTTTAATTCTGATTTGCATCGTTTAATGAAGTATGACAGCTTTGTAAATAGAGAGCATGTTTCATCCCACTTCTACAAGTGCCTCTACAGCAGGTCAGCGCTCTTTCGTGCACAATGATGAGGTCATCTGCAGTGTTTCTGCATAATCAATGCTGGATGATTAGCAGCACCATCATGCTCTTCTCCAGCCTGTGAGAGTCACTTGATGTCATAACGACTACTTAGCCTTTGTAAATGAAGTAATCACTTTTGGTTCACTTCATCACATTGTTTAGGTTAACATCAAAATCAAAGTGTGGACAATTTGGTTTAATGACAGGTTTTGAAAAAACAAAAACAAAAAAAACTCTATAGTGGTTTAAAAATAAAAGAAGATTTTTTTTTTAATGTTCTTGCTTTCAAACAATATACAGTTGACTGATTGTGGCATATACATAATCACTACCTTTTTAAAAGTTTAAGGTTGGTAAGATTTTCTCTGTTTTTGAAAGATGCATCATAAATACAGTACAAATAATAACATAGTGAAATATAACAATTTAAAATTACTGTTTTCTATTTGAATACATTTTAAAATGTATTTTATTCCTGTGATCAAAGCTGAATTTTCAGCTTCAGTGTCACATGATCCTTTAGAAATCATTCTAATATGCTGATTTGGTGCTGAAGAAATATTTCTATAATTATTAATGTTAAAAAGAGTACTTATTAAAAATATATTTTTGTTTATATTTTTTGGGGATTCTTTGATGAATACAACGTTCAAAAGAGCAGAATCTATTTGTAAAATAATTTTTCTGCAAAAATATAAGTCTTTGCTATCACTTTTGGTCAATTTGATGCATCCTTATTGAATAAAAGTATTAAATTCTCCCCCAGAAAATTCTTACAGACCACAAACTTGTGAACAATAGTGTAAAAATTTAGGGGGATTTATTTTTTTTCAGGGGGGGATAATCCTGCTGTTGTTGTCTCGTCACTCCACTAAACTGTTGTTTAATGGTAACAAAAAAAGAAAGAAAGAAAAATCACCACGGGTTACATTTAGCATCAGCAATGCAATACAATCGTGTCTATTACACTTGTCTTAATGCATTTTGACTTGAGAGGCTGCATCTTTGTGAATCCCTCTACATTCAGTCCGCCTCTTATACATAAATCGCATTATCCTGATGCATATTAGGTGATGATGCTGTCTCTTTAAGTAAACAGCTCTCTCTCTCTCTCTCTCACCCGGTTGAAAACAGGCAGCATCATGTAGAGCTTCTCCTCCTGCTCCTTTTGTGTCATATGGCGCGGCGGGTGGCAGAGCTCGGAGAAGAGGCGGCGCAGGTGCATGAGTCCCAGCGCGTTGTCCTGCGGGCTGCACTCATCCTGCCGCGGCCTCCCCATGATCCTCTTCACCATATTCATCCTTAGAGGCTTCTTGAGGCCGAAGCCAGCCCTAAGAGAGCAGACATACAGATAAAAGAGGTTTCGTGAAATGGAGGAAATGAAAAGGGGAGGGTGAAGAGGGGGAAAAATAACAAGATGTCAGGGAAATTGATCGTCGACTGTGAAAGTCCACTTCTAATGTGACGTGATATGTTAGCTTCAAATTGCAGATCAAATTCAGCCTGTTTATTTTATTTATTTATTTTTTGCAGTGAACTGCTTCTGTCTGAGTTCCTCTAGTGAAGATTCTGCTGCAGGTACAGAAATACTGCAGGACATGCAAACAAAATTGGATCCAAGATATTATTCGTGTTCATTTCAAGGACACGGTGATAAAGCCAAACTAAATATCCAAGTATAAAGCAACAATATTTGTATACATCTGTACAGACCATTTTTATCACTTTTTTTTTTTTTTTACCACAAATAGGTCTTGACAGCTGTCAACCTGTGCTATTGGTATACTTCATAAAAATGATCAATTCTGTTTTCTTTCAGTTATTATTATTATCATCATTTATTTATTTTATTTCCTGTGATCAAGCATTGCTTCCTGGGCAAACCGTGTTGACAAACGGTTATCTTCCTATGTCTTGCTGTGCTCCACGCAGTGAGTCATGAATCAGATCCAACTGGGTAATGGTTACAGAATTTAGGGAAAACAAAGAAACTACCAAAGAACTTTACATCATCTGCTGAAGCTGGCGAGCACATGGAAAATAGGACACGCATCTGACAGACATTTGCTTGAGCCAGTTAGGTGCTGTTATAAAAAATGTATGTTGTTTCAGCAATGTCCTTAGCAAAAAGCTTAACATCTGTGAGTTGAAGCAGATTCTTAGACGGGAACAATCGCAGACAACTACAGCCACTGAGAAAGTCAGCAACACTTGAAGGAGGGAAACATGAGACGATCAAGAGCAACAGTGACTGCATCCATCTAACTAAAAATACCTGCTCTGTATCCGGGTCCTTAATTTTTGGAAATTGTTCCATGTAACAAATGGTTATTATTATTATTCTAATGTGTCTGCTAAGACCACATGAAATATTTTATGGCATTGTGATTCAGTAAAATTGTTTTAAAGGGTTAGTTCACCCAAAAATGAAAATTATGTCATTAATGATGTCATTATGTCCTTATGTCGTTCCAAGTCCGTAAGACCTCGTTCATTCTTCGGAACACAGTTTAAGATATTTTAGATTTAGTCAGAGAGCTTTCGGTCCCTTCATTGAAAATGTATGTACGCTATACTGTCCTTGTCCAGAAAGGAAATAAAGACATCATCAAAGTAGTCCATGTGACCATCTGTGGGTCAGTTAGAATTTTTTTAAGCACTGAAAATACTTTTTGGTCCAAAAATAACAAAAATTACAACTTTATTCAGCATTGAGAATTCAATGCTTGAAAAAAATTCTAACTAACCCACTGATGTCACATGGACTACTTTGATGATGTCTTTATTTCCTTTCTGGACAAGGACAGTATAGCGTACATACATTTTCAATGAAGGGACCGAAAGCTCTCTGACTAAATCTAAAATATCTTAAACTGTGTTCCGAAGAATGAACGAGGTCTTACGGACTTGGAACGACATAAGGACATAATGACATCATTAATGACATAATTTTCATTTTTGGGTGAACTAACCCTTTAAAACAATTTTACTGAATCACAATGCCATAAAATATTTCATGTGGTCTTAGCAGACACATTAGAATAATAATAATAACCATTTGTTACATGGAACAATTTCCAAAAATTAAGGACCCGGATACAGAGCAGGTATTTTTAGTTAGATGGATGCAGTCACTGTTGCTCTTGATCGTCTCATGTTTCCCTCCTTCAAGTGTTGCTGACTTTCTCAGTGGCTGTAGTTGTCTGCGATTGTTCCCGTCTAAGAATCTGCTTCAACTCACAGATGTTAAGCTTTTTGCTAAGGACATTGCTGAAACAACATACATTTTTTATAACAGCACCTAACTGGCTCAAGCAAATGTCTGTCAGATGCGTGTCCTATTTTCCATGTGCTCGCCAGCTTCAGCAGATGATGTAAAGTTCTTTGGTAGTTTCTTTGTTTTCCCTAAATTCTGTAACCATTACCCAGTTGGATCTGATTCATGACTCACTGCGTGGAGCACAGCAAGACATAGGAAGATAACCGTTTGTCAACACGGTTTGCCCAGGAAGCAATGCTTGATCACAGGAAATAAAATAAATAAATGATGATAATAATAATAACTGAAAGAAAACAGAATTGATCATTTTTATGAAGTATACCAATAGCACAGGTTGACAGCTGTCAAGACCTATTTGTGGTAAAAAAAAAAAAAAAGTGATAAAAATGGTCTGTACAGATGTATACAAATATTGTTGCTTTATACTTGGATATTTAGTTTGGCTTTATCACCGTGTCCTTGAAATGAACACGAATAATATCTTGGATCCAATTTTGTTTGCATGTCCTGCAGTATTTCTGTACCTGCAGCAGAATCTTCACTAGAGGAACTCAGACAGAAGCAGTTCACTGCAAAAAATAAATAAATAAAATAAACAGGCTGAATTTGATCTGCAATTTGAAGCTAACATATCACGTCACATTAGAAGTGGACTTTCACAGTCGACGATCAATTTCCCTGACATCTTGTTATTTTTCCCCCTCTTCACCCTCCCCTTTTCATTTCCTCCATTTCACGAAACCTCTTTTATCTGTATGTCTGCTCTCTTAGGGCTGGCTTCGGCCTCAAGAAGCCTCTAAGGATGAATATGGTGAAGAGGATCATGGGGAGGCCGCGGCAGGATGAGTGCAGCCCGCAGGACAACGCGCTGGGACTCATGCACCTGCGCCGCCTCTTCTCCGAGCTCTGCCACCCGCCGCGCCATATGACACAAAAGGAGCAGGAGGAGAAGCTCTACATGATGCTGCCTGTTTTCAACCGGGTGAGAGAGAGAGAGAGAGAGCTGTTTACTTAAAGAGACAGCATCATCACCTAATATGCATCAGGATAATGCGATTTATGTATAAGAGGCGGACTGAATGTAGAGGGATTCACAAAGATGCAGCCTCTCAAGTCAAAATGCATTAAGACAAGTGTAATAGACACGATTGTATTGCATTGCTGATGCTAAATGTAACCCGTGGTGATTTTTCTTTCTTTCTTTTTTTGTTACCATTAAACAACAGTTTAGTGGAGTGACGAGACAACAACAGCAGGATTATCCCCCCCTGAAAAAAAATAAATCCCCCTAAATTTTTACACTATTGTTCACAAGTTTGTGGTCTGTAAGAATTTTCTGGGGGAGAATTTAATACTTTTATTCAATAAGGATGCATCAAATTGACCAAAAGTGATAGCAAAGACTTATATTTTTGCAGAAAAATTATTTTACAAATAGATTCTGCTCTTTTGAACGTTGTATTCATCAAAGAATCCCCAAAAAATATAAACAAAAATATATTTTTAATAAGTACTCTTTTTAACATTAATAATTATAGAAATATTTCTTCAGCACCAAATCAGCATATTAGAATGATTTCTAAAGGATCATGTGACACTGAAGCTGAAAATTCAGCTTTGATCACAGGAATAAAATACATTTTAAAATGTATTCAAATAGAAAACAGTAATTTTAAATTGTTATATTTCACTATGTTATTATTTGTACTGTATTTATGATGCATCTTTCAAAAACAGAGAAAATCTTACCAACCTTAAACTTTTAAAAAGGTAGTGATTATGTATATGCCACAATCAGTCAACTGTATATTGTTTGAAAGCAAGAACATTAAAAAAAAAATCTTCTTTTATTTTTAAACCACTATAGAGTTTTTTTTGTTTTTGTTTTTTCAAAACCTGTCATTAAACCAAATTGTCCACACTTTGATTTTGATGTTAACCTAAACAATGTGATGAAGTGAACCAAAAGTGATTACTTCATTTACAAAGGCTAAGTAGTCGTTATGACATCAAGTGACTCTCACAGGCTGGAGAAGAGCATGATGGTGCTGCTAATCATCCAGCATTGATTATGCAGAAACACTGCAGATGACCTCATCATTGTGCACGAAAGAGCGCTGACCTGCTGTAGAGGCACTTGTAGAAGTGGGATGAAACATGCTCTCTATTTACAAAGCTGTCATACTTCATTAAACGATGCAAATCAGAATTAAAACCACAGTGTCTCAGATTTTAATTTCTTTAAACAGCGAGATGGCTGACATTAGATTTAAGCATTGCAGTCTTGTGCCTCTTATGAATGTTTGTGGTTTATACAAATTTGATTGGACACTCAGCCTGTGAGCCAAATGCTGAACAAGAGCAGTTTTCAGAGCTCCTGTGAATGTCTTATCTTTGCTGCAATGAAAGATGAATAACTACAAACCGAGCACACAGCTCTTTAGACATCAAGGGAGCGATTGCTTATTAAATCTCAGCTTTAACTCAACAGGTCCCCATGTTTGTAGAGGAGAAAAAAGGACAGCATGAAAAGAAGGTTGTTTGAGCTCTGTAAATGGTGTTTGTGTGTGTGACAGGTGTTTGGGAACGCTCCACCGAGCTCCATGAATGAGAAGTTTTCAGACCTACTGCAGTTCACTACGCAAGTGTCCAGGTTGATGGTGACTGAGATCAGACGGAGAGCGTCTAATAAATCAACAGGTACTTCAACTATCTATTTCCTGTTTGTTGTCCTATTTTTAGTTTAACTGCTTCTATTGTTCTCATTTGTAATTCGCTTTGGATAAAAGTGTCTGCTAAATGAATAAATGAAGAGTTCAGATGCAAAAGCCTCTAAGTGCCATTTGAAATTTTCTTCTAGAATGATATTTTTTTTATCAAGCTTGTATATTGAAGTTCAGTGATTTCACTTAAATGGCAATGATAATTACCTATTAATTGTTATTTAAGTGAAATTACTGAAATTAAATATACAAGTTTGATAAAAAATCATCATTAAAGAAGAAAATTTCAAATGGCATTTAGAGGCTTTTGCATCTGAACTCTTCAAATATAAATGATATGTTATACCGATCCAATCAACTCCCGATGGGTTAAAACTAGTCTCACCTATTTTTTTTCTCATTTTAATGCATTAATTAATTCATAAATTAGCATATTATGAATGTTAAATTGATTGTTATGTAATTAAATATTTTATTTTTTTATTTTTAAAAGCGATTTTAATCAAAGTTTTGTGATTTTTAACTTCTTCATTTTCAATAAGTTTTTTTAATAAATAAATATTTGTATAGAAATTACATAGACATAAGAGTGTTGATCTGGACAAACTTTATGCCAAATACTTGTGATCAACCAAAATTTAAGTTTTTATAACCGAAAACCGAAAAAAAAAAATATTTAATAAGCAATTCATGCAATAATAAACACTCAAACTGAGTTATAGAAACGTTTAAATTGCATAAAAAAGCCGGTTTTTATATTAACTTTTTAATAACACAACACTTGACAATTTGGTATGGTCTCATTTGTTACAGCATTTATTATCCTTTGTTAACATTAGCTCATTTCTTGCTTTAATAGCTGTGTTTATGACTGAGGAAGACTGGGCTTGGTCTCAGAGTTACTCTGCTGTCCACACACTGTGTTGGCAGCTTGTCTTGGCACATAATGTACTGTAATGTTTATTTCTTGTGATGTAATCTGCATATGCTGCATAGATTCACTAAACCCGCACCAAGCATGTCTTGAAACGAGTAATTGCTTAACTGTTTCAGTTGGTTTTATACCCTCTATTAAACATCTTGTGTTTAACACTTGCTTTTTTTCAAACTGTAGTCATAGCAAGTAAGCATAACGTAATAATATTGTATTTATTCTGTATGTCAAATTTATTGTATTTTTAATGACTATGGATTTTACAAAATCATAAAATTACATTTTTGTTGGAGCAGAAAATAGTTTTCTTCTGAGTAAATCTTGTCCTTTGTGAATTCACTGGGGTGTCACAGTATTGTATCTCAAAATGAGGCAGCAATGGATGAATGAGAAATGAAACCGCCTGCATGTCATCACCTCTAATTGACTCCGCGTCCTTCCCCAGATGAGGCCAGTCACACACTAGCTGACGTGTGAAAATGGATTTGATCCACATGCACAGACTGTTAAACACGTCAGTGATTCTGGTTGTGTGTGTGTGTGTGTGTGTGTGTGTGTGTGTGCTCCTCCCACAGAGGCGGCCAGCAGAGCCATTGTCCAGTTTCTGGAGGTAAATCAGAGCGAGGAGGCGAGCCGTGGCTGGATGCTTCTGAACACCATCAACCTGCTGGCCTCCTCAGGACAGGTCTGTATGTTTAATGTGCATCAGATGAAACAATCACAAAATGCATGAAACATGAAAACAAATTTGATTAGCACTAGAAAAATATATACAGATACAGTATTTATTTTTATTTTTTAAAGAAGTCTGTAATGTTCACCATGGTTACATTTATTTGATCAAAATATAGTAAAAACTGGAATATTGTGAAATAATATTACAATTTACATTAAATTTTATTTTGAATTGAAAATATTTTAAAATGTGATTTATTCATGTATCGTAATGGCAACGCTGAATTTTCAGCATCATTACTCCAGTCTTCAGTGCCACATGATCCCTCAGAAGAAATATGAAATTGAAATATGCTCAAGAAACAATTCTTAATATCAATGTTGAAATCAGTCGTGCTGCTGAATGTTTTTTGGTGGAAACTGGGATCATTTTTTAAAGAATATTTTGACGAATAGAGAGATCAAAAGAACAGCATTTATTTTGTTTTTATTTAGCCATTATTTTCCTTTTATTTTGGCATTACGTGGCTTAGAAAACCCACCCACATCGCTTGGATTCCAGTTTACATTTACCCACATTTTATCTTTCTAGAAAACAAAACAAAAAAAAAATCCTAGAACTTTATGTGAATTAGTTTGATAAAATACATCATGAAATATAATCTCACCTGAGTACAGGAGCATTGGAGCTACAATTATCTTCAAGCCAATCTGTGCAGGTTAAGAAGTTAAAGTGATAGTTCACCCAGAAATATATTTTTTCATCATTTACTCTGCCTCATGTTGTTCCAAACCTTGGAACTTGGTTTCTTTCCTCTGTTGAACACACACAAACAATTATACCAACATTAACAACCAGACAGTTGATGGTAGCTATTGACTTCCATAGTATGTTTTCCCTACTATGAAAGTCAATGGCTACAGTCAACTGTTTGATTACCAACATTCTTTAAAATATATTTTTCGTGTTCAACAGAAGAAAGAAACTCATACAGGTTTTGAACAACAAAACAATGTTTAGTGTATGATGCACTAGAATGATGCCTAGTGTTTTAAAATCTGTTCAGAGTTGAAAAGTCATGTAGTGTATTCCAGTCTTAAGCAGAACAGTTAGGACATTCAGAACATTCAGCATGATCAATGTGAGTCCAACTAGTGACAATGGAAAACTAAGCATCGGCTTGGTGTTCCACATCCTTCAAAGTTTTCAGCTACCATGTATTAAAAGATAAACAGCATTGTGTTTGGAAATCAGCCATCCTAGGTTGGTCTTTCAGCACCCAGCACTTGTCCATACTAGAAAAATGTGTGATTTGTTGAACTTGTGGATGGTAGTTTCACAGCTGAACAAGACCCCTTATCTCAAGTTACACAAGTCTCTGATTTCAGGGATGGACACTGTCTTTTCCTAGACTGAGAGACTGGAGAACCTTGTGGAGGCCGCCAGGACTAGTTTAAATTTCCTTAAGTATGTTTTTAGTCAATTTTGGACTTGATCAAGAGCAGGAAAGAGGAATACTCACTCTATAGTGAAAGATGGCTTCTCCAACAATGCTTGCACAAGTCTTGCCTTCCCACTTACCCACTGCTGGTGTGACGATGTAAGGATGGTGTCATGGATTTCTCAAGCTGTTGATGGCTTAAGCCTGGACAGCTTGAGGCCATGACCACCAAGTCATGGGTCACTTTATGAAGGCCTGTTTGAAGGGAACTTTGTGAAAAGGCGTGAACAGTTGCACTCAACATAAATGATCTCCAATTACTAGTTGTTTATTTTCTCCCCGAAGCACTTCCTCTCTGTACTGAGTGGCCAAGGTGTTGCGATCAAACAGACAAATTCCTGTCATGTCATTCATTAGATGACTGATCCTGCTCTCATCTAAAGCTCTTCAGAGGTATTTCAAGCTCTTGATGTCAGTCACCTTAGAGGTGCGGATTTCCTGTCCAGGGCAGGTCATTGTGTCAGGGAGAGTTGACTAATTGCCCAAAGGGTTTCTCAGATTTTGGAGCACTTTGGAAATGCCAATGCAGATTTTATGCATAACAAGGAGAATATATTATATACGATGAAGTCTATTCATTAGCAGCATGTGCTTTTCAATATCTTTTTTAGTGCATTGTGGGGGCTACAGTATATCCATGTCATGTAGTGTGCTTACTCTGTAACAAGGGAATGGTTACATCATTGGCAGAGTATCATTACATCAAGGGCTGTCTGTGGATGTCCCATAGTCTTAGTAGTTGTATTGACGGAATGAGAATGTTGTTGCTACTGTTCCCACAAGAATGGAAGCCCTTCTAATAAGATCCTTTATGAAGAGGGCTGTGGCAGTACCATGGTACAGCGATGGTCATGATATTCACATGGTACATTTCTTATTATTATCAGTGTTAAAGGGTTAGTTCACCCAAAAATGAAAATTCTGTCAGTATTTACTCAACCTCATGTTGTTTCAAACCTCTATGTGTTTATTTGTTCTGCTGAACACAAAGGAAGATATTTGGAAGAATGTTTTAATCAAACAGATCTCATTCCCCATTGACTACCATAGTAGTATTTTTTCCTACTATGGTAGTCAATGGGGAATGAGATCTGTTTGATTAAAACATTCTTCCAAATATCTTCCTTTGTGTTCAGCAGAACAAATAAACACATAGAGGTTTGAAACAACATGAGGTTGAGTAAATACTGACAGAATTTTCATTTTTGGGTGAACTAACCCTTTAACACTGATAATAATAAGAAATGTACCATGTGAATATCATGACCATCGCTGTACCATGGTACTGCCACAGCCCTCTTCATAAAGGATCTTATTAGAAGGGCTTCCATTCTTGTGGGAACAGTAGCAACAACATTCTCATTCCGTCAATACAACTACTAAGACTATGGGACATCCACAGACAGCCCTTGATGTAATGATACTCTGCCAATGATGTAACCATTCCCTTGTTACAGAGTAAGCACACTACATGACATGGATATACTGTAGCCCCCACAATGCACTAAAAAAGATATTGAAAAGCACATGCTGCTAATGAATAGACTTCATCGTATATAATATATTCTCCTTGTTATGCATAAAATCTGCATTGGCATTTCCAAAGTGCTCCAAAATCTGAGAAACCCTTTGGGCAATTAGTCAACTCTCCCTGACACAATGACCTGCCCTGGACAGGAAATCCGCACCTCTAAGGTGACTGACATCAAGAGCTTGAAATACCTCTGAAGAGCTTTAGATGAGAGCAGGATCAGTCATCTAATGAATGACATGACAGGAATTTGTCTGTTTGATCGCAACACCTTGGCCACTCAGTACAGAGAGGAAGTGCTTCGGGGAGAAAATAAACAACTAGTAATTGGAGATCATTTATGTTGAGTGCAACTGTTCACGCCTTTTCACAAAGTTCCCTTCAAACAGGCCTTCATAAAGTGACCCATGACTTGGTGGTCATGGCCTCAAGCTGTCCAGGCTTAAGCCATCAACAGCTTGAGAAATCCATGACACCATCCTTACATCGTCACACCAGCAGTGGGTAAGTGGGAAGGCAAGACTTGTGCAAGCATTGTTGGAGAAGCCATCTTTCACTATAGAGTGAGTATTCCTCTTTCCTGCTCTTGATCAAGTCCAAAATTGACTAAAAACATACTTAAGGAAATTTAAACTAGTCCTGGCGGCCTCCACAAGGTTCTCCAGTCTCTCAGTCTAGGAAAAGACAGTGTCCATCCCTGAAATCAGAGACTTGTGTAACTTGAGATAAGGGGTCTTGTTCAGCTGTGAAACTACCATCCACAAGTTCAACAAATCACACATTTTTCTAGTATGGACAAGTGCTGGGTGCTGAAAGACCAACCTAGGATGGCTGATTTCCAAACACAATGCTGTTTATCTTTTAATACATGGTAGCTGAAAACTTTGAAGGATGTGGAACACCAAGCCGATGCTTAGTTTTCCATTGTCACTAGTTGGACTCACATTGATCATGCTGAATGTTCTGAATGTCCTAACTGTTCTGCTTAAGACTGGAATACACTACATGACTTTTCAACTCTGAACAGATTTTAAAACACTAGGCATCATTCTAGTGCATCATACACTAAACATTGTTTTGTTGTTCAAAACCTGTATGAGTTTCTTTCTTCTGTTGAACACGAAAAATATATTTTAAAGAATGTTGGTAATCAAACAGTTGACTGTAGCCATTGACTTTCATAGTAGGGAAAACATACTATGGAAGTCAATAGCTACCATCAACTGTCTGGTTGTTAATGTTGGTATAATTGTTTGTGTGTGTTCAACAGAGGAAAGAAACCAAGTTCCAAGGTTTGGAACAACATGAGGCAGAGTAAATGATGAAAAAATATATTTCTGGGTGAACTATCACTTTAACTTCTTAACCTGCACAGATTGGCTTGAAGATAATTGTAGCTCCAATGCTCCTGTACTCAGGTGAGATTATATTTCATGATGTATTTTATCAAACTAATTCACATAAAGTTCTAGGATTTTTTTTTTGTTTTGTTTTCTAGAAAGATAAAATGTGGGTAAATGTAAACTGGAATCCAAGCGATGTGGGTGGGTTTTCTAAGCCACGTAATGCCAAAATAAAAGGAAAATAATGGCTAAATAAAAACAAAATAAATGCTGTTCTTTTGATCTCTCTATTCGTCAAAATATTCTTTAAAAAATGATCCCAGTTTCCACCAAAAAACATTCAGCAGCACGACTGATTTCAACATTGATATTAAGAATTGTTTCTTGAGCATATTTCAATTTCATATTTCTTCTGAGGGATCATGTGGCACTGAAGACTGGAGTAATGATGCTGAAAATTCAGCGTTGCCATTACGATACATGAATAAATCACATTTTAAAATATTTTCAATTCAAAATAAAATTTAATGTAAATTGTAATATTATTTCACAATATTCCAGTTTTTACTATATTTTGATCAAATAAATGTAACCATGGTGAACATTACAGACTTCTTTAAAAAATAAAAATAAATACTGTATCTGTATATATTTTTCTAGTGCTAATCAAATTTGTTTTCATGTTTCATGCATTTTGTGATTGTTTCATCTGATGCACATTAAACATACAGACCTGTCCTGAGGAGGCCAGCAGGTTGATGGTGTTCAGAAGCATCCAGCCACGGCTCGCCTCCTCGCTCTGATTTACCTCCAGAAACTGGACAATGGCTCTGCTGGCCGCCTCTGTGGGAGGAGCACACACACACACACACACACACACACACACACAACCAGAATCACTGACGTGTTTAACAGTCTGTGCATGTGGATCAAATCCATTTTCACACGTCAGCTAGTGTGTGACTGGCCTCATCTGGGGAAGGACGCGGAGTCAATTAGAGGTGATGACATGCAGGCGGTTTCATTTCTCATTCATCCATTGCTGCCTCATTTTGAGATACAATACTGTGACACCCCAGTGAATTCACAAAGGACAAGATTTACTCAGAAGAAAACTATTTTCTGCTCCAACAAAAATGTAATTTTATGATTTTGTAAAATCCATAGTCATTAAAAATACAATAAATTTGACATACAGAATAAATACAATATTATTACGTTATGCTTACTTGCTATGACTACAGTTTGAAAAAAAGCAAGTGTTAAACACAAGATGTTTAATAGAGGGTATAAAACCAACTGAAACAGTTAAGCAATTACTCGTTTCAAGACATGCTTGGTGCGGGTTTAGTGAATCTATGCAGCATATGCAGATTACATCACAAGAAATAAACATTACAGTACATTATGTGCCAAGACAAGCTGCCAACACAGTGTGTGGACAGCAGAGTAACTCTGAGACCAAGCCCAGTCTTCCTCAGTCATAAACACAGCTATTAAAGCAAGAAATGAGCTAATGTTAACAAAGGATAATAAATGCTGTAACAAATGAGACCATACCAAATTGTCAAGTGTTGTGTTATTAAAAAGTTAATATAAAAACCGGCTTTTTTATGCAATTTAAACGTTTCTATAACTCAGTTTGAGTGTTTATTATTGCATGAATTGCTTATTAAATATTTTTTTTTTTCGGTTTTCGGTTATAAAAACTTAAATTTTGGTTGATCACAAGTATTTGGCATAAAGTTTGTCCAGATCAACACTCTTATGTCTATGTAATTTCTATACAAATATTTATTTATTAAAAAAACTTATTGAAAATGAAGAAGTTAAAAATCACAAAACTTTGATTAAAATCGCTTTTAAAAATAAAAAAATAAAATATTTAATTACATAACAATCAATTTAACATTCATAATATGCTAATTTATGAATTAATTAATGCATTAAAATGAGAAAAAAAATAGGTGAGACTAGTTTTAACCCATCGGGAGTTGATTGGATCGGTATAACATATCATTTATATTTGAAGAGTTCAGATGCAAAAGCCTCTAAATGCCATTTGAAATTTTCTTCTTTAATGATGATTTTTTATCAAACTTGTATATTTAATTTCAGTAATTTCACTTAAATAACAATTAATAGGTAATTATCATTGCCATTTAAGTGAAATCACTGAACTTCAATATACAAGCTTGATAAAAAAAATATCATTCTAGAAGAAAATTTCAAATGGCATTTGCATCTGAACTCTTCATATATATATTTGGTAATGAGCCAATGTAATAAGAGGGATAATGTACAGTCATCTGATCATTACTGCAAAATCTTCCTGTCTGGGTTTATATTTAGACAATGACCAGACATTAACCTTCACATTTAAACCATGTAGATTTAAATGTGCAATGAATAATTACCTGATCATAAGATCTATGAGGAAGGTGTAGCCCTGACACATGCGGAAGTCATCCAGCAGTATCTGAGAGACATCACTGGAGTCCTTCAAGAAACAGGAAAGCCCAGCAAACATCTCCACAATCTCCAGAGGAGAAAGGTCATCTGACTGCTGCATGTTCTGGATGCACGTCGACAAGCACTCTTTCTCTGCAAGAACAAATAGTGTCAAGTTGGTTGAGAATTTCTAAGGACTTTTTTGCCATAAACCAATACATTTGGTATAAAAATAATTAAACAACACCCACACTCACATACTTTAAAGGTGGCGTTAGAAAGAAAGGTTTGTTTTCTATATTAGACTCTTAAGGGCTGAAATTTGAATGCCTCTCAATTAATTGCAAAGCAATTTCTGACAAGAGATGCAACCACCAGACATTAACCTCTGATAACACTAAACGCACAATAGTGACAGTTAAATGGTTATGTAAGGTTAAAATGTTACTAGGGTTCAGTAAAACATTATCAGTATTATGCATCCATGCACAGCAACGGCAGAGAACCACAGTGAAAGAAGTTGATAGTTAAATCATCACCGTGGATGTACTTGACGACATTGACGCTGAGGCCGTGTCTGGAGATGGTGGTGAGCACCTCTCCCGCGCTCTTCCTCCAGGGTAGGTTGTGGGGGGGACACCAGGAGGTGATGGCACTGAAGAGCAGCTGTAGATCATCCTTCTGGGCCAGCTCCTCTGCCGGAGACACGAAACTGCACAGCTTCACTAAGATCTGAGAAGAGAAATTCACGGTTTGTGTCAAAGTGTGTCTTTTATGGGTATTTTGTGGAGAAAACGCTATTCCTAAAGACAGACAGACCTGGACAAAGACTTTCTGTAGAAGAGCTCTGCGGTCGCCTAGAGGAAGCTCGGTCTGGGTAGCGGCAGGAACCTCGGGCATGTGGGGCAGGTCAAAAAACAAATATAGGCATTTGACCAGCGTCGAGGGCACCGACATGGTGGTCATACAGTCCACAGTTTTCTGCAGAAGCAGAGAAGGGGAGGGATTCAAATTCAGATGATGAGCAGATCATGTTTTTTGCTCCATTCAAGCACTGTCTAATGCAAATAACTGGCAAACCGTTTAATATTTCACAATTCTGGTCACAGATCTAACTGACCCCAAACTCGTGAACGGATTTGTAAATACTCAATTTACAAAAACAAAAAAATCGTTGTCTAAATCCACAATAAATTAGGTGAATTGATGAAAAGCAAGAGGATATAAGTATTGATTGTTTTTTCAGGGTCTCAGGTGAAACCCTGATAACCATATGGTAGGCCTGTGACATCCTCATCCTCACTCCGCTCTAAAGGGGCTCAGGTGGACGTGACTGAAAGGAAATGCTCCAGGTGGGTGGGTCACAGCTTCACTTTTCCCTGCCATGTCACCTGAAGCAGTCTCGCCTCTGACACTAATCAGAGCCGGATCCTGTTACCAGTGCCAATGAAACACTGAAGTGAGAGGATAAAATCCCATCAGACGCTTTTAAGGCAGTCAGGAAGTTATAGGATTTAGCTCAATCGAGCCAATGATTCTCTCACACACATGTATTGCCCAAACACTTTTTTTCACTGCAAATCCAGTCTGAACCAGTGTGTGCACAGGATACCACACACAAACATGTCTCCCCACAATCGATCAGAAATGGCCATTATTAACGCTCCAAAGCTCTCAAGTAACAATTCTCATTTTGGTAGAAATTAATAATCATACATATTTTTTTCAGGATGAATAAAAACGTTAAAAGAACAGCATTTATTTGAAACAGATATTTTTTATTTAATGTCTCTTTTGACCAATTGAATGTTGAATAAAAGTATTAATTTATAGGGTGGTTAACTTTCTTGTTGTGAATGGGTCTTTGTAATGGAGGTTCCATTACACTCACTGCCTTCATAAGAATGAGACAGCAAAACAGAAGAGACTCATCACTTCTGCATTTTCATTGAAAAAAATAAAAATAAACCAAACCCACTCTCTCAGTCAAAACAAATCACCCTCTCTTTAGTAAAAATTAATGGCTTTTTACATTCAAATAAGAGTTAAGAATAATTAAGGCAGGTTACATTAATAATGCCTCATAGGCAAAATATCCATATGTAAAATCCACAGTTGGACTCCATAAAGCCCCGGATATGGTAGATGGTCAAGGCTTGGTATAGCTTGCTCTGTGGTAGTTTACCTCAGCACGCAGGCATACAGTGTGAAGTCAAGTCGGTGGACATTAACGATGATGTCAGACAGAAAACACCAATAGAAGAGGGACAGAGCAGGAGGATTTCTCACAGGCATCAATGCAAGAGGGGGGAAAAGAAGAGACAAGAGACGGCATCCGTGAGGGTGAAATGAGGGTGCATTGGGAATGTAGAGCATGAAGGGCGTCCTTACAGAGAGAAAAGAAAAGACCTTTGTTGTTTCTGAGGGGCGGGGGGTGTTGCCAAGAGCACCAGTTTTTGTCTCCAACTCACAGCTTGGAATACAAACATATTTCACCCCTCATGTTTCAACATGTTTCACCTCTCAAAACCAGACTACTGCCTGGAAAGAAAATCGTGCAATTCAAACTCATCCAGTTTTATTACAAGCCCTAAATTGTGCCAAATCAGTTGGAAAAGCATTCCAAGAGGTCTGCATTTAGATGGTGGAAATGTGTTTTATCTGCTTCAAAGAGCAGCAAAGAGATATCAACATTAACACAAGAACGTGTTTTCATTATGTATTCCGCGTAAACCAAAAAGAATAGACAGTGCGAGTAAGAGAAAGGACACAGGAAATCTACAAGTCTGCATTCCATATTTTTGTGCACAAGTTCTTCTCGAGGGATTATATGAACCAAAATAAATATTAGAACTGTGGCTAACAACAGAGTTGAGGGAGATTTGAGTGTTGGCTAAACTTAAGCCAATTAAGTCGGATGAGATACTACATAAAAATAACCTTAAAATCACAAGGACACAAGAACATAGATGTCTAATTATAATAGCATGTACACTACCGTTCAAAGGTTTAGGTCAGTAAGACATTTTTCCCCTTGAAGTTAATCCTTTTATTCAGGAAGGATCCATAAAATACAAAAATATTTTGATTTCAAATAAACACTGTTGTTTTGGTCTTCACAAAAACGTTAATCAGCACAACTGATAACACTGACTATTTAAAGGGTTAGTTCACCCAAAAATGAAAATTCTGTCAGTATTTACTCACCCTCATGTTGTTCCAAACCTCTATGTGTTTATTTGCTCTGCTGAACACAAAGGAAGATATTTGGAAGAATGTTTTAATCAAACAGATCTCATTCCCCATTGACTACCATAGTAGTATTTTTTCCTACTATGGTAGTCAATGGGGAATGAGATCTGTTTGATTAAAACATTCTTCCAAATATCTTCCTTTGTGTTCAGCAGAACAAATAAACACATAGAGGTTTGAAACAACATGAGGTTGAGTAAATACTGACAGAATTTTCATTTTTGGGTGAACTAACCCTTTAACACTGATAATAATAAGAAATGTACCATGTGAATATCATGACCATCGCTGTACCATGGTACTGCCACAGCCCTCTTCATAAAGGATCTTATTAGAAGGGCTTCCATTCTTGTGGGAACAGTAGCAACAACATTCTCATTCCGTCAATACAACTACTAAGACTATGGGACATCCACAGACAGCCCTTGATGTAATGATACTCTGCCAATGATGTAACCATTCCCTTGTTACAGAGTAAGCACACTACATGACATGGATATACTGTAGCCCCCACAATGCACTAAAAAAGATATTGAAAAGCACATGCTGCTAATGAATAGACTTCATCGTATATAATATATTCTCCTTGTTATGCATAAAATCTGCATTGGCATTTCCAAAGTGCTCCAAAATCTGAGAAACCCTTTGGGCAATTAGTCAACTCTCCCTGACACAATGACCTGCCCTGGACAGGAAATCCGCACCTCTAAGGTGACTGACATCAAGAGCTTGAAATACCTCTGAAGAGCTTTAGATGAGAGCAGGATCAGTCATCTAATGAATGACATGACAGGAATTTGTCTGTTTGATCGCAACACCTTGGCCACTCAGTACAGAGAGGAAGTGCTTCGGGGAGAAAATAAACAACTAGTAATTGGAGATCATTTATGTTGAGTGCAACTGTTCACGCCTTTTCACAAAGTTCCCTTCAAACAGGCCTTCATAAAGTGACCCATGACTTGGTGGTCATGGCCTCAAGCTGTCCAGGCTTAAGCCATCAACAGCTTGAGAAATCCATGACACCATCCTTACATCGTCACACCAGCAGTGGGTAAGTGGGAAGGCAAGACTTGTGCAAGCATTGTTGGAGAAGCCATCTTTCACTATAGAGTGAGTATTCCTCTTTCCTGCTCTTGATCAAGTCCAAAATTGACTAAAAACATACTTAAGGAAATTTAAACTAGTCCTGGCGGCCTCCACAAGGTTCTCCAGTCTCTCAGTCTAGGAAAAGACAGTGTCCATCCCTGAAATCAGAGACTTGTGTAACTTGAGATAAGGGGTCTTGTTCAGCTGTGAAACTACCATCCACAAGTTCAACAAATCACACATTTTTCTAGTATGGACAAGTGCTGGGTGCTGAAAGACCAACCTAGGATGGCTGATTTCCAAACACAATGCTGTTTATCTTTTAATACATGGTAGCTGAAAACTTTGAAGGATGTGGAACACCAAGCCGATGCTTAGTTTTCCATTGTCACTAGTTGGACTCACATTGATCATGCTGAATGTTCTGAATGTCCTAACTGTTCTGCTTAAGACTGGAATACACTACATGACTTTTCAACTCTGAACAGATTTTAAAACACTAGGCATCATTCTAGTGCATCATACACTAAACATTGTTTTGTTGTTCAAAACCTGTATGAGTTTCTTTCTTCTGTTGAACACGAAAAATATATTTTAAAGAATGTTGGTAATCAAACAGTTGACTGTAGCCATTGACTTTCATAGTAGGGAAAACATACTATGGAAGTCAATAGCTACCATCAACTGTCTGGTTGTTAATGTTGGTATAATTGTTTGTGTGTGTTCAACAGAGGAAAGAAACCAAGTTCCAAGGTTTGGAACAACATGAGGCAGAGTAAATGATGAAAAAATATATTTCTGGGTGAACTATCACTTTAACTTCTTAACCTGCACAGATTGGCTTGAAGATAATTGTAGCTCCAATGCTCCTGTACTCAGGTGAGATTATATTTCATGATGTATTTTATCAAACTAATTCACATAAAGTTCTAGGATTTTTTTTTTGTTTTGTTTTCTAGAAAGATAAAATGTGGGTAAATGTAAACTGGAATCCAAGCGATGTGGGTGGGTTTTCTAAGCCACGTAATGCCAAAATAAAAGGAAAATAATGGCTAAATAAAAACAAAATAAATGCTGTTCTTTTGATCTCTCTATTCGTCAAAATATTCTTTAAAAAATGATCCCAGTTTCCACCAAAAAACATTCAGCAGCACGACTGATTTCAACATTGATATTAAGAATTGTTTCTTGAGCATATTTCAATTTCATATTTCTTCTGAGGGATCATGTGGCACTGAAGACTGGAGTAATGATGCTGAAAATTCAGCGTTGCCATTACGATACATGAATAAATCACATTTTAAAATATTTTCAATTCAAAATAAAATTTAATGTAAATTGTAATATTATTTCACAATATTCCAGTTTTTACTATATTTTGATCAAATAAATGTAACCATGGTGAACATTACAGACTTCTTTAAAAAATAAAAATAAATACTGTATCTGTATATATTTTTCTAGTGCTAATCAAATTTGTTTTCATGTTTCATGCATTTTGTGATTGTTTCATCTGATGCACATTAAACATACAGACCTGTCCTGAGGAGGCCAGCAGGTTGATGGTGTTCAGAAGCATCCAGCCACGGCTCGCCTCCTCGCTCTGATTTACCTCCAGAAACTGGACAATGGCTCTGCTGGCCGCCTCTGTGGGAGGAGCACACACACACACACACACACACACACACACACAACCAGAATCACTGACGTGTTTAACAGTCTGTGCATGTGGATCAAATCCATTTTCACACGTCAGCTAGTGTGTGACTGGCCTCATCTGGGGAAGGACGCGGAGTCAATTAGAGGTGATGACATGCAGGCGGTTTCATTTCTCATTCATCCATTGCTGCCTCATTTTGAGATACAATACTGTGACACCCCAGTGAATTCACAAAGGACAAGATTTACTCAGAAGAAAACTATTTTCTGCTCCAACAAAAATGTAATTTTATGATTTTGTAAAATCCATAGTCATTAAAAATACAATAAATTTGACATACAGAATAAATACAATATTATTACGTTATGCTTACTTGCTATGACTACAGTTTGAAAAAAAGCAAGTGTTAAACACAAGATGTTTAATAGAGGGTATAAAACCAACTGAAACAGTTAAGCAATTACTCGTTTCAAGACATGCTTGGTGCGGGTTTAGTGAATCTATGCAGCATATGCAGATTACATCACAAGAAATAAACATTACAGTACATTATGTGCCAAGACAAGCTGCCAACACAGTGTGTGGACAGCAGAGTAACTCTGAGACCAAGCCCAGTCTTCCTCAGTCATAAACACAGCTATTAAAGCAAGAAATGAGCTAATGTTAACAAAGGATAATAAATGCTGTAACAAATGAGACCATACCAAATTGTCAAGTGTTGTGTTATTAAAAAGTTAATATAAAAACCGGCTTTTTTATGCAATTTAAACGTTTCTATAACTCAGTTTGAGTGTTTATTATTGCATGAATTGCTTATTAAATATTTTTTTTTTTCGGTTTTCGGTTATAAAAACTTAAATTTTGGTTGATCACAAGTATTTGGCATAAAGTTTGTCCAGATCAACACTCTTATGTCTATGTAATTTCTATACAAATATTTATTTATTAAAAAAACTTATTGAAAATGAAGAAGTTAAAAATCACAAAACTTTGATTAAAATCGCTTTTAAAAATAAAAAAATAAAATATTTAATTACATAACAATCAATTTAACATTCATAATATGCTAATTTATGAATTAATTAATGCATTAAAATGAGAAAAAAAATAGGTGAGACTAGTTTTAACCCATCGGGAGTTGATTGGATCGGTATAACATATCATTTATATTTGAAGAGTTCAGATGCAAAAGCCTCTAAATGCCATTTGAAATTTTCTTCTTTAATGATGATTTTTTATCAAACTTGTATATTTAATTTCAGTAATTTCACTTAAATAACAATTAATAGGTAATTATCATTGCCATTTAAGTGAAATCACTGAACTTCAATATACAAGCTTGATAAAAAAAATATCATTCTAGAAGAAAATTTCAAATGGCACTTAGAGGCTTTTGCATCTGAACTCTTCATTTATTCATTTAGCAGACACTTTTATCCAAAGCGAATTACAAATGAGAACAATAGAAGCAGTTAAACTAAAAATAGGACAACAAACAGGAAATAGATAGTTGAAGTACCTGTTGATTTATTAGACGCTCTCCGTCTGATCTCAGTCACCATCAACCTGGACACTTGCGTAGTGAACTGCAGTAGGTCTGAAAACTTCTCATTCATGGAGCTCGGTGGAGCGTTCCCAAACACCTGTCACACACACAAACACCATTTACAGAGCTCAAACAACCTTCTTTTCATGCTGTCCTTTTTTCTCCTCTACAAACATGGGGACCTGTTGAGTTAAAGCTGAGATTTAATAAGCAATCGCTCCCTTGATGTCTAAAGAGCTGTGTGCTCGGTTTGTAGTTATTCATCTTTCATTGCAGCAAAGATAAGACATTCACAGGAGCTCTGAAAACTGCTCTTGTTCAGCATTTGGCTCACAGGCTGAGTGTCCAATCAAATTTGTATAAACCACAAACATTCATAAGAGGCACAAGACTGCAATGCTTAAATCTAATGTCAGCCATCTCGCTGTTTAAAGAAATTAAAATCTGAGACACTGTGGTTTTAATTCTGATTTGCATCGTTTAATGAAGTATGACAGCTTTGTAAATAGAGAGCATGTTTCATCCCACTTCTACAAGTGCCTCTACAGCAGGTCAGCGCTCTTTCGTGCACAATGATGAGGTCATCTGCAGTGTTTCTGCATAATCAATGCTGGATGATTAGCAGCACCATCATGCTCTTCTCCAGCCTGTGAGAGTCACTTGATGTCATAACGACTACTTAGCCTTTGTAAATGAAGTAATCACTTTTGGTTCACTTCATCACATTGTTTAGGTTAACATCAAAATCAAAGTGTGGACAATTTGGTTTAATGACAGGTTTTGAAAAAACAAAAACAAAAAAAACTCTATAGTGGTTTAAAAATAAAAGAAGATTTTTTTTTTAATGTTCTTGCTTTCAAACAATATACAGTTGACTGATTGTGGCATATACATAATCACTACCTTTTTAAAAGTTTAAGGTTGGTAAGATTTTCTCTGTTTTTGAAAGATGCATCATAAATACAGTACAAATAATAACATAGTGAAATATAACAATTTAAAATTACTGTTTTCTATTTGAATACATTTTAAAATGTATTTTATTCCTGTGATCAAAGCTGAATTTTCAGCTTCAGTGTCACATGATCCTTTAGAAATCATTCTAATATGCTGATTTGGTGCTGAAGAAATATTTCTATAATTATTAATGTTAAAAAGAGTACTTATTAAAAATATATTTTTGTTTATATTTTTTGGGGATTCTTTGATGAATACAACGTTCAAAAGAGCAGAATCTATTTGTAAAATAATTTTTCTGCAAAAATATAAGTCTTTGCTATCACTTTTGGTCAATTTGATGCATCCTTATTGAATAAAAGTATTAAATTCTCCCCCAGAAAATTCTTACAGACCACAAACTTGTGAACAATAGTGTAAAAATTTAGGGGGATTTATTTTTTTTCAGGGGGGGATAATCCTGCTGTTGTTGTCTCGTCACTCCACTAAACTGTTGTTTAATGGTAACAAAAAAAGAAAGAAAGAAAAATCACCACGGGTTACATTTAGCATCAGCAATGCAATACAATCGTGTCTATTACACTTGTCTTAATGCATTTTGACTTGAGAGGCTGCATCTTTGTGAATCCCTCTACATTCAGTCCGCCTCTTATACATAAATCGCATTATCCTGATGCATATTAGGTGATGATGCTGTCTCTTTAAGTAAACAGCTCTCTCTCTCTCTCTCTCACCCGGTTGAAAACAGGCAGCATCATGTAGAGCTTCTCCTCCTGCTCCTTTTGTGTCATATGGCGCGGCGGGTGGCAGAGCTCGGAGAAGAGGCGGCGCAGGTGCATGAGTCCCAGCGCGTTGTCCTGCGGGCTGCACTCATCCTGCCGCGGCCTCCCCATGATCCTCTTCACCATATTCATCCTTAGAGGCTTCTTGAGGCCGAAGCCAGCCCTAAGAGAGCAGACATACAGATAAAAGAGGTTTCGTGAAATGGAGGAAATGAAAAGGGGAGGGTGAAGAGGGGGAAAAATAACAAGATGTCAGGGAAATTGATCGTCGACTGTGAAAGTCCACTTCTAATGTGACGTGATATGTTAGCTTCAAATTGCAGATCAAATTCAGCCTGTTTATTTTATTTATTTATTTTTTGCAGTGAACTGCTTCTGTCTGAGTTCCTCTAGTGAAGATTCTGCTGCAGGTACAGAAATACTGCAGGACATGCAAACAAAATTGGATCCAAGATATTATTCGTGTTCATTTCAAGGACACGGTGATAAAGCCAAACTAAATATCCAAGTATAAAGCAACAATATTTGTATACATCTGTACAGACCATTTTTATCACTTTTTTTTTTTTTTTACCACAAATAGGTCTTGACAGCTGTCAACCTGTGCTATTGGTATACTTCATAAAAATGATCAATTCTGTTTTCTTTCAGTTATTATTATTATCATCATTTATTTATTTTATTTCCTGTGATCAAGCATTGCTTCCTGGGCAAACCGTGTTGACAAACGGTTATCTTCCTATGTCTTGCTGTGCTCCACGCAGTGAGTCATGAATCAGATCCAACTGGGTAATGGTTACAGAATTTAGGGAAAACAAAGAAACTACCAAAGAACTTTACATCATCTGCTGAAGCTGGCGAGCACATGGAAAATAGGACACGCATCTGACAGACATTTGCTTGAGCCAGTTAGGTGCTGTTATAAAAAATGTATGTTGTTTCAGCAATGTCCTTAGCAAAAAGCTTAACATCTGTGAGTTGAAGCAGATTCTTAGACGGGAACAATCGCAGACAACTACAGCCACTGAGAAAGTCAGCAACACTTGAAGGAGGGAAACATGAGACGATCAAGAGCAACAGTGACTGCATCCATCTAACTAAAAATACCTGCTCTGTATCCGGGTCCTTAATTTTTGGAAATTGTTCCATGTAACAAATGGTTATTATTATTATTCTAATGTGTCTGCTAAGACCACATGAAATATTTTATGGCATTGTGATTCAGTAAAATTGTTTTAAAGGGTTAGTTCACCCAAAAATGAAAATTATGTCATTAATGATGTCATTATGTCCTTATGTCGTTCCAAGTCCGTAAGACCTCGTTCATTCTTCGGAACACAGTTTAAGATATTTTAGATTTAGTCAGAGAGCTTTCGGTCCCTTCATTGAAAATGTATGTACGCTATACTGTCCTTGTCCAGAAAGGAAATAAAGACATCATCAAAGTAGTCCATGTGACCATCTGTGGGTCAGTTAGAATTTTTTTAAGCACTGAAAATACTTTTTGGTCCAAAAATAACAAAAATTACAACTTTATTCAGCATTGAGAATTCAATGCTTGAAAAAAATTCTAACTAACCCACTGATGTCACATGGACTACTTTGATGATGTCTTTATTTCCTTTCTGGACAAGGACAGTATAGCGTACATACAATGGAGGCACAGAAAGGTCTCGGACTAAATCTAAAATATCTTGAAATGTGTTCCAAAAGATGAACGGAGGTCTTACGGGCTTGGAACGTCAACCCTTTAATAATAATCCAAAACTGTCCATTCATCTAAGCAGACCAAACTTGAGCAATTAAAGTTGTTAAAATGCCACACATGGCCCAGGATTGTGGGTATTGTGCATCAGTTTATACATCACTGCAGGTTTCACACTTTTAAGGCAGGAAATTCCCACAAACATTTATTCAATTAGCTGGTTTAATGAACAAATTAATCGACACAGATTATCAAATCAGTAATTTTAAAACTTTCTGAGAGACATAATTTCACAAACAGCGAGAGTGATTGAACGCTACTGCATCTTTTCTTTCACTTTCAAAATGCGCACAAGGCTTCACAGCACCTCATCATCTGTACAAGCGAGCCTCATTATATGGGAAGAGATTTTATAAATAGTATAAATGAAGAGTCAAGTGCCCAACCAAAGGGAACACTAATCATCATAATGGTGGTGACTAAAACATTTTAAGGAAAATCAACATCAATTTATGAAATCACCTTATGTGATGTTCTCTCAATTTTTTTGGTGTATTGACAAATTCAACATTCAAGATGACTTTGGGAAATGAGTGAATGCAAACAGAAAAATAACTGCAGAATGAGGAAATGAGTGAAAACTCCATTAAGATTTTTCCCATCTCAAAAAAAACACACTCAATTAAACATCAATTAATCTTGACTTGGGTTTCTGAGTAAACAAAGCCTATTGTGTGAATAGTACACATTACTAGTTTTTTACAGTTAAGTTAAGACATTAAGTAAAGTTCACTAAAAAAGTGTTTTTATAGTGTAACATAAGTGAACAGAGATTAGGATCAATTAAAAATGATAAAGTAATGTAATATTACATTGTTTAATGTAATCTCATAATCTGTGTGCAGAGCTGCCCCAGCATGCTCCTTTTAGATGTGAGGACGAGATGGAACTCTCTGTATTTGATTATGGAGAGATTTTGTGAACAGTTTCCTGCTATCCAAGCAGCAGCTATATAGACCAACAGTTTAGAAAGCCCATGGATAAGGAAAAGTAAATCATGTTTGAAAAAAAAAATAAAATAAAATGACTTATATCAAATTTGGTTGACTAAGGCAATAGCCATTTTTTGTTTTGTTTATGTTGCAGACTGTCCAGAATGGGCAATGAGGACCTTGTGCCAGAGGAGTGTGTGCCACACTTGCTGTCTCAAGCGAAAAAAAGTCCAACCTGTGGGCTGTGGCCAGATATTGTCCATTCTTCAGAAACAGCACATACATTACAGAGTGCAGACAGACTCTGCATTCATCATGAGCATCAAGGAGAACATCTGGAATGATCTTTCCGAATGTTACCAGGTAGAGTCACTGTCATGTAATGATGACTTTCTATATGACAATTAATCAAAAACACTAATGGTTATTTATTGTCATTCACATTTTCTTCTAAATTTGTGTTGTTTGTCCTCCATTTTAAACTTAAGGATGATGATGATATCCAGGCATTCCTGGAGGAAGCCACTGTGTTAGATCCCAGATTTAAATGAACAGGGATGATGAAATCTGGGAAAGGGTCAGGGCATCAGCAGTGGCAGCAAACACAAAGGCAGTTGAGAAGGTATTTGAATTTGACAATGCCTTTAGCATATGTCTGTTGTGAGACCTTTTCTTCTTGCTTTGCATTTCTTACAACGTAAATTTCTTCTCAAGCTGTCAGAGCCAAGAGAGACACAGGGGCAGGCAGAAGAAGAGGATGGAGAAGACGAAGAGGACTGCGTAAGATTATTGTAGCTAATTTTATTTTTTGTATTGTATTGTTTGTATTTTTTTTCTGTCCTGTACTTGTTTTCCCCTGTCCAGTGCTTTGATCAACTCTGGTTGTTGTAAAGCGCTATATAAATAAAATTGATTGATTGATAATTGTTATAAATGATGGTTGCAGCACATAATTTGTGTTTACTCTGTGCTGTGTCTTCTGATCAGATATTAAAGCGAGTTAATACAAACAAACAAATTTGTCCTTATTCCCTTACTAAATGAGAATCTATAAGAGAATTGATAAGGAATCGGATCGATAAGAAATACTGATAATGGAATCGGAATCGTTAAATTCTTATCAATTCCAATCCCTAGTGGGTGATGTCTTAAGTGAACGTAAATAGTAGAAAGAAAACACATGTGTATCAGTACATTGAATCCCTGCACTAGTGCTTAAAGTGAAAGCAATGTAATAAACCTGCAGCTGTCTGTCATTAATGTTAATAAAAGAACAAAAGATAGGGAGAAGAATTCATCTATATTCAATTTATATCATAAAACATTCAATATATTCAAATAGTGCTCCTGTGCCTAAATACTGTTAGACCAACCTGAAAAACTATAAAGCATTTGTAGAAAAAAAACTCTTATCATTTGTATTTTATTAATTCGTACTTCAGCTTGTAACTTGTTTGTTTGTTCTTGTTTTTTTTTTTTGTAAATTCAATAAAAGATTGAAATCAAGTTTCCTTGTGGTCTCATGCATGCATTTCATGTGACAAACAAAATTACCCCATGGTAAAACCCAAATAGCCTACATTTGCTTGAGCTTACATTTAGGTGAGATAAATGTAATTTAAAAAAGCCTTGTGCCCTGTGTAAAACAAAAAAAAAAGCTCAGCATTTCTCTCACGTGGCCAACAGTCAACAGTGGTTTTGCAACCCAATCATCGAAAACAGTCACAAATTGAAATTCCCAGGATCTGGTGTAGGCATCGCATTTGGAAAACTTCAAGTTTGGTCAAATCCATCTTGAGCAGGGTCCATGTTTCAGATCCATAGAGAATAATTGGTAGGATCAGCGTTTGAAAGACACCATTTAAGGGAAGCGAACACTGCGCTGCCTGCCAAATTCATTTTGCCCTTCATTTTATTGACATGTCTTTCATTTTATTTATCATGAAATAAACTGTCCGCCACTACAATTGTAGACTGTGTTTTTGTGTTTGAACATAAAACACGCTTTAGTGGATGCAGTAAAAAGTGTAACATGAATTATAATTGTTAACAGGTGTTTCAAAAATGAAAAAAAAAAATGTTTTAATTCACCTTAGTCTACAGTATGTGACCTTCCTCAATGAATAATCCTGCCTTGGGACACACAGAGGCAGATTTGATGTAAATCGGTTGGGAGTAAGGTTGCTGGGACATGAAATCTTCAGTAAAATGTGGCTAAGCCTTTTACGCTTTAAGTCTTTCATGGCATTTCTTAGAGTGCTGCCAGCACCAATGACTGTCTGTGAAAACAAAGTAAGCTCCAAAGGACTGTTCGAAGAGGGAAAAAAAGGCATCGCTTCAGCCTTCTCAAAGCCTTTCAAAGACTCTTGGGAATATTGAGTGATGTAAACACAAACCCCACATTTCTGCTATTGTTATGGGTGATGGAAATGCAGAAGTGAGGGGAACATTTCCCACTGACTAGAGGCAACAAGTCAACAACAGGGGACAGCGTCAGCCATCTCGATAAGAAACAGCCCACTGGAATCCTGAACACATTTAACCTCCGAGTTCCTACTACGGATGTCTATGATTAAATGACGATTGATTAATTGTTTTGTCAATAATGATTAATCGTCAATAAATTTGTCGGTGGTCGATTAAGCAAGGTTATCATTAAGTGCGTAGTTTTGAGGCACGTGCGGCTCATGTGCAAAACTCGTGCAGCAGACACACAAGGAAAAATGACCTGACTGAGAGTGCAGTACTTAAAGCTAACTAATACAAAGCTAACTTTTTAGCAGACATTAATCTTCAGTGTCACATGATCCTTCAGAAATCTGATGATTGGTGCTCAAGTAACATTTCTTCTTCTTATTTATTATCAACTATCTTATTGATAGTTCGTTCATATTTTAATATAACTTAATATTTTTGTGGAAACGGAGCATTTTTTCAGAATTCTTTGATGAATAGAAAGTTCAAAAGAATAAATATTGTAACATTATAAATCAGCTTAATACATTCATACATACTTTCTGAATGAATTTATTTCACAAAAACAAAAAAACAATTAAAGAAATCTAACTAACCAAACCTTTAAACATTAGAGTACTATTTCAAGGTTGTTGGGATTGCCATTTCATAACAGATTTACCAATAGCAACGAATTACCACATTTATAATTTTTAAGTTCTTGCAAGTCGCCAAGAACATAACTTTTGAATCTAAGCAACCTCCAATATTTAGTTTAATTATACTTGCGCAATACACGTCAAGCACTTCTAAACCTCAGTCAAGAGTCAACAAGAAATGCATGCAGTGCTCAATTCAAGAAGAATATCAATACAATAAGAGATGCAACACTCAACAAAACCAGTACAAAGGCAAACAAGTTTACTGAAAATAAAGTTGCAATGTTGATATTGTTTCTAAATGGAGTATAGTAAGAATCTCCAGTGGAATTCATCTCAACACAGGTGACATCATGCAGGCTAGACAGCAGTAATTGAGCATTCCAACGCCAACCTGATGATTGACGACCTACTACTTATCTAGACTGAAACCTTTAGGTCATCTTTAAACATGAACAAAGATAATACAACTTTTTGTCCTGCAAAGTAGTCCCCATTTAGGTAAAATCTTCTTAAAAGTCAGTTAATGACTGTTTAAATCTGGGAAGGATGACATAAACAGGTGACATAATAACTGTGAACAGTAACAAGCTGAAGTGACATGGTCCAAAATAATGATCTTAATATTTACCACCATCACTGGTTACCTCACACCAAATCAACATCTATCTCTTGAAGTCAAGCGCCCTTCCAGTGTAAACAGCGTTAAATGAGTCAGAGTCTAATGAAGCCCTTGGTTTCAAACGTGTCTTGACCTGATTCGCAATGAGCAGCCGGAAACCAGGTGTTTGGAGTCTTCAAAAATCAGTCACAATTCTCCGAAAAGAATGACTGCCAGGATGAAGCAGTGATGAAAACATTTACGCCCACAGTGCACAGTGTAAGCAGCTTATTACTTCAGAAAAAATTAAATCTAACCCCTTCTCACATCTGAAAGTCTGAGCAACCTCTTGTTGCTCCACACCACCATTCCTTCGGGAGAAACGCCACAATCGCTTCACTAGCTGTGCCAGTGCCATCTGTCATTTGTTATACCTTCAAATGCCTTTGATTATACAAGAATCTCACGTGGCATTCAAAAATAAGTGATTCTCTAACCGAAGCGCTGCCAGAAGCCTCCGAAGAAAGTAAGAAGCCATTTCAGGACCACCATCGCAGCAAATAAACCCATGACACACGGCTCCAAACTGTAAACAAACGCCTTGTCACCATGGAGACACTGATTAAACATGTTTTTTCCCCATACCTACTGTTCTCCCGGTGCTCTGCAAGCATCCCTCGTTGTTACAGACGTAATTTCGATCCAGAGATTGCTGAGAAAACAACCGTTTGTAATTTGTGTCGTGTCGACTAGGAAAAAGAGAGGAGGCAGAGGACGCTGTGGGAGCGAGTGACGATTCACGCTCTTTGCTGGCACTGCCAGGAGACCTGTGTGTGTGTGTGTGTGTGTGTGTGTGTGTACTAGAGAGACAAGCCTGCAGGGACTGGCACAGCTGATCCTCCCTGTCACCAGCTCTACCACGTGGCTACAGAGACCAGTGTCATACCAGGAGATACCAAATAGGCAGTAAAGGGGGATTCATCGATAACATTTCAAGAGCAGATGGCGGTTATGAAATGATCACGTTGTAAAATAAAAACTAAAATCGATCAACAGATCAGGGTAATGACTCTAGTCTAGCTCTGGATATTTTAAAAAGGGGAAGTCAGTCATCTGATTTTGAGGAATTGAACACTGTCTGGAACAGCACCTACTAAATAACCTGAACCACTCGAAAATATCCAACATCTACAATCCAGTGCAAACATGAGATATCACTGAAGATTCAAATATTACATAAAGGGCCTTTTTTTCAAGCAGATATGAAAACAATAACGGAACAAAGACAATCTGATTGCAGCAAAGCACTGAAGTACAGTCTGAGGACATAAAGACCAAAAGCAGCTCACAGCGACATTAATGAAGAGAAGCTTTGTCCAAGCACAGAGCTGACGCGTAATCTGTAGAAGGGTTTTAACTGGCACTGATTCATGACACAAAACGCTTCGGCTAAAGCTCTTTGTATATATGCGAGTCAAGTTTCCAACAAATGTCATTTGGTCAACAGTAACAGCTTGAAGTCTGAATTGTGTAAAATATTCAACACATTCTCACCCCAAGGCGTCACCTTTGACCATGCTTCAATATTTGACGTTTTAGGCGCCCTTTAGCGTCACTTACATGACGCGATCCTACGGCGTCATCTAACTGACGCTAAAGGAAAGCGTCAGTTAGAGGACGCGGTTAGGTTTAGGTATGGGGTGGGGGTAGGGTACACGCGATCCTAGGGCGTCATCTAACTGACGCTAAAGGGCGCCTAAAGCGTCAGATATTGAAGCATGGTCAAATGCTTCCCAAGGCGTCAGTTGGGTGACGCCTTGGGAGTGAGAATGGGCTGAAATATTACATGTGTAATGTGCGACACTGCTCACTGCTCAATAATACACACCGAGCAGCGAACACAGGACTCACTTCACTTGACATATTCATTTAGTATAACACCTAGGGGTTGACTGCGATTTCACTTTTTTTCATTTTAAATAGTGTGTAATGTTGCTGTTGGTGCATGAACACTATCTGCAAAGTTGCAGCGCTGAAACTTCAGTGTAAGCAGAGATATCGTCTTTTAAAAATCAGGAAGTATATTGCCTACAAAAACGACTCGATTGGGACTACAGCTGGGTTTTAGACGTCACACGACGCTAACCCACACATTTACATCAACCCCTCCCTTCGGAATATGCAAAAAAGGGCATGATCATATTTCTGCGGCTCGTCGAGTGTGTTATGTTCACCCAGCTGTCAGGTCTTCTGTGTTCGAGCTTCCCACGGACGCTGTACTTCGTCAACAATGGATACAATTTATGTTTGATTATGTTCCTGAAAATGATGATCGTAATCTAGCTCTCTGTGCTGCGCATTTTACGGAAGACAGCTTCCAGAATCTCCACGAATTCAACACCGGATTCAACAAGAAACTGTTACTAAAACATGAAGCAGTTCCAACTTTAAAACCCGAGGCAGCAGTTGTTGGGCCACAACCTGTAAGTAGGCTAGACTTAATCATTTTAAATGTATTTGCATGTATAATTTCAGACGTAGCCTTGTGTTTTATTTTTTTTTCAAATGCCAGCACTGGCTTTATAGCCACTCGGCTACTAGTTATGCTATTTTGTGTCTACGAAAAACGCGTACAAACATGATGGACCTGAATTTTGTATAAGTACTATGTTGTAAATGTATTTTTCATGTATATATGTTTTATGACGTTATTTTCAATTTAATCAAGACACTGTTTGTGTTTAACATTAGTAGCCAGTCAGTTGCTATTGTTGCCAGTCAGATGCTATTGTGTAAAAGAAACGTGTATAAAGTTAAAAAACGTAGCAAATTATCATTCAGAAACGTTTAGTAAGAGCCGTGTGTGGTGAGGTTCTGTTTGACTCTTTCATTGCTGCTTTCTCGGTCTGATTCTGCCTCAAACTGATACTGTTTCGACATGAATGATCCAGAGCGCAGGCACGTATCGCCCGTAAAGGTAATGGGCGTTAACCTTCCGGACAACGTGAGAGAGTTTAGCCAATCACAACACAACGGCCCAAACTAACCAATCTGAGCCCACTGCCTGTTTCTGAGGGAGTGGTTTCATAAACTCAGGAAGTCGACCGCTCGATCGAGGACAGAGGAGAGCGCGGCTGACAATAAACGTGAAGTTTATGAAAAATAAAACTATTAAAAAAAGAAAAACCACGAATACATGTTATATTGCACCCTATAAACACAATCATGCAAAGAAAAAAAAGCAGTCAACCCCCCCTTTAAAAGTAAGTGATCATAGTTTCACATACACACATGTGTGTGTTACTATAGAAATATTCTAATTGATATGTTTAGTAATACTGAAAAACCCTAGCCTGGGTTTCCCCATACTGCTTTGCCGTAGCACGATATAATTCACTATATTATTTTCCTCATCTAGGAAACCAATCACAGAACGGGGAGAAAGCAGCAAGACGACGATGACGTCTATGCATCACACTGAAGCAGTTTGTTTATACCTATGGATCCAACATGGCAGCAGACGCGAAGTTACCTTTCGATTCAGCTTTACGGCCGTTTCACACCGCAAGCATTGGTGGCACTTGAGCAGCGCGTCAGCGTAACTACATCGTCAGTGAGTCTCACTGAGACTTGGGTCTGACGTTAGCCAGGCTAGAAAGTCCCTACATTTAGTAATACATATTTTAATATGAAAATAAAGGGCTCTTTTTATTATGTGAGCCATGATAATAATAACTGCATTTAAACATTGTTTAAAATGTGTTTTTTTACTTGAAAATAACTACACAGAAATTGGATGATAAAAAAAACCAGCATGAATTCAATTTTAGCCAAACTTGTAGTATTGTGTGTGTGTTGGGTACATTTCCCATCTCCATTTCCTGTCAAGAGATATTGATGTACACTGGCTTCTTATGCTAGACTGAACATTAATGCTCTCTGCAAATCTCACTTAAGATGGTCAAATACCCTGGAAGTCCACTGCACGTGACATTATCAAGCAACATACCTTTAGTTATACATCCTGTCTGATCTCACAGCCATTTTTTACATTAGATCTACTAAATGACTCATCATTAATTACTCACCCTTATGTCATTTCAAAACCAGTTATTCTTCAGTTCATCTTCAGAAATGAAGATATTTTTGATGAAATATGAAAGCTTCCAGTCCATCCATAGAAAGCTACACAATTGACACTTTGATGCTCCAAAACATTCATGAAGAGATTGAAAAAATAATCCATATGAATTGTCCAAATTTTCTGAAGAGACACAGAGTGAATATAGGCTTTTATTCACATATAAAAATTCATCAACTCGCACATCAGTTGTGGTAAACGGAAGCTCAAGCTTGTTCACCTGATGTGTGAGAACCAATGAGGTTCATTCTGGTGTTCTGCCGCACGTTTGATCTTCTGCAAGAGATTTGCTCTCACGCATCAAGCAGGTTTGGGTTGAGCATCTGTTATGTTTGCTAATCAATGTTTATGTGAATAAAAGCCTAAATTTAATCTTTACATCATATAAAGTGATCGAATCTCTTCAGAAAATTTGGACTACACCCGCTCAATTGATGATATGGATTAGTAGGGCCTAGTTTTGCGATCTCATTATGAACTTTTCAATGGAGGGACAGAACTGGCAGAGTTTATTAAAAAAAATATTTGTATTTGTGTCCCGAAGATGAACGAAAGTCTTAAGGGTTTAAAACGACATTGGGTGAGAAATTAATGACAGAATTTTTATTTTTGGGTGAACTAATCTTTAAATGAGATGCACTTTATTGTAATGCCATCATGTATTGACATTTAAGAAGCATTTACATTGTTCCATTCGTGAGTTTTAAAACAGCGACAAAGTAAAACAAGGTTTAATAGTAAAAGTAAAGAAAAATGTATAGCATTTAAATGGGGGCAATTTAGGTCATCTTTGACTAATTTGGCCACAAGCCAATATTATGATGGCCCTGGGATAAAATCACAGATTGAATGACTTGCACAAAACAAGGGTTGTGTGTTGATATAATAAAACAACAATAATAGTATCTAATATTATTCACAGTTCTGTATACCCTCACCAAAACACACAACACAAATGAAATGGAATGAGCAGCCTGGAGGCCACACACAGCTGTTCATGAATCCATGACCTCTACCTGATGCAGCTGTCCACCACTTCACCATTAATGTTACACCGTGTCCCAATAATTCACCATGGCCTTCATATCACAACTTGAATGATGATGTACTGGGATTAGTTTCAGCCTTCATGAAAGTCCATGTGTAAGGTTAGAGAGATACAGAGAGACAAACGGACCGACAACTGAAACAGTGTGGGAAATTGGGCTGCGTATTGTCAGCCAAACAGTCAACAACACTACACAGACTTCACCATACACCGTAAAAAAAACACAGAAAGGTATTGTTTACGTTATTAACGATTTATAAAATAGACACCCTATAATTAGAATTAAACGGGGGAAAGAAAAGAAATAAAGGCCACCATGTATTGGAAAAGTAAAATTGGAATTACATTATAGCGAGTAGAAAAACAAATGAACCAGGCTAGAAAACAATATATTATTATATTATAAACAGACATGAAACACAAATAATTTCAGTAACGTTACAGTCGGGATGAGGCGATTTCTTTAGTGACAGTACGACAAAAACATCTCAATAAACATACCCTGAATAACGTCAAAATAAGTCATAATAATCCCGCATGAGATTAACTCTAGGTAAACAATAATAAACGATCGTATTTGTAAATTTTCTCCACATGAGTGATTATTCGTCAGCAGCTAACAGGCTAGCGGAGTCCTCCTCTCCTAGCCAGAGCTAGCCAACCCCGGCTAAACAACCAATACATGCCGAGTTGTGCGCTTCATTTTTACACCGCTGGATAGCATTGACTGTCATTTATATAAAACGAATAACATATTAACATTTCAAGAAAGATGCAAAGAAAGGGAGCTGTATTTTGGAGGAAGGAAGCTAGCGCCAGTGGGCAGTGTGTATGTGTTTTGCATGTCTCCAGTGTATCCGCAAATCCATGAGAACTCACCAGACCAGGCGATGTGTTCAAGCGTCAGTGAGAAGCGCTCTAAAGAAATCCTCTTGCGCTCTTCCCATCCATATTTCACGGGTGATGCCAGTGCTTTCTGAAGCGGTTACTGGTTCTGTTAGATCAGCTAGCTAGTGGCCATATTTAATCCTCGACATCCCAAACAACACAGGCTTGAGCTCGTCCCAGCTCCAGCACTACTTCAGATCTCAGCGGTGTGGGAGACGCTGCCTCCCAGTGCTCGCTGTAGTACTTTAATTACACGGGAAACGGCGACTCCTGCTGGCCAGAACGATGCAGCTCTCTATTTGGAGGAACGGTTTTTTTTTACTCTGGTCAGGTAATAATCGAAGGCCAATCTGTCAGAATTTATAGTTTTTGTTTAATGCCCTTTACTGCCACAGCAGTAAAAGAAGAAAGGAATGTAAATTGTACATGATGCTGATGTTACAGTTTCAGTGCAATCAATATGTAAATATATTCACTTGTATATTTAATCAAACACATTTCTCAATAATAATACATCCTACACTTGTGCTATAACGTTATGTTACATCCATTTTACATTCCTAATATATTATATGCTCCCACAATAAGGTTGAAAGTATATTCAATGCTGGTCTAAACACCCGATTAGGAACATAATTGTGTCCTTGGCAACAACATTTCATCAGTCATGACAAAAGCAAATATAAATCAATAACATTTCTGCAGCATGCACAGCTGAAGCATATGTTATTTAATCTAAGATCATGTGGCATCAACTGTGAATGGCAAACAAACAAAAGAAGATCAATAACCAAATTACTAATAGAACACAAAGAGAAACATTTATGCATGATTCAAATAAACATTATAGAAGAATTTACACAAGTAAACCTAAAATATATGTATAAAAATGTAGTATTTCTCCAATATGCACATTGCATTTTTGAATGCGAAACATAATTTTATCTTTATTCATTAATTATTCCTATTTTAACTGGAACAATCTCTTTCCGTTGCATTTAATTACACTTTAAAGGTAGATTTTTAAACAGATTTTTTATTTAAATGAGCAAGCACATAGCTAACGTTTTCAACTTATTGAACACATTTTGATGGAAAATTAAACATTTCAGAGGAAAACATCATCAGAACTTGAATGTAAACTTACAATTAAACTATAAAAAACATATAATGACTTAAGGATAATGACTGTTTGGCATATTAGAAAATTATATTAGTAATTTTATGATTTTATGACTAATAATAATAAAAATAAGAATACAAAAATTTAAATCAAGCTAACCCTGAAATTTTCTGTACTCCTGTTTAATACAGCCATAAACAGAATGGTAAAAGTGCCTGTCCGGAGACATAAGGTCAGTGACCATCTCGGTGTGGTTCATTTTAGGTATTAGATAAAGAGACATACTGACAGAAAGAGAAGTCAGGAGCTCAGAGAACATCACTGATGATTCCGCCGGAACTATGATGTCATTGGTTCCATGGAGCAAACCCACCGGAGGAACGCTGCAAGAAAATCATAGCAAATAATAAAGTGTCTACGTTAAATCTACAATAATGTAATGAATTGCTCTGACCCTCACACTAGCAAACATAACACGGAGCAAAATAAACAAAGCAAGCAATACAAAATATTGTGCAGTGCCTGGCTGTGGAAGAAGACAGTGGCTGCATAAGCTTCCTCTGGATTCCAATAAGACTGCATGGATAAACTTTATTTTTAACAATGTTCCAGCTGATGAGGGTAAAACATCATCCGTCTGTTCGCTTCATTTCGCTGACGATTGTTTTGTAAACAAGACTAGATTTGCAGACGATTAAGAGTAAAGAACGGTGCTGTGCCGTGTCTACATTGGATCTGACAGGAATTGTGCAACACACGGACTCTGGGTCGAATCATTCCGGTTGCCATTTTACAAAATTGCACGTTTTCAAAACAATTTGCCCCAAGCGCATCGACGGGTGACTTGAAACTCATTATAATATGCAAAACTGTTATCCACTCACAGCAGTGGGCGTTTACTTCCAAGTCTTCAGTGCGAGACGCCCATAAAAACCGTGCGTTTTTCAGATAGGCTCAAAACTTGGGTACAAAATAGCCTATTACTTATTCATTTTGATGTTTTCGAATAACATAAACCAAGCAAACGTCATAAGTTGACCTCAGACAACAATATAATAAAATTTAAAAACCAGTTCATGACCCCTTTAATGTATTGCTGCTTCAGCAGTTGTTAGATGTGCAATAACTGTCATACCGTTTCAACTGATCCTTATTCAATTTCTTGAGTAATGATGTTGGTGAATAATAATCAAAGTTCTCCACACCATCCATAGCTTTGTGCATAGTTGACACATATTCAACAGCCCGCATTTTCTCATGCTTATAATGATCCAATATACTGTAAACACCACTCAGACCTATTACAAAAACAAAACACACAACATGAATGAAAAATATTGCTTTTCTTGATCAAGTTTTTTTTTTCTCCTAAAAACAAACTAAATTAACAGGGCAACTGCTATGCTAAATAATAAACAATCATAACACAAGACAAAGATAAATCTGGAGCATTGATTTACCTATGATTCCTTTAATGGACGATACAAGATCTCTCTGTTTGTTGGTCTCAATGAACAATTCTTCTACATTGTTCACCAGAAACAGTGTGGTAATGGAACACAGATGAGCTCCTGCTGAATGACCTATTAATATTATGTTGTCCTGCATTAAAAAAAAAGAGTAGGTTTAGAATTAGATGGAGATTTCTACATCAATTTAGCCTAGGTGAAACTGTTTTATTACAAAATAGCATAGGAAATATACACTAGGGTTGCTAAGATTTCAAAGATTTAATCTCTTACGCTCACATACAGTAAAAACAGTAATATTGTGAAATATTGTAACAATTTATTGAGATAACGGTTTTCTATTGTCATATATTTTAAAGTACAATTTATTCCTATGATGCCAAAGTGGAATTTGCAGCCATTACTCCAGTTTTCAGTTTCAGATAATCATTCGAAAAATCATTCTAATATGCTGATTTGCTGCTCAAGAAAACTAATTTGATCATTTTGTGTAAAACATGATGCATTTTTTTAGGATTCCTTGATAAATAGACATTTCATAAGAACAGCTTTTATTTTGAAATAAAATTGTTTGTGACAATGTAAAAGTATTTGCCACTTTCTATTTATGTATTGCATTTTTGTTGAATAAAAGTATTGATTTCTTCTTTTTTTAAACACACCTCAAACTTTTTAATGGTAGTGTATACAGTAAAAGCGCATTTTGAAATAATAAAGTGCTAATATGAAAAACTTAATATTTCAAAGTGCATTGAGTAATGCCAAACTGTTAAATTGGTATATGTGATGCAATTTTAACAGTTTTTAAAAGATTTAACATTTTCATTGAACAGGAAACTTACTTGATCAAGATTGAACGCATGTCCCTTTTCTCTCACCCAGAGCAAACTGTCAGAAATGTCTTGAATCATACTTAACACATTTCCCTAAAAACAAAGCACACATAAAAAAAAAACACACTAAAAAAGTAAATAATAAATATTTCTAGGTGGTTTACCTTTGGAAATATGGAATAATCAGGACATATTACAGAGGCATTAAGCTCTTTTGCCATCTGTAAGGCTAACAGGCAGTAAATAGAGCGGTCTCCTGAACCCCAGGCTCCTCCATACACAAATACAACCACCGGTACAGGAGCAGCATCAGAAAGACCCGTGCTTGGTGAATAATATAAATCTAACTTATTCCCTCGGCGACCAAAGGGTATGCCCTAAAAAAGGAAAGAACAACAATGAAATAAAATGTGTGTTACATCCACCAGCTGGAGTGCGCTTAATTTCCACTAGAGGGCAATCCTCCCTTCTCCTTTGCTTTCCCATCATTAACTACACTTCCCATAAAACATTGCCTGGACTCATTACTTCAGTTCCACCTGTGTGTGATTAACAAGTTTGTGTTTGTCTTTCATAAGATCTGTGTTTTCAATCACTCATTCCAAAGTATTGTTTGTATCATCACAGGATATCTGAGAGCTTTTTTTTGTTTTGTTTCCTGTGTTATGGTCCCGATCTTCTGACGGTTTATCTTTGTCTTGGACCCTGTTGCTATCTGGATTGTTTGCCCTGTGGTTTTGACTCTTGAGTTTATGAAAGAAAAATATTCGTATTTAAACCTTTATAAAGTAAAATAATAACTTACTCCGCCCAAACGAACATATAAGTGTAAAGAGCAACTTATGCAAGTAATGTGACATATTGCTGATATTTACACCACACCATGACGCACAACTCTACTTCTGACGTCATGAGTTGCGTAAGTTGCACTTTATATGCATGTAGACTGCGTTTGGCTGCTTTGGCCAGAAGCTAGAATTTTACTTTATAGCGTGTTAAATGTAATATTTTCATTTTAAATTGAACTACTCCTTTAAGAAACTACTGCGTTTGGTCTATGGACAGTTCATGACAAAATACATTTTCAAAACATTTTAATAATAAGATAATATATTAAAATATTACGATCGTTAATATTATGTTGCATCACAAAACTCTAAAAGAATTATCACTGTCCTATGTTTCTTTAACTTTCTCTCTCTGTGCCTCTTTTTTGCATTATATTGTTGCATTATTTTTGCATTATATATCTCTGTAAAGCTGCTTTGAAACAATCTGTATTGTAAAATGCGCTATATAAATAAATCATGACTTGACTTGTACTGTGTAGCTCACTGTGTGCCCTGTGGCTAACTAAACCACACCCTTTCCTCACATTAACAGGAATATATAAAAATAGAACTAACTTTCACATAGTGCTTGTTATTTTTGTCATTACTGTACCACAGTTTCCACTGAAAATACAGTTTGCCATACTGTAGATACTTCAGCATTTCAAGCACGGCTCTTGTCAGGCAGTATATGCGTCTGTTGGGAGAGCAAGAAACATATGAAGAGTTCAGATGCAAAAGCCTCTAAATGCCATTTGAAATTTTCTTCTAAAATGATCATTTTTATCAAGCTTGTATATTTAAGTTCAGTAATTTCACTTAAATGGCAATGAAGATGACCTATTAATTGCCATTTAAGTGAAATTACTGAACTTAAATATACAAGCTTGATAAAAATGACCATTCTAGAAGAAAATTTCAAATGGCATTTAGAGGCTTTTGCATCTGAACTCTTCATATGCATTATTAAAAAAGCCTACAATTAAAGCCTAGTAGCATCAAAATGTTAATGATGTGTCACCTTGGTTTGACAGCCTCTAAATATTTCTGGTACCCTGGTTTACTGGGCCAGCCATAGAGCCACTGGGCAACCAGAGAGATACTGTAAGGAAGACCCACTAATAATGCCCCTGCCACCAATGGAAGAGAGAGATAGCACTTCAACACAATCCTGAAATAAGAAATAACAACATCATTTATATCACATTAGGGTATAATTATTCAGTATAATTATGGACATTAATAGTATGTACTACTCACCAGAACTATGTATGACTCTTCTATGTTGTATGACATTATTTACATGATAACTGTTTATGCTCAACAAGGCTGCATTTAAAAAGCGGTAATATTGTGAAATATTATAAACTTTGAATAACTTTCTAGTTTAATATATTTTTAAATGTATTTTAATCCTGTAATGGTATGTCCATTTCAGTCTTTAGTGTCAGAAATCATACATGCTCATTTGCTGTTCAAGAAACATTTCCTATCAATGCTCAAAACAGGTGTTCTGCTTGTGCTTAACATGGAAACGGTGATACATTTTTTTCAGGATTCTTTGATGAACAGAAAGTTAAAATAGATTTTTCTTTTAGCATTTAGCATTCAAAACGTTTTAACAATGTAATAGACTTTACTGGCACCTTTGATCCGTTTAATGTATCCTTGCTGAATAAAAGTATTAAATCACCTCAAACAACTGTATGATTCTTGTATGTTGAATGGCATTATTTTAACATGATACTTACATTATTTGTATGCCAGCTGCTGGTTTCTTATACCTGCAGTAAAATGACTCTGATTATAGAAAATATACAGTACATATATGCATCAGATACTCTTGCAGAATCTATTACAAACCTACCTAGGAGAACGACTTTTTCCCCGATAGTATGTATTCTTTATGTCAACAGCGCCTCCTACATGAAGATACAATCGGTGGGCTCTCTTCTCTCTTCATCCAAACGAATGCACCAGAACACAATTACTTTAAAATATAAGTAAAGGTTGGTAAGGGGATACTAATATTGAGGAGATCAAGAACAATATGCATAATATATAGTATCTAAAAACGTATGTCTTGTGTTAGCTGTCTACAGTCAACAATACTTTCAATTACAATGTTCTTCAAAACATAAGAAGGATTCGCAAGGCTTGATTGTGCATTAGAAAAGTCGCAAGCAGAGCAAAATGAACAAGGTTGACATTGCATTTGTTACATAATGACTGTATCTTGGATTTAGCTACATACTAGATAGTTCAACATGTATTGAAACCAGAACATTAGTGGTGCAAAGAGAGCATTGTGCCAAGGCAGATCACCTGCAGATGACAGCGTCCCGTAAGCCCAGATGGATGCATTCGCTGCATGAACTTCCCTTCCTTTCTTTTACTGTCTATGGAACTTCCTGACTACTTCTTTCTTTAGCATGCGCTGATAGCATACTATGCTTCTTATTGGCTCGTGGGCTCACGTGGGCGGGACAAATATGCTTGTCAAATCGGTCAAATCGCACAACTGCCGTTTAGATAAAAAAGACGTCCACATTTATCGATAAATTAACATATAGAAAATAATTGTATTGATATATTTTAACGTGTATTAGTATGAAAGCTTACACGCTCATATCATAGTCTATATCAAAATAACACAAACATAAACATTTGTTTCTCTCATTGGTTTAAGCGCTTGTCATTTAAGATGTTCCTACTGATGTCCAATCAGCACGCGTACATTATAATTATTCATATATCAAACAGTTTCATCCAATTGTATGATTACATTATCTCAAAATATCATTCTGTCATAATAAACCAACGTGAATGGTTGACTGAATTTGTATTATATATATATATATATATATATATATATATATATATATATATATATATATATAGTATTTATACTATATATTTTTTGGTTATGAAGGTCACATTAAAATAGGTTTAAAAACGTTTCATCAGCCTTGCCTTTATTTGCTACTTTTCAAATGCATTATGTATAGATTTTTGTTTAGCCCTTGTCCCAGACCCAGACATTTCAATCTAAAACTATGAAAATCCTAAATAAATATGTGAATTTAACATTAATAAAATTAAAATAATTTTACAATTTAGTTGCAGTTTGTATAAAAAATAGTGTGTGTGTCTTGTTTCAAAACTAAAAATAAAACTTGTTTTATTTTCAGTCAAAGGCTTTAATATAAAACTATTTAAAAAATCTATTACAAAAATATGAATTATTATACGTGTGTTTATATATATATATATATATATATATATATATATATATATATATATATATTAGGGCTGTCAAACGATTAATCGCGATTAATCACATCCAAAATAAAAGTTTGTGTTTACATAAGATATGTGGGTGCACTGTGCATAATTATTTTGTAAATGTATAAATACACACAGATGCATGTATATTTAAGAAAAAATATTATTTATATTTATACATGTAATATAAATTATATATAAATCTATTTACAGTATATACATGAAAATATTTCTTAAATATATACAAGCATGTGTGTGTATTCATATATATAAAATAATTATACACAATGCACCCACATATATTATGTAAACACAAACTTTTATTTTGGATGCGATTAATCGCGATTAATCATTTGACAGCCCTAATATATATATATATATAAGAGTTCAGATGCACAAGCCTCTAAATGCCATTTGAAATTTTCTTCTTTAATGATGATTTTTATCAAACTTGTATATTTAAGTTCAGTAATTTCACTTAAATAACAATTAATAGGTAATCATCATTGCCATTTAAGTGAAATCACTGAACTTAAATATACAAGCTTGATAAAAATGATCATTCTAGAAGAAAATTTTAAATGGCACTTAGAGGCTTTTGCATCTGAACTCTTCATATATATATTATTTTTTTTAATTTTTATTTTTTTCAAGTAATGCGGTCTTCTGTTGGCGGGGTGAGGGGCAGCCTTGTCTATGGGGGCAGCGCGAGGACTCGGAGGCGGAGTTTCTCCTCTCCTTGCTTAACGTTACTGCTAGTGCTCAGAAAACAAGTTACTTTGGGAAAAGATTTTAAAGTGAGGAGTTACCGAGCTGCTATGAATTTGCTAACACAATGACTTTAAAACAAGCTCTTTCTCTATTTCAAGCGGAATGAACACTCTGCATTGATGTTAAAATGAGAACGATCCTTTTAAACGGACTACTCTTGATCTTTGTCGGAATCGCACAGGGGGGTGAGTTGTTTAAATTGCTGAAGTATGGCTAATGTAAAGCTAGTAAGAAGGGTATTTCACCATTTAGCCTACATTTGAGTTGGAGGATTCAGCAAGACCAAGCGAACGATCCTTTATTGTCCTCAAATATCAAAGTATGGCAATGACTTTTTGAACAAGCAGACTTATATCTTATGGCTCCTGGCTGTCTGTGTAATTAGAATGTCTTGTTGTAATATTCTGTTTGTGGAATAACTGACGTTAATACAAAGAAATATATTCAAATATGCATGATTGCAGTTGACTCTTCCATACCCAAACCATGAACCCAAAATTATATGTTTAAATTTGTTGTGTACAGAATTTATAGCAGTCATGATTGCACAGATTTGTGGCTCACGGAGATTCCATATTCACAGTTTGCCAAATGTAAGTACTAGGTACTGAAAAAAGCCTTTTTGTTATTAAAAACAATTAAATCCATGCTTTAATGCTAGTGAATCATTGCATTATGAAAGCAATGCATATTATTAGCTTGGATGTTTATTCAAGTGGTCATGTTTTTACTAACTGTTAAAAAAAAAAACAGCTTTGCACAACAGAAAAAAAAACCTCAGAGCAATCCAGCATTATTCAAAGAGCAAATGACTTAAATGCTGATTCCTGTGGTGCATTTGAATATAATATAGTGTAATTTGCCAATTATTGCATCAGTTGCATTTGTTTAATGTTGAGCAATTGCACAGAATTATCAAGATGTCTGATGTCTTCTGTGGTCTTAGTTTGGAGTGCAGTGTCCAGACTTATAAAATCCCCAAGATGTCAGATTCAAGCTCTCTTTGTGCAATGAAAAGAGACTAAAGAAAGTGGCATTCTAGTTTTCTCCGCTCTTACTGTTAGCTCAGGTTTGTTAGTATATCTCAAACCACAAAGATTGCGGTCAACGTTATCATGTCATTATTGTAGATGTACTTTTGACCAAATGTGTTGTCTTAATATTGCTCCTTTGCATTTTTAGACCAATATGGTTAAGTATGGCTTGACATATTTTACTCATCATTGCATTGTAAAAGTTATTGTAATCTTATATTCCAAAATATAATCTTCATTTCCACAATTACATTTGGCTACTTGTGCCAGCCATGCAAAGTTCAGTGAATCACATTGAACTTTGCTTGTTACCTTGAGCATTGTAAACAAAGGACTTATAAATATTAATTCGAACAAAATTTCAACTGTAGTATCACAAATGAATAATGTCACCACAATGAACTTGCATAGTTTTTCACGGTATTACACTAAACATTAGTGTGGCATTTCAGTCACAAAGTAGAAGTGTTCTGTACCCATACAAATTGTGGGGTGTAAATACTATAGTGCAAAGACAGGTTGATGAGAGTGTAGAACACATTAGTGCAGATTAAAGGGTGATGTGGACTGTGGAGTGGCTGGGTTAGAAAACAGCTGCGTCCATGCAGGCCTCCATCAATGGACAGCAGGGCTAAGACAATGTGGCCATGTCAGAGTCTTTTATGTTGAGAACAGGGTGCTGTCAGGGCAGAGCATGCCAGCACATGTACATGGGTATCACAGTGTTTCCCTGGCGCCATCCAGACTGTCATAAAGACAAGTGTTGCTGTTTTTATTCATTCAGTCACTTTTATTTATTGTCTATGTGAAAATCTAAAAGTAACCTTAAAGGCATAGTTCACCCAAAAATGAAAATTCTGTCATTTTCTCATCCTCATGTCGTTCCAAACCTGTATGATTTTGAAGATTAGACATCATATCAAATTAATTTAACTTTTATTTACACATTAAAAGCAACAGTAGTAGCCATTGTGCTGTACAACAGAATACATATTTAAAAGAAAACTAAAACAAGAAAGATTGCAAAACAAATGATGAAGGGAGTTTACATAAAAAAATCAGAAAACAGTTGTAAGCCTGTGAGAAGAGGTAAGTTTTTAACTGAGTTTTAAAGTCTTTAAAATTTAGTGAATACTACAGTCTTAGGGATAGAGTAAGACTGTTCCACAATTTTGGATCAACATTAGGAAAAGCAGGGTCACCCCTTGTCTTAAGTCTAGATCTTGGAACTATCAGCAATCTTTGTTGAGATGACCTTAATGATCTTGCAGAGTTATTTAATTTCAAAAGATCCAGAGAGATATTTTGGAGCTAATCCATTTAGAGCTTTAAAAACAAAAAGCAGAATTTTAAAATCAATTCTATAACAAACCGGTTGCCAGTCACAAGTCTGTCTGCTGCATTTTGAACCATCTGAAGATTGCTAATATTTTATTGACTCCATTTTATTGATTCCATTTAAAGAGAATAACAATCGTCAAGTCTAGATGAAATGAACAAATGGATCACTCTCTTAAACTGCAACTCGTAGCACTTAGATAATAATCTTAATTGGAAAACCCTAGATTTAACTACAGTATTTATCTGTTATGTTAATTGAATTTAAGAGCAGAATCAAAAATAACAGAAGTTTTTCACAGAATGTTTTACACAGGGGACCAAATCTCCCAGGTTGCCCTCAGGAGTAACAGACACCTATGAGGGCCCAAAAAACAATAACCTTAGTTTTTCTGTCGTTTAGATTGAAGGAAAACCAGGACTTGATATCAGACAAGCATGCTGATAATGAGCTTAGGTCTTTTTTGTAATTTTTCTTTAGAGTCAGATAAATTTGGGTATCACCAGTGACAGCTTTAAAGTGAAATGACACCCCATGTTTAATAGTCCTCAAAGGAGGAAGCATATAGAACGAGAACAGCGCAGTGGCCAGAATGAAGCCCTGAGGGACTCCATAATCCAAAACAGAAACATCAGAAGAGAACCTGTCAAGACAAACACAAACAGAAAATGTTCTGGCATTCAGATAGGACTTAAACCAATTTAGAGTGCAACCTTCAATACCCCCATACATTGTTCAAGACATGAGATAAGAATGTTGTAGTCCACAGTATCACATTTTTAAAAAAAATGTTTTACCTTAAAATAATGTTTTCAAAATCGTTTCAGTGGTTCATCAAGTTGTGAAATTCAGAAATGCATTTATGCCACCGCTTTGCTGTCCTTTATCTAATATATCCACGCTATGTAAGATTGCCAGATCGGGTCGCGTTTCTGTAGTCCAAATGAGACGAAAACTACAAATTTGATTTGCTTTACGGCAAGCATTAAGATTGCCGATAGGTGATGCGTAGGGCTGGGTGGTATGACGGTGTATATTGTTACCGCAGTAGAAAATGTCAACCTAAACAGATTTTTTTAATTCCGTGTATACCGCGACATAAATAAGTGGGCGTGTCTAACTCCCGTGCAGCGTTCGTGAGACTGAGACACTGAGATTTGACAAAGAAACATGCCGGAGAAAGTAGATCAAGAGGATCCACTAAGGAATTACGTTTTCTAAAGGGTTGTTGTTAACGTGATATTTTCGGGGGGAAATGCACAGCAGTCAACTAGAGCGGCGCCCGTAGACTACAGTTCAGTGCGGTGTGTAAGTGCTATGGTGGGGCATTCAAGGAAATCGTGAAATATATCATTACCGTGAAATAAAATTAGCCATACCGTGAAACAGAATTTTGGTCATACCGCCCACTAGTGAAGCGTACTCGACAGTAGACTACAACTACATGTAAGATACCTACTGTACCAGCCGGATAGTTTTGCATTGTCATCATGATAAACAGAGAGCATGTGTAAATGAAAACAAAATTTACTATTTTTGGGTGAACTATCCATTTAAATGTAAACAAATCTTCCTACAACCCAATTCATTATAAAGTCACCAGTTTAAGTGTAATTGAAACGTGATGTAGTTTAAAATCACAACATTGAAACTCATTAACAATTGGAAAAAATGAACAATTTGCATGAAATCATGGAGCATTCAGGGCAAAAAAATAAAATAAACAATAAACAAAATAAACACACATCATAGGTGATGTTCTCTTATCTGCAGCTTCGTTCTTTGGTGATGGATTTGTGCAGTTAAAAGGGACAGAGACGTCTAGCCGTAACACACTGCACGTTCGTTTCCGCACCTCCAGCCTGAATGGCCTGCTTTTCCTGGCTGCAGGGCAGAATGATTTCCTGTTGCTGGAGATGAACGCTGGCAGACTGCAGGTGAGTCACATGTTGCTATTTCACCCTCAGCAATGTTTAGATCATCTACCACAATAAAACTACATGTGGAAACATGTCAATTCTGTTTGGGCTTGAAAATAATCTAATTAGAGCTATTATAAGGATTATGTTAAATTGCTGCAACATTTAAAAAAAAAATATATATATATATATATATAATAAAGTTATTTCTGAAAGTTTTTTTTTATCAAGACTTTCAGTAGACAATAATTCAACACCATCCTCTTCAGATGAAATGCAGTGGCGAATTTTATACTGGCCTAGTTATGATACTGTGTTGCTTCACCACAGAATCTTCCACCTTCTTTAAGGTATACAATACAAATCTGATGATTGCACTGACTTAAGGACTGAAGAATGTGAGCTTAGTTGACATTGTAAGAGAAGTACTGTAGATACATGACTGGAGGATCTGCTAGAATTGAATATTATTAAATCAACTCTCATAATCCAGTTCAAAATCCTTGCATGAATTTCTGAAATGGATTTTGGTTTTTACATTTCACATATATCTTAGGGCTACAACAGAACAGATTGTGCTGAACTTTTTGAGGTCTGATTTTCCTGTAATTGAAAGTATCTTTGAACCCTCACATTTATCATATGTCATTAAATTGTGCTTTTGCTATCCTTTGACTTTGATAATTGCTTTCAGTTGTGGAAAAGCTAGAAATATTCAGCAAGCCTTGACACGTTTGTCTTAGCTGTCTTATGTAAAGACAGTGACTTTTCATGTTAAAGAGGTTATATGCAGCTTTTTCCCCAAAATAAACGTAACAATACCCCTTTTATTTGACCATTTATGACTAAAACATCTCCTGATGAGCATACTGCCACCTTGTCCGCTCACAGTGGGTGCACCTATAAGCCTGTATCCTATTTTTCCTATTTTCTGTCGAGTCGGACTTTTCCCGCGTTGTCTGTGGATGTGACGTCAAACACATTCATGTTAAACGTTTCAGATCACTCTGCCACCACCGCTAGTCAGCAAGTAGCCTACACTCGCAAGCAGAACACTTTATCTCAAACAATGTTCTTACCTCTGTAAACATAATGTTGACCTCCTTGCAGCAGTTGACTAGTGAAGTGTGCACGTAAAAGCGCGCGTTGCGAGAGCAGTTCTGTTTTTTGGCCACAGGTGTCAGTCACGAGTTTAAATTTCAGGAAACGCATGTAGCCTCTTTAAGAGTAAAATTAATGAGCTGTAGACAAATGCTAATGCTTAAAATATTTTTACACATTTTCTTTACAATTCAGATAATAACTCCTTTTATAGTAAACATTTTGTTAGACCTAAAACTTTTTGATTCCATTATATTGTTTCACCATTTATATTGTGTTAAAAATATTATAGATATTATAGCAACATCAACATGTTATTGACAAAATTAAATAATTGCCATTTATAATGTCACTTTACTGAAACATAATATTGTCTGGATTTTTTTTTTACTTTAAATATTTTAAGTGTACTTTAATGTTAAATACTTTGTTAAATACTTTTTTATGTTTTCTGTATTAACCTAGCATGATTTTTTTTTTTTTTATTCTGATTAATTTGTAAATACTTTTCAGAATAAACATCTTAAATATGCTGAAACACTTTCTTCGTTTTTCAAAAATTTTCCACAGAGCTACCACCACCTTTCAGTTTAGTGTATAATGTATTTTATAGTGTACAGTTTATTTTATTGAAAAATAAAAGTGTTTTTATGCATTATTTTGTAAGGATTTTTACATTTTTTCTGTCATTCACAGGTAAGGATGGATCTGGGCTCTGGAGAGCAGGTCCTTCTCTCAGACAGTGGAACCCAGCTAAATGATCTGGCCTGGCACACTGCAGAGCTTCTCCATGAGTTATATAATGTCACACTGACTGTGGACAACCACTCCAAGACCAGTCTGCGAATGCCAGGCCCAGAGCGAGAGCTGCACATCAACGATGGCCTTTATGTGGGTGGTACTGGAGGTTTGGATCAGGCTTATCTTTCCAGAGATCTCAATGGCTTCCGTGGCTGCCTCGATGAAGTAATATTTAATCAGCACAATCTCCTTTCATCACTGAGGCCCTACTCTGGGTACAAGAATGTCTATGAGGTTTCCCTAGGATGCAGCCCTCAGTTCTTTGCCAATGAAGATGACCCAATCAGTTTTTTCAGCTCACAGGCTTACATATCCCTTCCACCTTGGACAGCACAACATGAGTGGGCTTTTGAATGCTCAATACACACGTCAGCTGAAGAAGGGATCGTCATGTACAGCTCAGCTCGACAAGGAGATTTTGTCGCCCTGGAGATCCAGAAAGGTCACCTTGTTGCCGTGGTTGGTAAAGATGGAAGTAAAACAGAACTACGTTCCCTCACCTTCACTAGTGACAATAAATGGCATGTCATTAAGCTCTTTTTCACTCCAAAAAGTCTCCAACTCACAGTAGATGGAGAGACTGTAAAGTCCACAATTAGCTCCAGATCAAAATCCTTTTATCCGAAAGGTTTCCTTTTCCTTGGTGGAATCGATGACGGCACACGTTCTGAGGTCAGAAAGGTCGGTCTTTCCTCTGTAGCAGGGAAGCGTATTAAAGGTGGCTCCTTCAAAGGATGCTTCAGAGACATTAAAATAAACTATGCCAAAATGGGTCTTCCCAATGCTGTGGTAACCAAAGACATCTCTGTTGGCTGTGATCCTGAAAAGGAGCTGGAAATAAGCACCACAGTGGGCCCAACAACCCTTCCTATGACCCTCGTTGACTCTGTCACTCAGCTGCACCCACAGATGTGTCCACCCTAGCCAAAGGTCTTGTCAAAAACTATGGACACAATTTTCTACAGCTTAGGAACCTTGTTGTCCCGGAAGGGGGTCGAGGAGCCTTGGATTCTAAGCATATTAAAGTGAACCTCGATTTCAAGAAGCTTGGCATTCGTCAGTCTCAGATCATATTTAGGATTGAAGAGCAGCCGGTGCATGGTCAACTTAGGCTTGATGTAGACCAGGAGCAGGCTGAGCAAACATTCAGCATGCTGGATTTGTGGCACGGCAGGGTGATGTACATCCATGGGGGATCTGAAGACCCACAGGACTACTTCATGTTCTCTGTATTCTCCAGTAGCAGAAAGGAAGTGCCAAGCTATCTGAAAGGACACAAGCTGTACCGGTATAATGTCACCGTCACGCCAACCAATGACGCTCCGGAGTTGAGTCTACCTGAGGGGAATCTGTTTGTTCTTCTGGAGAACTCCAAGAAGAGGCTGACCACTGATGTTCTGAAAGCCATAGACATTGACAGCAATTACACAGACCTTGTTTATTCTGTGTTAGGGAACCTTAATTCTGATGCAGGGTATTTGGAGAATGAAGACAATGCAGGTACACCAGTAACTTCTTTCTCCCATTCAGCTCTTGTAGAGGGAAAGATATATTACATCCACACGGGTGTGAGGAACTCTAGGATTGTTTTAAGAGTCAGTGATGGAGAGAAGGTGAGTAACACAGTGGTGCTTAGAATCATGGCTGTGGAACTTGAGTATAAAATCTCCAATAACACGGGTCTGGAAGTGACTCAAGGAGAGATGTTTCTGTTAAGCACCAACCAACTGGCCGTCTGGACCAATGCATTGAAGCAGGTGGTTGATATTCGTTATGATGTAATTGAGCCACCAAAATTTGGTGAGCTCCAGAGGATGCACTCAAGTGGAGAGTGGAAAGTCACCAGCTCGTTCTCTCAAAGAGTTCTTGAAAAGGAGCGTTTGAGGTACCTCAGCACCCACCAGTCCATTCAAACAAGTAATAGCACTGACCACTTCAAGTGTAAAGTAACTGTGGCCTCCAGAGCTACTGAAGAACTGGTGTTTCCCATAAAGGTGAAGTGGATATACTACACAATAGAGAACAATGAACCTGTTGAGCTGGACAAAATTACAAGAGCTGTAATTGACCCTGAGCATCTGTATGTAACAGCACACGGTGTAAGCTTGTCTGAGGATAAGCTTTGTTTTAGATTGTTGACTTTACCAAAAAGAGGAATAATTGAAGTGGATAATGCCAAGTTAGATGTGAATTCCACATTTTGTCAAAGGGACATCACAGATCTGAAAGTCGAATACAAACTTGTGGAAAGATCATACGAGGACACCAGGGATGAATTTGTTTTTGATGTATTCTCAAAGCATGCACATTCTGCTAGTCACATTTTTAAAATCAATATTAAAGCAGATGTCAACAGCATTTTCTTGACAAACAATGGGCTGTCACTTCTTGAAGGTGAAAGAAAACTCATCACAAAGGATGACTTGTTTGCTGAAACGCTTAGCACTACGGAGATTTACTACACGATCACAAAGATGCCGCAACATGGTAAGCTAATGCGAATCAACTTGTCCAACTCTACCAAAGCCTTTGACAATATAATGTCCTTTACCAATCAGGACGTTCTTGAGGAGCGAATTATGTACGTTCATGATGACAGTGAAACAGCTCTTGATAGTATTACCTTCACAGCCTCCACAGGCCCAGTAACAAAGCTTCCTATAAGGGATAATGACATTGGTTCCAAAGAAGGCATCTTTAACATCTCGATACAGCTGATTAATGATGAGAAACCCATCCGCATTGTAGACAAAGTATTTAATGTTGTCAGAAATGGACAGAGATTACTCACACTCGATGACCTGCGCTACCATGATGCAGATTCAGACTTTAGTGATGGGCAGCTTGTCTACACCCGGCGTGGTATCCCAATGGGGGATTTGGTTCTTGTGAATGACACTTCACATAAGCTGTACCAGTTTCGCCAAGAAGACTTGGAACAGAAACGAGTGCTGTTTATTCACCATGGGATGAACTCTGGCCGTTTTGTCCTTTTTGTGTCAGATGGCAAGCACTATGTGTCCTCTCTGTTGGATATTAGCACACAGGATGCTTATTTAAAAACTGGCAACAACACAGGCCTGTTGGTTCAAAAAGGGCAAGCCAAGACACTTAGTAATGCAAACTTTAGCGTGGATACAAATCTTGACATCCGAAATGACAATGAAATAATATTTAAAGTCCAAGAGCCTCCAAAACATGGAAGCCTGTATTTAAAAGACAGCAAGACAGAGTCATTCACCCAGAACGACCTGAGAAATGACTACTTGTCCTATCATCATGATAACAGTAAGAATCTTGTTGATGTTTTTACACTCCTGGTGGAAGCAAAGGACCTACGGCTTGATGTTAAAATCCATGTGAAAGTGTACCTGGAAAGCCATCAAAGGCCACCCATCCTCCTTCATAATAAAACTTTGCTGGTGGATGAGGGGAAACCAGTCAAGATTGAAAGCAGTAAACTCAAGGTAAACATCCACATCAGAGCTTTTATTGGGAATATTTAGGCAATATATGACTGATTTAAGGGAATCCTGTTATAGATTGATATTCTTTACCTATAACAGGTTTTTGTGTAGTTGTTTGAAGGCTCTTATGTTCATTCGCTAGAATGAATAAAACTTTTATTTGCTACCTATGGGACCATTTAGGATGAATGACTTTAATGAATCTGAATTTCTGACACTTGAGAGAGGATAAATTCGGAGTAGCATACTAGAATACTAATTTTCTATTCCGTATTCAGCCAGAGACAGGACCGTTTCACTACTTATTGTTGGGAAAAGTAGCGTATTTAACGTATTTAAGCAAGTAGAGTCACTACTTGTAGTTAATTGCTCCCCGACGCTGGATGTTGCATGGAGAAATAAAATATTATGTCTGTTTTTCTTCAGGTGACTCATGAGGCTAGTTCATCTTCAGAAATAACTTTCACCATCAAAGTTCCTCCATCTCATGGCTATTTACGGCAGTTTATTGAGAGTAAATATCAGTACCAAGGAACACTAGAGGATCCATTAGTGACCTTTTCCCAGCGAGATGTTAATGATGGCAACATTCAGTATGTACAAGTGGCACCTGGCCAAGAAAGTGATTCATTCACCATGGAGGCCAGCAACGGGGTCGCAGAGGTCAGTAACATCATCATGTCTGTGGATATCATCCCATGCCTTATACCCATTGAGGTGTCCAATGTCACTCTGAAGGAAGGGGCATCTAAAGCTCTCACAGATGACATCATCAGAGTAAAAAATCCACATTTCTCTGGCCTTAATTTTGTGTACTACATCTCAGAGGGTCCCCTGCATGGCCGCATTGAGAATTCACGTTTCCCAGGGATTTCCACAACTTACTTTACAAGGAAGCAGGTACATTTTTTCCAGTTTTGAACATTATATTGGGAAAATAAATTATGAAAAGGCATAAACAATCACTTAAAAATGTTTTTAGTAAATTATTTTATACTTATTTATTTACTTTAGTCACTTTTTCTCTTTGTAATGTATGTACATATATTGTTATTTTTACATGGCAGGTGGAGCAAGAATTTATTTATTATGTCCATGACAACACAGAGACCTCGGAGGACCGCTTTACTGTCACAGCAAATGACACAGACCTGCGAAAACACAGTGCACCATGGACTGTGCATGTCCAGATCACAGCCGTCAATGACGAGCCTCCAGTCATTACAGCCAACAGGGTACTCAGGGTGAGATTACTATTTATAAACTCTGTTTATGACTGAGGTTAGCTGAGGTTCAAGTCCCGAGAATTTTTTATGGAGTATGAGAACTCTGGAGTAAAGGTGTTGAAATTTGTGTACAGTTTTAATTTTGTATTGTCTGTGTTCTTTTCCCTTTTGTTTTCCATCAGTCAAAGAAGAATAGAGACAAGTACACACTTGTTTCTGTGACTCATAAGACGACTAGTTGTAGGCATGAAAATCATTGGCTTTAACATCAAGAGAAGTCTTAAGTCACAGATCACAGACCAGGGACAGTCGAATGTGCTGCTCCACATGATTCAGATTCCTCAGGATATTTCAGTGTTGTGCTTTTAAACTTCAGGGATTTGTCTGCTAAAAAACTCTCACAACAGTAATTACAGGAGGTTTTCTTCTTGCTTTAATTATTCAAATGACACAATTTCAAATGATTTTGCTTGTTGATTTTAAACATTATGATTTAAATATTTACAAAACCCACAAGGTGGCTCATCTCTGCTACTTTTATAATGCATGTTTGCTATTTTTTATTACAAATGATGACAATCTGGTTTATGTATTTCAGTGCTTTTTATTCAATTACTCAACAGGGTTTTAGAGAAATTAGATGTGTCATACCTATTAGGTCTTTGACTACATTCATGTTTTTTATTCAAAAGCGACTTCATTCAGATGTACATTATTTATAATCGTTTCTCTAATCTTTCATTTGAACTTTTTTTAAAGCTACACTATATAACTTTTAGCCCTCTAGAGGTTAAAGAAACAGTTTTTAAATGATCCATAATCAATTTAACAAATTTTCTACTTTTCACGTGACACGTCCCACAACCAGTGCTACTTTTATCTATGTACAGATATGATGTGACGCATGTGGGTGAATGCCGTATGCGTGCAGTTTCCTGAGAAATCTGTCCCGACAGCACAAAAAAAAATAATTGATTATTTTTTGTATACTCTCTATATATTTTTTTTTCTTCTAAATGAGTGTTCATCCTGATTTTTTTGAACATACTAATCTACTTTATACAAAAAAAAAATGCTCTTCTAGTGGAGTCAGGATGTGTTTTGATGAGCCTTATCTGTGTTTTTATTGTTCTTTGGTATCTGATTTGCATTCAGATTAGTTGAGTTAAGCTTTCCCTAATCTGTTTTCCCTAAACTGATGTAAGATTCAATCAGTGTACCATGACTTGGTATGAATAAAGCCAATATGTGAAACTCAGGAGGGTGTTTTAGCAGAAACATGTTATTCAGGGATTTCAGGGATTGCATTTAACAATATGCCAGTTACCATTCAGTGATCTACAAGCCTTTCAAGCACTAATCTGTGCCTCATTATTTTTTTATTTTTTTTGATTGTTTACTTAGGTGTGGGTTGACTCTGTCACAGAAATCACCAATGAGGATCTGAATGCTGAAGATGAGGACACGATCCCTGAGCAGATGGAGTACATCATTACCCAACCCAGCAATGGTCATCTGGCTCTGAAGACTGCCCCTAACAGGCCCATTATGAACTTCACTCAAGCTCACATTGACCAGAGACAACTGCTTTTTGTACATAGTGGTGAGATATCATTAAACCATCTTAATTTATTTTTAAAATAAAGCATTTTTCATATTGTCAGATTGTGTGTACAAGCTCTGTGTCATTATGTTTCAACCACTAGAGGTCAGTGTTGTGCTTTGAATCATAACACAGCATTGTTCCTCCCGTGTTTGTCCATTTTTGGTTCGTGTTACAGAATAATTACTTTGCTATGCAGTTTGGACATGTTGTACTTCCTCCAAGAGTGTGTGTGTGTGTGTTCTTTTTTATTTTTGAGACACCATGCTTAATATAGTAAGCTATGCAGTGCGATAAAATAGCTCACATAAAAGGAGTTGTTGAATTATGTGGCATCAAAGGTTTAAAACGTTTCTTTGATGCTGCAGTGCATTGTGAACAATCTTCAAATCCCTGGAAATGATGTTGTTTGCTCTTTTTTCTTCTTAGGCCCAATGGCAGGAGGCTTTAACTTCCAAGTGAACGATGGTGTTAACTTTGCTCCCAGACAGATATTCAGTATTACAGCTCGTGCCCTGGTTCTTACTCTAGAGAAGGCTGGACCTCTTAAGGTGTTTCCAGGTAATGATGATTAACAGCGGATGAACTTCAGCAGTAATGTGGTATATTCTGTCACACACAGATTATCTATAGTGAAATAGTTTCTGTGATTTCAATTATTATAAAATGTATAATAATTATTACAACATAAACAATTATTATATATAAACAATTATTATATACAATTAGATTTTATTAAGGATAAACATAAAATCATTGTAGAGAGTGTTTTCTGTAGTACTTCTTATCTTTGTATGGAATCTCAGGCCGTATAAGTACCTGAACAAATAGGGCTCTCCATCTCTTTTTATGGAGTTAAGAGTAAAATAACGTCATGTTATTCACAGCAGTGAGGTCAGCATCTGGCTGCCTCTCATGCCAAGTCAGAGCACCAGATTGACGCCTCCTTTCCGCTCTGTATAAAGTCAACAACGCTGTCTCCACCCACTCGTAGACAGTTAAGACTTCTCAGTCTCTGTCTGAGCATCAACACAGTGTTTCATGGTTTTATTGTGTTTTATGGTTTCTCAATCCTTGTGCAACCAAACCATGCAATAACAAAACGGATTTAATTCTCGTGCTATAAATAGCTCAGTGGAGAGCCTTTGAAAGTCCCTAAAGTTATTGGACTACAGTCATTTGCTTCATTTTAGAAACATTTGCTCAGAATGACACATTTGAAGAAAAAAAAGCATTTTCTAAGAAAATAACAGCTCCTGCACTTTCAACTTCTACATTTTCTGCTTTCTTTCAGTTTTGTAAATGGTAGCATCTGAAATGGCTTCATACATAATGTTTCACTGAGGTTTGCCTAACTTCTAATGAACTGAATTTAGTAGTTCATCAATCTTTTGTTCCCTTTTCCTTTTAACATTACTTTTCCAGTTTAACATTACTTTTCCAGTAACAGTTACTTTTCCTTTATTTCTAATCAATTTTTGTAGCTTAACATGGACAGGAATTTAAGTAGCAATAATTGATTATAAATGAATGAATCAACAGTATGTTTGACTAATAAATGCATTATTCTGTTAAAATGAATGCCACTCTACACAAATGCTTCTCAATGCCACATCCTGTCACGCTATTCTTGTGACCTTTGTGTTCAGCGCTTCTTTCAAATGGTTTGACACAACAGCAAACTGTAAATACAGAATGGATGACCTTCCATTAAAGTCATGAAAGGAGTTTGTAGATTAAGCAAAATCCTTCCTGTAATATAGCTCGAAGTTGTTTGAATTCAGTCAGTCTAATGTGCTTTAACACAAGTATTCTGAAACAGGATCTCGAAATACTTCCCCACCCTCAATCTTTGACCGTGTTTATACTTCTTAAGCAAATATAACTTCCAAATTTGTTTTTGGTTGTAATTCCTGGTTCAGAATATTCACATTTCAAAGCCCATGAGCTACTTTACACCAGACAATGTGGTTTTGTTTATAGCATGTACCAGACCAATGTGTTGTTTTGAAAGTTTCCGGGGCTATTCTTATTGTCTTTTTTTATATCTAGGCTCCATTTGCTTGATTTTAAACAACATTCTTCAGGCCGTAACAAATGATGATTCTGGCATCACAAATCGGACCATTTATTTTACTGTGATCAATCCCCCGAAATTTGGAAAACTGGTCAAATTGCAGGCAGACAAGACCACAACAGATATTTCATCATTCACACAACAAATGGTGAGTGTTTCCAACCTCTTTTCCCCATGTCAGCGCCATGCATATCAGAGTGCAAGGCAATGAATTATAAATTTACTTTAACTGAGCATAAGCATAATCTGAGGGCCTGTCTTGTTTGAAAGCTGAATGTAACATGTCCTAGTTAGCCGGCACAAGAGGATTTGGTGCTAATATAAGCTTTTGCTGATACTTAAAGACACAATGTTGATATTCTGAAAGAGAATTAAATGTGTTACTGTATATCAGGAAATAATATTTTACAGTAATGTCTAAAAAATGTTGAGGATTTGGGGGCATTTTTCATGTTTTAGTTACTCATGGAACTGTAATCATTACAGGTGGATGCGAGTGAAGTAGCATATCAGCAAAGTCATGGGACCTCTTTGGGATGGGCAGCACTAGATAAGTTCTCTTTTACTGTGTCATCTCCTCCTGCTACGCTTGAAACCCAGACGTTTGACATTGACATTTCATACGAAAATGTTGGACCGGAACAAAGTTCTGTGCTTCTTAAAAATAAAGGTACAGTGTGAAAATCTGACAAAAACAATTCATATTAAATAATTTACAGTCGATAAAGTTGAGCCCCGAAGCATAAATAATATTTCATTATTTACACCACCGTCCAAAGGTCTGGGGTCAGTAAAAAATAATATATATTCAGTGTATGTGTTTTGAAAGAAGTCTCTTCAGCTCACCAATGCTGATTCTTGATTTATTTGATCAAGAATACAGAATATTGTGAAATAAAATAACTATTTTCAATTATATTTCTATTTTAATATATTTTAAAATGTAATTTCTATGATATTCCTATGATAGCAAAGCTGACTTTTCAGCATCATTACTCCAGTCTTCAGTGATGCTTTATGAAATCATTCTAATATGATCTGATTTGGAGCTCAAGAAACATTTTATTGTTATTATTAAATATAAATGATGAATTAAATATTAATATCCTAGCAATTGTCAAGACGTATACTCTAAATCTGACCTTCTAACTGAAATGTCATGGCTTTTTTTCAGGTGTGGAGGTATCTGAAGGAGATAAAGTGCTAATTGACAAATCAATGCTGGACGCATCCAATCTTATAACTAAACAACCTGAATCTAAGCGCAGTTCTTATGAGGTTTGGTACCAGGTCACATCTCTCCCACAGCATGGTGTCATCGTCGTTGGGGAACGAAATCTTACAAAAGAAAAGCCCAATTTTTCTCAGTTCATTCTGAATAAGTACGGAATCACATACCATCACGACAACTCCGAGACCACCCATGACCATTTTGACTTTGATGTGTATCTCAACCTAAAGAGCAAACCACCACCCCGCACCCTAGATACAGAGGTCGTGTCAGAAACATTCAACATCACTATAATCCCCAGAAATGATCAACCACCTGTTCTACAGACCAAAACCCCCAGCCTCAAAGTTGTACAGGGGGACACCATAGCTATCGGACCCAACAACTTAAGGGTGGTTGACCTGGATAACCCACCATCTGAAATCCAATACACTGTGATAAGCAAACCTACCAATGGATTCCTAGCCATTGCAGAGCACTTGAATGAGTCCGTGGACTCCTTCTCTCAGGCTCAGATCAATAATGGAGAGGTGTTCTTTGTTCACGATGGCAGTCCTTTATCTGGAGCGTTCTACTTCAGCGTCACCGACGGCCATCATCGTCCATTATATAAATTGTTCAATCTGGAAGTCATAGAAATCACTGTTTTGCTTGTTAACAACACAGAGGTGCTACTGGACCAGGGACACACTTCTGTAACACTCACACAGTCACACCTCGCCGCAGTGACCAATGGTAAAAACAATACAGTGCACTATAAAGTCACAGTACCGCCACAGTACGGTAAACTCCTACTGAATAATGAGGACGTCACTGTTTTCAGTCAAGATGATCTCCAGACGGGAAAGCTAAGATATCACATGGTCAACCTTGAGTCGTCCCATGATAACTTTGAGTTTGCGGCCTTCACAACAGAAGCGAACCTAACTAACCAAGTAGTTAATATCACCGTGAAACCTCTCATTAAGTACACAGAAGGGGCAACGTTTCCAAACGGAATTCGAATTAAACTGAAGCCACATTTGCTAAATGTGTCTGAACTGGCTTTGTTGAGTGCTAATGACCCATCATTTGAAATAACATCACCACCTCAGAATGGCAGGATTGTCAGGGTGGGCAAGGGAAGAAAAGCCGAATCTGTGAGATTTTTCACTTTTAGTGAACTACAGCAAGATAAACTCTCCATCGAGTTAAAGGCAAACCTGACGGGCGTCCATGAAGTAAATGACTCTTTCGGATTTGTGCTTAAAGCCGAAAACGTCCAACCTGCCACTGGGATTTTCGCTTTCAGGATCGTACCTCATGTTCCCACTCTGGAGATGTCAACGATGATCCCAATGTCCACACTCAGACCTGTTTTTCGTAACCAAACCGCTGAAATTAGTTTGTTTCCAACCTCAACACTTCCACTGGTGCGTACGACGCAACAGGTGACCAAATCTGGGTCAAGATTCAAAGGTCGCAACCGTTGGGGTATTTCAAACGGCAATGACATGGGTACGACCAACCTGAAACCAGCCCATGGGGTGGAGGAGATTTATCCCATAAATAATAACCCAGTGAAAGTAGAGTCAGTTTCCCAGACGGGCTTCTCCTCAAATTCAATGATCATCCTTTTGCCCCTTCTTGCTCTTCTGCTTCTGGTCATCATTGTGGTCGTGTCAGTGCTGCTCTTAAGAAGGAACTGGAGAAAGAAACCAAAGCCTTTAAAGAGTACATCAGGTCCTCCAGCTCAACCGAACAACTCGTCCCATCAAGACCAGCTACAGTGGCCTGCAACTGTCCCCATTGTAACCGTCACTCCTCTTACTCCAAGAAACGCTGGAAGTTCAGCCATAACTAGACTTCAACCTGGAATTAAAGACTCCTATTATGGGCAATCTGTGTCTCTGTGCTCTATTGAAGACCTAGAGCCTGAAGTTTCACAGCTTTGCAGGACCACCAACCCCACCCTGCGAAACAATCAGTACTGGGTATGACCTTCAGATTCATCTCTGTAATCTCTGATAATCACTGACTGAAATGTGATTGAAACATTACATTTTCTAGTTATGTGGCCCCACAAGACTCAATTATCTATTTGGTTTTTGCGTATACATGTACTTGCAGCCTTGATGTTTGCAAGTATTGTTCATGATCAGCATTTTCCCAAGAACTTAAAAACTAGAGAGGAAAACATCCAGATGAAAATTTGGGAGACAGATATATTCTTCTGTATTGTGCATCTGTTGTTGATTAGATGGAAGCAGATCTGAACACAAGTTTGTGGTCAAATTTTAGGAAAGCGGCAGGGTTTAAGTGGTTGAAGTGATTGGAGAAGTCCAACATGTGCCACCAAAGAGAAGTGTCCTTTCACCAGAAGATCGAGTTATGACATGTTTTTTTTTAAAATTACAACCTCAAAACAAAAATGAAACGTATACGTGGATGAATCATTTAGAAAATAGTGTGAATTTGTGCGAAATGATTTTGAATCCTCATTGACAAACTTAAGTATTTGAAAAAGTATATACTATATTCAAAGACATTTGTGAAGACACAAGTGATTCTGGGTGTTTTCAGAGTAATTTTTGTGTCTACCTCAAATAACAATATAAAAAAACTATGTATTACACTGAATTCATTTCAATGGGATAACATTATGTGTTACTATGTTTTGTATACTGAAACTATTTAAAGCTGTAAGGATATTTATTAATGATTTTAGAATTTCTGAAATATTATGACATATATTCCAGCACTGAGAAAATATAGGTGTGGTGTGCACACTTCAACAACACTACTATGTATATTTTTGGTATGTTTTACTGTCGTAATTGTCGTAATTGAATATTTATGTAGCCTAAATGTTTTTGTATTCTCAGGAACGTCCTCTTAGAAGTAATACCATACGTCATCTTTTAATTATGCTGTAGCATTTTTATGCCCAATGTATTGTACAAAAAATGCCAATGTGGATTTCAAACAACCCGCAAGCTGAAACTAAATCCATTCTATTTACAAGGTTCCGTCCTTCAGCAAATGTATATTTGTCACTGTATATTTTTCCTCATTTATGAGTGATTTGTCTGATACACTGAATTGTTCTGTCAATAAATGGAACATGTTTTGCAATCCACTCCTGTTTTGACTCCTGTTCAGCTCTTAAGCAGTAGTACTTCATAAAGCATTTTAATTCACTATATCAATATAGACCTTGACTCATTTAGATGGATATTGGGACTTTTTGCCTTGTACACTAGAGCTACTCTTCTTTTGGATGTGAATAGAAGGCACACAAAGATTAAAAACAGTGAGGTGCCTCTGGAGATGTAATTGCTATGATACGTCATTCCTCGTATTTAATTACTGTGATTTCAGTTAATAGGTGCTAAAAGTGTTTTTTTTTTTTTTTTTCAACCACTTTCCAGATACATGCTGAGAGCTCATTTGGTAAAAATCTCAGAGTGTGCTTGTGGTTATATATATATATATATATATATATATATATATATGAATAAAATTCACTATTATTGTAGTATACTATCCTAATAATAAATACAATAAGAATAAAATATTCTCTGTCATGAGCAGCATGAGTGTGATGGAATATTAGATCCTATTGTTGCAACTGGTTTGTATTACAAACAATGCAAGCTGGTGACAATCCACTGAGTCTGCCAAACGTGAACCCTGCAATGTGCTGACTTTATACAAACGTGACACTGTGAAACTGGTTCAGTTAAGAATATCAGTGCCAGGATGATTCACACTTGATGTGCATCAGAAAATGGCTGATAAGTAACATTGACAGTCGCTTATTCTGTGATTTAATTCAGTCCAAACAAGATGCCAATGCATGACAAATCAACTTCAAAACTACTATTCATTGAGTCATTGAAAAGGTTTGACAGAACAATAGCTTTATAATTAAGTAAAATTATCTCTTTATATATTGCATTTCAGTGAATATGCTCATATCAAAGAACAAAAGGCCAGCCCTCTTAATGAACCCCATTGTGTAGAAACTATTATCTGTACTGCTTTTTCCTACTTTTCCTTGGTGGAAAGGCTAATTGCTGTAATTCCAGATCACTAGAAAATGAGCTGATTATGTTTGCATTTGGCTCTAGTGACTCATGACTTGTTAAAGAGGGTCCCAAGAGATGGAAACATAATGGGTTTAAGCCCTCCAGATCATAAAGCGCTGCCCAGCAACAGAGGAGGCACTCTCTGAATTCTTAATTTGATTTCATGTCATCCGTGATGAATCATACCAATAAGAGTGTTTAAGGTAAGATATTTCTGAGCCCCAGCATCTGATTTGATCTTTGTTGGTGTACTTTCAAATGTTTATTTGTCAATTCTAGCAAGTTTTCAGATTTGAAATTTATAGTCCAGGTAAATTTGTGGAAAATAATGATGACGTCCTTCACTGCGCATTTTTATCCAATCAAATGTAAGAATATCCTACTCACTTGTAACCAACTGACAAGCATCAAATCATGTCTGTGATGTAACTAAAGCCCATTGGCTATTTAAAATCGCTGGTGTTTCTGACATGAACTTCTGACAAACTAACTAATGTTTGATGTAACCAATCACGTCATGTGTGATCGTCAACAAGTGGGCAGGTCTAATTTGCATATTAATAGAACCGCATATACTAAGGCAAGGGTGTAGAGTTTCATTCAAGCTATTTTAAGGCATTTTTTTTTAAAGGAAAAAACTTTGAAATATGTTATTTTGGTGATCAAAGATGAGTATTTAAAGATGTATTTAAGGGATATAATTATTGACTACAGGGGACTTAAAATTAGACCTTAATATAGCTATTACCAATCTATTTAAGTAAGCAGTAGGCCTACTTGCATGTGAAAAAACATTAATTTATAAAAATACAAAGGGGAAACCAATTCTCCTAAATAATTTTGGATTGACTCGAGCGTGTCCTACAATCAGTTCTCGGCAATCTAATGCTCAAAAACACCCAAATAGGGCCTTAGTAAACTGAGTCTAAATGTAGTATATATGTGAAATGTTACATTTGAAGACAGAATTTCACAGTTGGATATCATTAGCCTACTGTTGAGAACACCCTTAACATTCACTTACAGTAAATGAGTTTACTGATGAAGAAGAAGAATACATGCTTTATTCTAGAGATGAACACGCCTTTGGACAAACATTAAAGTTTTACTGCAATTTTGAACCTTTCCTGAACCCATACCTAATTTCTTATTCCAGAGATTCAGGTTGATGGAAATTGAGGGTTAATCAGGGTAATCTTGGACATTTGTCACTAAGATCACTGAGATCTAAGTGTCACTAAGATCTTAAATGAATGTGAGTGAATGAACGGAATGCATGAAAGGAATGTTATTCCTTGATGAGTGTTTTTCTGCAATATATATATATTATTATTATTATTATTATTTATTTATTTATTTTTTTGTCTGAATACACAGTAACAGTTCCTCTATTTTTTAAATGCTGGATCACCAATATGTATAACATTTGCAACAGAGGTGGACAGTAACTAACATTTAGCCTACTTGAGTACTGTACTTTTGAGTATCTGTACTTCACTTTGAGTATTATTTTTTCTGCAAGCATTTTACTTTAACTTCACTACATTTGAAAGACAAATATCTTTTTACTCCACTACATTTTTGTCAAGGTCCTTGTGTAGAAAGTTGTAATGTCAATCAGGGGATGATTTGCAGGGGTTGGATTTTGGTTGGAAATTAAAGTTGTGTTGACGTCAGAACCCGATAACAAATTGATGTCAACACGATTTTTATTTTCAACCACAATACAATGTCTGTCTGATTTTCATTTTTCAATTTTGGGTTTTGTCTTCTAAATTTTGAGTTTTGGGTGTCCGAAACCAGTGTGGAAGCTATTAAGTGCGCTTATTCAATCTCACATTCTCACTGGAACTGTGTTCTAGAAATAAATTTGATATTGATATGAGTGTAGGTAAGCAGGATTCAGAGGCATAAGGTATATATACTTACATACTGATATTTGTCATTTAAAGGTGTTTGATGTATGGGTGATTCACAACACAGAGACATGGTGCAGCCCTATCAGGGTCTTGTGACTTGTTTCAACCTTTACTCATTTTTTGTGATATATATATTTTTTTTGGATGAATCACAAGCAACAGTGAAGTTTGTAATAGCAGAAGTTACACATTCCAGTTAGACTTTATTTTAGGCTGTCAGTGTTATTATATTATTCAAGTACTGAGTAATATTGAGCAACTACATGTATTTATAGGGTTAGGGTAGGATTAGGGTTTGGTTGAGGGTTAGTTGCATGCCATTAAGCTTACTTTACTGTTATTACTATGGTAATGTAACATATGTAACAATATCACTGTAAATAAAGTGTTCCTCAAATTCCTTATTGATGTGAAAGAAACAGAAGCTGCGATAGTCTTTTCTTCCTTATTGTGACGTATATCTGGGTGAATGGATTCTCGAATACGACAAAATGTAGGGTGAGATTTGTTTTGTCCATGGTGTTTTGTGGTTTGCTATTGCTGTGATGTCATGTGAGTGATAGATGCCACCGCTGTCACACCAATAAACATGTCATCAGAGAAGAGATGCCTTTTCAAGAGAGGAAGCTAATTTGATTAAAGATTAAGTTGAAAATAATGATGAACACAAATAACTAATTTATAATAAATACGGCAATATTCTATTGAAAGAATTGTCCATTTTTATTTCATGGTGACTTTATTGTTTAGAACGCCTGCACTAAAAAAATGATGTCATCATTCTGTATTATCTTCTGTGGAATAGAAAAGAATATATAAGGAGGAATGTGTTTTACCCATATAATGAAAGTAAATTATCTGTACTGTGTGGGTTAAATGAAAAGGAGGATGTCACCACACTCTCTGTGACCACTAGTTTGTCTTATGATGTATAACAGATGTATTTTACAGTATAACCTCATCAGACTGTGGTATGGCTTTCTGGGAATTTCTATGGTCAAAACCAAGGATATGAACGTCAAACACTGGAATGTGCTGTCATGCAGCTCTTAGGGGAGTGTTTTTCCAGGGGTTTCCAGTAATGTCCAACCTGTAGGCTATAAGAATGGAGTGCAGTCCACATCCCCCTAGCAGGTCAAGTGTGCATCAAAGTCCTGGGATTGATTGGAAACAGAAGTTCCTGGCACTGCTCAGGTCTGCACAGCTTGCAATTGACCAATAAATACAGCAGCATGTCAGCTAACTCCTGCATAATTTAAGATCATCAGCACATCTTGTCAGTGAAATGTAGTAAAATGAGCTTGCAATTTTGATTAGCTTAAAGGGATAGTTCACTTTGAAATTAATTTTTGATATGTTTTAGCTTACCTCAAGGGCATCCAAGATGTAGGTGTCTTTGTTTCCACTGTATTTTCAATTTTGACATTTTTTGGTCAAACCGTTGTTGTCTATCAGTCATATAATGCAGGTTTAGGGGGTCCTCCCTTGGTCCACCTCGAAGAGCATGCACAGACAAGTCAAAATTAAACATGATTTAATGACTCGTAAATGTAAGTACACGTTGATGGCCTAAGACACAAAACGAGTGATTTGTGTGTGAAAACAAACAGTATTTATATCGTTTTTACCTCGTGTAATCACAGCCACGTCCAACTGATCTGAAGGCACAGGCGCCTTGGTCTGCGCACGCGCCGGAAGTGATCACTTGCGTGTGTACATCACTCAGTGTTTACACAGAGATTTCGGAAGCTTTACCTTTCGCTGTGAAGATCTAAACATATTTAGACATACAGGAAATCACAATGGAAGATGATTTCGATATATCTAAATATGCTTTGTGAAAGGTAAAACTTCAGAAATCTCTGTGTAAACAATGAGTGACACACACGCAAGGGATCACTTCCTGCGCATGAGCAAACCGAAGAAATGTAAAAAATTCTATTCAGCAAGAATATTTCTATTTCAAATAAATGCTGTGCTCTTAATGAATGCTTTTGTACTTTTGTATTCATCACAGAACACTTTACAATAATGTTTCATTAGTTGATATTAATTAACTTTAGTTAACAAAAACTAAGAATGAAGAATAATTCAGAATATTTTAATCTTAATGTTTATTATTATAATCAAAAGTTATATTTGTAAACATTTTGTGAGCTACTAACAAACAATGAACGACTGTATTAATAACATTAACAAATGTTATTAAATACAGTAATACATGTAGTTTATACATGTATAGAACATTATTAGTTTTAACTAATGTAAACAAATGAGGGATTATTGTAAAGTGTTACCAAGAAAACTGAAAAAAGCATTACAGACTATGTTTTTTCAACATTGATAATAATAAATTTATCTTGAGCCCCAAATCAGCAAATTAGAATGATTTCTGAAGGATCATGAGACAATAATGCTGAAAATGCAGCTTATATATTTAATCTTCCCTAAGATTATATTCCTTTACAATAAATAATTCCTCATCAAAAAGTTGGATCTAAAAATTGATTTTAATACGTGAGAGAATATCAGGACTCCGAATTATATACTGACCAAAACACTGATTACTAAGTGCAGTAGGCATTATCAAGATATTCATGTCCTTGAGGGAAAATGATAAACATATATCAACCATGTTACAAGGACAAATATTCACTGCATTTGTGTTTCTCAAATAGGATTTGATAAAGTCTGGCATTAGAAAGCAATTTGCTAGTTAGACTTACACAATAAGGTGCTATGAGATGTAATGTCAAGCTGCACTGTGTTTAACATTCTTCAATTATTAGGGAGGAATTTTAATTTTGTTTTCAGATGTTTTCCTTCTGACTCGTTGCAGGGGCATTCCTCAAGAGGGTGAAACTGAAATTGACTTTAATACGTTAAAGGATCTCAGGACTCCAATTTAGTTATGAACTGGCGAAAACTCACTCTCATCACATGAGTTTTATGACTGCCCTGGTCACAGAGGTTCCTGAATAAAAATCTTAATTATTATTTTTTTTATTATCATGATTCCTTAATATATTTCGCAATTATTTATATTTCATTAGATAGAATTTCAAGTGAACGTGGTAAGTATTCTTTAAATCTGATACCATATTGTGATATCAACCCTCAATAAGTTCCTTTGGGAGGAACTTGTGTTCCTGCAGTTGCAAACATCTGGAATGCATTTCCTGTGAAGCCGTTTAAAGTCAGCGTTTAGTATTCTGGCACCTACAGCACTGCATGCCTCTCAAATGTGTTCTGTGGCAAGTGTTTAATATGTGTATATATTAGTGCTGTCAAAACGATTTATCATTTCTAACATAAAAGTTTTTGTTTATATGTATACATATTCTTATATTTATATATACATATTACATATTTATATACATATTCATAGCCTTATACAGTATATACAGTACACATATAGTATATATATATATATATATATATATATATATATTAGTTGGTGCAGGAAACTGTTCATTTAAGTTAAGTGAGGATAGTAAACTTTGATATATTATACCCAAAAATAAAGTGGACTACCAAAAAATTGATAAAAAATAAATAAAATGGGACCAAAATTTATTCAGACACTTTGACCTTTACTATGTTTTGCTTGAGTGTTTTTTCTTTATGTGCTAATACGACCTTTTTACACCACCCAAACTGAACAACATCAAGCATTGCTTTGTAATCGGTTGACCTAAATGGGTATTATCTAATTGTGTAATTAAATTTAAAAAATGATTTGATAACTCTTGAGTTCTTATCATATTTTAATAGCATTTTCTAATCTATAGCGAATAAACTGTGATAATGTGAGAAATGTTGAAGGTGTCTCAATAAATTTTGGTCTACTTGTATGGGTATGAATATATATACACACACAGGCATAAATTATATATATATATATATATATATATATATATATAAAATAATACACATTATATAAACACAAACTTTGATGTTATATGCGATTAATTGATTTGACAGCACTAATATATATATATATATATATATATATATATATATATATATATATAAAATCTCACAATGGTGAGTACAGCCCTCACATTTCAGCAAACATTTTAGTATAATCTCCTTAAGGGTCAATACTATAGAAATGAAACTTGGATAGATTTGTATGTATTCAATGTGCTGCTTGTATAGCACTATATATTTACTGTCCTCTGAAAATATCTCAACATACAGCCATTATTGTCAAAACAGCTGCAACAAAAGTGAGTACACCCTAAGTGATAATAGCAGTACGTAGTTTAACCATGCAAAGCCACATGTCCTATTCATTACGTTCATGTTTTTGTCTGCTTGACAGGACCATACAAATTTGTGTATCTTGTATTAGAGCAGTTAAAATTTGTGCTTTGAGTACAATTCTCTCAAACTAACCACTGGATGTTCAACATGGCACCTCATGGCAAAGAAGGATTTGAGAATTAGAATTGGTGCTCCACAATTATCATCTAGGGTATAAGAAGATTGGTAACATCCTGAAACTGAGTTGCAGAGTGGATACACACAAATCTATCCAAGTTTCATTTCTATAGTATTGTCCCTTAATAAGCTATATTAAAATGTTGGCTGAAATGTGAGGGGTGTACTCACCTTTGTGAGATACTTGTTGTGCAAAGCATTACAGCATAGTCACATGTTAACACAATTACACAAAGATGATGCAACAGGAAAAGACAGAGAGATTGTATGATACAAATGGTGTCTGAGCTTGGACTGGTAGGAAAATAAAACCCATGGCAGAAAAAGATAAAATCGCATTAAATGACCTCAACATTAGTCACTTCATCAACAGTTATTTCCCTCCTATAAGCATCACATCCTTGTGTTTTAAAAAGCTGAAATTATAGTATTTTAAAACAAAGCAAAGCAGGAAGTTTTATGTTTCTGCACAATTTGAATCAATATACTGTTTTATCTTGGAAATTTAAAAAATCTTCAATAAAGTGAGGACTTTGAGACAGGATAGCCCATGGTTGGCAGTAGGAGACTTGTTTGGCACACCTCCCGGAGACCCGTCCCGCTGAAAGCAGAGTGCGCTTCAGTGTTTACAGCCAGCGCTGAGGAAAGCGGCTGTGCCCGGGCCAACTAGAAGAGCAAGCAGGTCTGGCAAACAGGCTGCGTTCCCACGGCTTTGGCCTTGAAAAAGGCATTTGTCACCTTTCACAGTGAACACTCCTCTCATCACCCACAACACAAACGGAAAAAATCACTGTTGACTCTCAGCAATCCCCATACGTATTGTTACACTGACTTAAGTTTAAAATGGGTAGAGTACGATAAATAATGTCCAGAACCTTAGATTTTAGGTTCACATTTCTTTATACATGTAATAATAAGTATATTTTATATTAAATTATAAATATGAAATAATGTTTTGTCAATCATTTTTATTTATACATTTAAATGAACTCAACATACAGTATATTTGCTTAATGACTATTAGGTCCTAAATATAGCCTGCATAATATAAGGAGTAAAAAGATTTTGTTTACATTTTTTTTAACTAGTTTTAAAAGTAGTCGTTTCTTGAAAGTTCATGAAATACCCATATCCTATAGAGATTGTAAACAATGTTGGTAAAAGATTTTTCTTAGGACATAACAGGTGTTTGTTGTGGTAAACAAGATTTGAAGTGTTTTTATTGCTGATGCAAACTAACAATCACAAGTGTCTTTGTTATTATCATGTACAATGTGAAAATATAGGGTTGATATATTTCACAAGTGTTGACAAATAAACATCTGCATCCACTTTCACATTTTTCATGCTTCAACACTAGTTACAAGACGCTTAAAAGGTTTCCTCTTCCCTTCAGCACAACACTTATAGTTGTAAAACTGAATCAATATCGGCTAGATATACTGAAAAAAAAAGGGAAAAGAAAACAACAAATGTAAAGATTGCAAATGAATTAGGGCTGCACAATATATTGCAATATGCATATGGGATATCTGAATGATTTTAATAGGGTACTTCAAAATGTTGCTTAAAGTCAGTTTTAGGTCAAGACTGAAGCACAATTGAAATGCTCGCACAGTGATGGCAAATTCAGTTCTCTTATTGGCTTATTGCAGTTGAATCGGCACAGTTATGTCATAATGCCTGTCTGGGCGAGTATTCATGCAAACACAGTCTGCATTAAGTGAATGTAAACAAATGGGAAAGAAATCCGATGCGTGTCAATTGGATCATTAGGTCTTAAAGTGACAGGAGCCTAATACAGTATACCTTCTGCTGTCTGTCAAACAACAAAAGAAAAAAAAAAGAAAAGAAATCACTTACTGCTCTTAAATGAGGACATTTTATAGCTTCAATATGAATCAGTGTATGTTTAATTCATTTGAATACTGCAGTGTTTTATTTTTACATTTGATTATGCATTTCCTGTATTGTTTCTTACTTATGTAATAATATGTTGGCCAACCTGAAAAATTTAAAGCACTGTTTATTTAATTTGTATCTTTGTTTTATTGTATTTGCCCTGTTGTTCATAATTTTGCAAACCTCTTTGTTCTTATTTTTAATAACTAAGATAATAAAAAAAACAAATCGTCCACCCCAGTTTAGTTATGCGTTTACGTTTACCTGGATGTTCTTGATGTTAAGGATTCAGGTTGATTCAGAGTTGCTGGTTTTAAACAGCTTTTTTTTGTTTGTTTGATGTTAAAATGATATTTTTAATTTGTGACACTACCTTTTATGTAATGCTAAAATGCTGTTCATTTTCAAAAGTTGTAGTGATGCTTTCTTTTCAGGAAAAGAACATGAAACATTTATTGGTTATATCATTTTCAGTTTTTAAATATATAAATCAAAGATGATTTTACACAAAGCAGTTTTGTATTGCATATCCAATATCGCATTTTACTTCAATATCGTGCAGCCCTTTTAAGAAACCCGTTTTGTGTTTCTATTTGCATCTGTTCTCCTTTTCACAATGCCTGCACATGATATGATCAAGACAAGTAACAGCAAACAGACATCTTGTTGCCATTGATTATTTAGAAACTACTTTTAGTCGATCAAAATATGTTCATGTGGTGTTTGAATGTGCCTACCTCAAAATACAAAATATATACAATGCAACAAGCAATTAGGTGAACAATTTATTTGTAATCTTCTTCAATATTTCAGAACATCTAGGTGTGGTTCATAAGTAGAAATCTGGAGTAGAAAATAAGCTGTATTCTCTGACTGTAAGTTTTGAGAAATGTCATAAGCCAAAAAACTGGTAGGCAGAAAGGTCCAAAATGAACTCATGTTATCCTGAGTGTGCTGTGCTTCCTGCTTACATCACATTTGAGAAAAGAAAAAAAAGAAAAAAAAAAAAAAAAGAAAGAAATGTATGTGCCTGCCTGCTCAATTGTCTACGACTATGGTTTTCCCCCAAATGCACATTCTGACATTCTGTTCTGGGGGCAAATCAGATGGGATAACCAATTAGAGCATTGCGACAAGCTACTCCCAAACATGAGCCTGCTACTCCTTCGTCCTGCCATTTTAAGCAGGGGTGACTTTTAAGATAACATAATTAAGATAATAACATCAAACCTTGTAAAAACAATTTTCAGAATAAGAATAATATATATAGTTCTTTTTAAGAAATTATAAAAATACCAACAAGACGAGATAGAAAGGCACAACAGTGATGACAGCGGCTCTGTAGGGTATGTAAACATCTAAGAACGGCTAAGAGGGTCTCGAGTGTTTAAAAGGTGGCAGAGAGGAGCCACACAAACCCCTCAAGTCATATTAACATTTAATTCGTCTGTGTGAAGAACACTGTTTAAAATATGACATTAGTAGCAGGATCAAAGATATTCCATGTTCTCTGTGTTTCTGTCCTCCTCAGCAGTTTCACATAGGAAAACACAGTCCAGACTAGACGTTTATCGCCATCTCACTAAATGCTTTCCCCAAAAAAGTTCAGTTCCTTCTAATGAACACTCATTGTATGGGGATAGATTTCATAAATCTTAGACTCTTGGTTTGTCATATATTGCTAGGGGCTGGCTAACCCTCACCAGACTCTTGTCTGGGCAAGGTAAAGCTCTGTCAGTCCAATTGAAATGTGGTTCATTTATGCATCGTCATACTTCTGAAGCGCCTCCTCTAGCTTGCCTGTGATCTTCTGGAAGAAGCTGATCTGCTGCTGGAGGTAATGCTGCATCTGGGACTTGAAGTCCCGCACTCGAGTCTGGTGGAAGTGCTGGATTTCAGCCAGCGTGGCGAAAGAGATGATGTTGCAGCGTTCCCTGATGCCGTCCGCATGCAGGCTTTCCATCTTCCCTTCCTCTACGTGCTTCTGGCTTTCCTTCACCTTCGTCAGAGCACCTGTGGAGAAAGCAGAACCAGGATGAGACTAAATAATAACTCAGATTCAGTCAAGAGAGAAGTTATGACGAATAGCTCCAGAGGTTAGACTTGTCTGTTCTTCTGCATGGATGTGGCTGTTGTAAAAACATGTTTTGAAAAGAGCAATATGGTATGACCAGGATATCACTTTTATGATATAATTATCAGGCTACTATTTTGATGTATAAATCATAGGCGAATGTATGGGTTTTCAAGGTGTGGGGAGGTGCAAGAGCACGTCAAAGGAGGTGAGGAGTAAACATATACGTTAGAGCGTAAATAAAACATCAGTGAAAGAGAAAGTTAAGAGTGGAATGGACTTCATAAGTTATTAAAAGCACAACAAACCATGCAAGAAATACTGAATCCGGTACTGGTATGCCAACGGCAGGTCTGAAAGTCGCCTCAATGTGTGAGAACTCAAATGAAGTTCTTTTGTGTGGCTTATTGCATTTGAAATGTCTGCCTTGGTGAGTATTCACGTAAACCGTCTGTTGAGACAAAATCAACCGTATCAATATAAAATGTATGTGTCATTATACTGGATCTGTGCATACTGCCTTATTAAAGTGACAGCAGCATATTGAATATATATATTAAGTCTGTGCAAAGATTAGTTGTGATTAATCGCATCCAATATAAAACTTTGTGTTTACATAATGTATGTATGTGTGCTGTGTGTAATTATTTTTATGTATTTATATTTGTTGTATTTCTTACTTTAACAGACCTACATGAAAAACTTAAGCGCAATATATAACTTTGTTCTATTGTGTTTCTATTGATTGTAATTTGCTGCTTATTTCAATTCAGATTGTTTACTTCAGCAATTTCTTGTGAATTTGGGCTATGCCTTTGGTTTAGACTAGTGATTCTCAAACCTGTCCTGGGGACCCCCACCAAAGCACATTTTTGATGTCTCCCTCATCAGACACACCCAATTCTTGTAGTCTTGTAGTCTGTACTAATGAGCTGATGAGATGAATCTGGTCACGTGTTCCCAATTCCAGCCCAAATGAAAGTGAACAACTGAATCCCTTCACGAAGGGCCCCTCCAAATGTCCATTAGAGACTTCAAGGAAGTAATTTAATAGTTTGTGGTCTTGTGACCCAGAGTGACGAATCCTTGTAATTTCTTTTAAAGCTAGATGGTGGGAGAGTTGGAGTTAACGATTCAGACCATCAGCTCTTTAGCAAAGAGCACCATGACCTGCGGTGCGCCCCGGCTGACAGGGTCCCTACACAGTGTTCAATGCTGCCTACTCCCTGAGAATGGGATATCTGTTAAAGTTCACTTCACAAAATACGTTCATTCACAACACCCACCCTGCAATGAGCATATTAAAGTGGGGGTTGATTGCGATTTCACTTTTTTCATTTTAAATAGTGTGTAATGTTGCTGTTGGTGCATGAACAGTATCTGCAAAGTTGCAGCGCTGAAAGTTCAGTGTAAGCAGAGATATCGTCTTTTAAAAATCAGGAAGTATATTGCCTACAAAAACAAATCAATTGGGACTACAGCTGGGTTTTAGACGTCACACGACGCTAACCCACACATTTACATCAACCCCTCCCTCCGGAATATGCAAAAAAGGGCATGATCATATTTCTGCGGCTCGTCGAGTGTGTTATGTTCACCCAGCTGTCAGGTCTTCTGTGTTCGAGCTTCCCACGGACGCTGTACTTCGTCAACAATGGATACAATTTATGTTTGATTATGTTCCAGAAAATGATGATCGTAATCTAGCTCTCTGTGCTGCGTATTTTACGGAAGACAGCTTCCAGAATCTCCACGAATTCAACACCGGATTCAACAAGAAACTGTTACTAAAACATGAAGCAGTTCCAACTTTAAAACCAGAGGCAGCAGTTGTTGGGCCACAACCTGTAAGTAGGCTAAGACTTCATCATTTTAAATGTATTTGCATGTATAATTCCAGACAAAGCCTTATGTTTTATTTTTTTTCAAATCCCAGTGCTGACTTCATAGCCACTAGGCTACTAGTTATGCTATTTTGTGTCTACGACAAACGCGTACAAACATTATGGACCTGAATTTTGTATAAGTACTAATGCTTTAAACGTATTTTTCATGTATATGCTTTATGACGTTATTTTCGATTTGATCAAGAATGTAAACTTGCCAACGCTGTTTGAGTATAACATTAGTAGCCAATCAGTTGCTATTGTTGCCAGTCAGATGCTATTGTGTTAAAGAAACGTGTATAAAGTTAAAAAATGTAGCAAATTATCATTCAGAAACGTTTAGTAAGAGCCGTGTGTGGTGAGGTTCTGTTTGACCAATCTGAGCCCACAGCGTGTTTCTGAGGGAGTCGTTTCATAGACTGTCTGCTCGTTCGAGGACAGAGGAGAGCGCGGCTGACAATAAACGTGAAGTTTATGGAAAATAAAGGTGTGTTCGACATCGCCTGCGGCTGGATGCAACCGATCGGCGAGAACAGCCGCGTGCAGGCGGGGAGGAGCTGCAAACGGAGACGTGAAGTCGGACAATTTCTGGTTCCCGTAGTGACGGCTCACGTGGTGTTTGCATGCTTATACCACAGCTGAAGTGAAATAAATGCAATATTTGCCAAATAAACAGATATTTCAGACACATTTTCATTCAATACTTTACTGCTTCATACAGCATCTGTTTGAACTAGTATAAAGTTCAAAATAAGCCTATAATCAATGACGTGGAATCAACGTTTTTTAATTAGTTTTATTTTGATAAACATGATAAACATGACACAATATAACATTGCGACTACATGAAAAGAGTGTTTACTGTTATAAAATACTGATTTGTTAGCTTTAGTGGAACTAAAGGTGTGAGAATAAACACGAAACGCACGTGATCGTTGTCATGCGGTGAATCCGGCGAATCGTGGAACAGCTGTGACATCATCAGAGCTCGTGCAGCCGCTCTTGAGAAGCTGCGCTGGCTGAGTCCTCCGGCTACACTCGTATCGCTCTCGCGGTACTTTGATGGCATACATCACAGTCACGTGGAGTCAGCGCTGCATCAAGTCGGACAAAATTTCTAACCGGCATGCACTGTTTCAAGTCAGCCGCCGATCGGTCTGCGCAGAGCTGCATGAAGTCGAACAAGCCTTAAGACTTTTTAAAAAAGAAAAACCACGAATACATGTTATATTGCACCCCATAAAGACAATCTCAGAAAAAAAGCAGTCAACCCCCCCTTTAAAGGAGTTTAAGGTTTGATGCCATAATCTACTTTTATAAATTGCAATGTTTAATATAAAATAAATGTAATTTGTCTTTTGATATCATTTAACCTGTAATGATAGTTGACTTGCAACCTTTGTCAGCCTGCTTCAGAACTGGAATCTCACTAAGATGGCGAAATACCCTTTTAAATCCACTTCGCAGCACACATATTGTCGAATGGAACCCACCCCTCAACTGAGCAAGCTAGATAAGAGAGATGGCTTCAACATTGGCTTTAGACTATAGCCATGTAGAAGGCCATCAAGCTCCATATAAGTACAAAATAAAATTGATTTCACAACAGCTGATTCTTCTGAATGTTTGTTTGAAATGAATGTTGATTAGGCTATCTTTTGTTCTGGAGCTTTTATCTACAAGAGGAAGTAAAGTGAATGAGTAATGAGATATATGTGGCAGCTGCGTGCAGCTCGGCCATTGTTGCAAAAGTCTTGCAAACTCATAGAACATGGAAGTTAAAATGCAGTAAAATCACATGTTTTCCTCTGTACGGTTGTGCCAGATTGGTAAAATGTTTGCTTTATCAGCACTAGTGATAGACAGGGCTTCTTTTATCTTAGTGGAAATGACAAGGGGAAAAAAGGTCACATTACCATAAAAAAGGTCATGAAGTATTTAAAGAGAGATATGATACAAGAGATATAAAAACAAGCTCAGCTATGCAGATTGCCAATTTCATTCCAAAAATATTTGACCGCAGAATGCCATGATGTTCAATCAACTGACTATAATAAAGCGTTCAGCAATATCAGCGAACGTCAAAGACATTGCTTTCCCCAGCAACCTGATTCATATTACAATGACAGGAAACAAGTCACATCGAGTGACTTGACATAATAACAGCCATAGTCATTATTACACACCATCTTCCACTTTAGGACGAAAGAAATGAACTTCTAACTGCAAGTCCGTTTTGTTACTGTATTTATGATCATATAAATGCAGCCTTGGTGGTATAGGATGCTTCTTTCAAAAACATTTAAAAAAAATCTTACTGACCCCAAATTTTAAACGGTAGTGTGTGGTAAAGATGACAGAGCTGACATGTATTTTAGAAAAAATGCAAATACTAGGAGAATAACTAGAGATGAAACTAACATAAAAATAAAAATGAGACTGAATCGAAACTATAAATGTGAATGATACAATATGAATAGTTGTGCATTTGTGCAATAAAAACTTTGAATGGTAAATACAGGTGATGCAGTTTTGTGATATACTGCAGTGTTTTGTGCATATAACAATCTGTGAGGTAAAGCTAAAAAAAACAATAATACAAAATACAAAAGAAAACTGTGAAATTGAAAAAAGGACAAAAATGAAAAAACTAGTGACATTTTCAAGACTAAAATAACCCTACTCTATGATTCCGCACAAACTTTTTCCAGTTCAAGCTTCTCTCAAATGCAGCACAAATAAAAGATATTGAGTCTGTAACAAGGTGTATTAGTTCAGATCTCATGACATAATTATCCTCTCTCTGAAAGCCTTGAGTGTATCAGTGAAGTATTAAGCACAGATGGCTGACTTCCCTCCTCGTGAGGAGAAACATGGAAGACATTCCCAAAAATCCCATCCCCCCAAACTCCACACTATCTGCCTTCTGGCCAAAGAAAGTAACCCAGATCACTGAAATTCCTCATACACACACACATGCTCCCACGAACACACCGACTCTCACAAATGCAGTTCAAAAGAGCACTCAAGATAAAGACGAAGTGCATTCAAGGAAGACAAGATGCAGGTCAATGATGAAAAACAGCAGGCAAGTGAGAGATTTCAGACAGCCCATGTTGGGGAACGACGTTGCTTTTAAATCTGTGAATCGTTACTTTGAATAGAATGCAATACATTTGGTTATTTTTGCATCAGATGTTTTCCATCATCAGCTGACTGAGTCTCAGCACAACACTAATTTGCAGACATTATTTACATTGGACTGTGTTGTTTTTGCCACGGACAAAGTTTGTTCCCTTTGACATTTCCTGACATACAGGCTATTCAACAGAAAGTGTTTTAAAATAAATCCGTATTTACATAGCAATGAGTATTTACACAGAACCAGAACTGTGAGAATCAGGACACATCTAAACATTACATTTTCGACAATTAACACTGCTTAAAAATTGAAATGAATCAAGTAGAGACAGATCTTTCTGTTCGAATTGTGATGCACATAGCGGATTATTGAAAAAAATAAAAATAAAAAATAAAATAAGGTTGAACTTGGATCTATTCATCAGAAATTGATTGGATTTTGAGATGACAGCGTTGCAAGATTGCAGTCCATTGTGGAGGGGTGAAATTTTACCAAATATTAAGTATGTATACTATTTACATACTTGTATGTGTTTTTTTGTATCAAGTGGTGTTAACTGTATGTTGATGTGAAACAGTAGATGCTGTGGGATGCAAGACATTTTTTAGAAAAGATAGGTGCTGCACAAGTTCCACTTAAATGTAATTTCATCTACTTTATCAAGTTATTCCATACATCACTGCATATTTTCGAAGCTATCAAACATAAAACAATGAGTATTAAAACATTCGAAAACCACATAGGGCAAACCAACCAGGAAGGCGGAGACACATGTGGGAATCTGCACTCAACTGAGCCCCTAAAGCTTGCTGCTGCAGAACCTCTTCAAGCATTACGTAATATCCTATTACACAACACATGCAGTCCTGCCAGTGAACTGCAACTAGAGAACAAGTCCCTTACTGACACCCCTGAACATATTACACAGATCTGGATCATGACTTTTTGCATGGGACTTTGATCTGATTAAAAATTAATGGCAGATTCAATTTTTTGGCTTTTTAAACAAATCAAAAGGCAAATGCAGATCACAGGCAAAAAAGTGACAACGTGAGAGAAAGTCCAATTTTCTTTGGAACGGCACCATTAGATTCATGGGCATTAAGAAAAATACAAAAGTCACCCGCTGTGAATTACAAGACATTTGCTAGTACTTCAGCAAATAAATGGAGACCAATGAATTTCAGCATTCAGCTCATTTCAGAAGCTGCTGTCTCTTCTATGGTGGCTGAATTTTATGACTCTAATAATCATCTTCCCTGAAAACAGCAGTGACAGTGAAGAAGGTAACAATTAGACACTTTCGGTCATGAGTCATGACCAGGGATGGAAATTAACTTCATCACTGTGGCTTGAGCGCGACGGCTGGTGGATTACAAAATCTACCAGCCACTCAATGCTTTTACCAGTTATACTTTCTTGTTTTTAACCGACAATGTGTAACTGCATGTGAAAAATTAATACTACAAGATCTACAATACTTAACCATTTTATTTAATCTCAAGTCCCAATGAAATACTGACATTTTCTCTTTCTCTCTAATGCACAAAAACCATGAACTGATATACATTTCGTTAAATTAATAGGGTAGATTAAACAAAAAACTGACCTGGATGCTGGAGGTTGCTGTAAAACTTCAAATAATAGCCAAGTCCCAAATAGACGCCTGTCTCTTTTACACGCATGGTGTGGCGACAGGTTTGGGTAAATAAAGGCCTGTCTCAAATACAAGCCGGTGCAGCAGTTTGACGATTTGTGAAAATAAAAGCCCGGGCTATTATTTGAAGTTTTTGGGTATGCCTGTTCTGTCATATTTACATCATGCGCTCGCGGTTAGCTCCCACCTCTCGCACTCAAGCCTCAATGGAAGCAGCGCGCGGGTAGATATTCGTGCGGCTAGCACTTTACGACACAAGAGCTACCCCACCCTAAAAATACACCATGGATGCGCTCGTGGTTAGCTCTCCCTTTGGATGGCAAACCGCCTCTCGCGCTCCCAAGTTTTCTTTCCTCACAGAGTCCATAGACAGTAAAAGTCGACGGAAGAAGTGCGCCTCCTCAAAAAGTGTCCGCCGTCTGGGTGAAACAGTATGCTATTTTTTTTTACCCACCACGGTGGCCGGTAGGTGAAGTGAGTTTACCCGCCACAACACAAAATCACCCGCATGACTAAGGCTGCATTTACACTGCAGGTCTTGATGCCCAAATCCGATTTTCTGACTACATCCGATTTTTTGGACGACCTGCTTACATCATCTTGTAAAAGTGACCCATATCCGATTTTTGCATTTACACTATACACTGCTGAAACTACCAAATGCAGACGTTCTGACCCGGGAAATTAAGCAAAACAGCACGAAATTCAATGGATGCAGATGCGAATAAAATTATCCCGTGTTTTCTTTCCACAATATTTCAATAAGTCATCAAAACATTGGTCTCGAACGGCGGAGAAAAAAAAGAGGAGAGGCTCTAGCCACGAGCATTTAAAACGATGCCTCGTATCTTGTGAAATGTCTTCAAAAACGGATTTATTTCTGTAAAAATCCTGCATTTTTGCCTGCACTCTTCACCCCAAACACTCAAAAGACACGAAACCGCCGCATTGCTCCACTGTGTGATATGAATGTGGTATATGATATGATATGATATGTGTCATATGAATGAGGCCTGAATCCGATCTGAGAAAATCAGAATCCATGCGTTTTTTTTCCTGCTTACACGTTCAGCGGTCATATCCGATCTGTGCCACATGACAGGAAAAAATCGGATTTGGGTCACTTGAACCATGCAGTGTAAACGAGGCCTGACTGATCAGAAATAAAAGGCATTTTTTCATATAGCCTAATTTTAGCCCTCAGATTTGAACTGTTTGAAGGGGTGTGTCTGTGTGAAACTTCAGTGTAAACGGCCACTGCTGTGATTGGCTAAAAGTTTTGCATAAGAAATAGCTGGTATTACATGTGGAACTCTCTCAAAAACTTTTAGCATGTTTTTACTATTACTACTTACACTCTCACTATTAACTTAGGCCAGTGAGTGACGATGAGCTCTTCTCTCTCTCATCTCACTAAAGCCAGTGGGCGTTGACTTTCTAAGTTGATTTTCTTCTGCTGAGGAGGTCATTCACTACCTTATTACATCATAAACAGGTACATTCCAGGACATGTCATTCGCTGGGCCTGGAAACAATAAAATCTGATTTTGGACTAACAAGGAAGTTTTCGGACAAGGAAATTTGATTTCTCAGATCATGACCCCTTTAAATGTATCAAAAGTGACAGAAAATACTTTTAAATTGATACAATTTCAAATAAATAGTGTTCTTTTGAACTTTCTATTCATCAAAATAATATAAAATTTACTATCCTGATTTCAACAAAAATAAAAAGCAGCACAACTCAACAATGAGAATAGTATTGAACATCAAAACCGCATATTAGTATGATTTCTGAAGGATCATGTGACAGCTTTGCCATCACAGGAATAAATTACATTTTAAAATATATTAAAATAGAAAATAGTTATTGTAAATTGTAATAATATTACTGTTGTACTAGGTTCCTGATCAAATAAATGCAGCCTTGATGTAAATACAAGAGATACTTTTGAATGGTTCTGCTCACCATGAATTTGTGTAGTATGAAAAAGAAATAAACAATTAGCCTACTCATTTTGTGTTCCACAGAAAAAAAGGGTGGGTATAATGACATCATTTTCAGTTTCAAGAAAATTATCTCAGGAAAGTATGACTCGATCGGACTGCCCAAATTATACTTGTACACGGGTCACAAAGTGTATCAGACAAACACTTAAACAACTTCAACCTAAAATAATCATGGAGTTTAAGTGTAAGATAAAATACTTTTAGTTTTAGAAGATACGTTCAAAACACACTTGTCTTTGAAGAAAAGAAAAAAAACACACACACACAAAAAAACACACTTGTCTGTGAGGGGTGGGTGGGGGGAGAGAGATGTTGTGCAGATTGAAACGCACAACCCTCTCTAATCTATCTTTTGGCTTCAGAAGACTTGGAATATAGCACACTACAGGACATCTCAAATCTTGTTTCATGGGAGAGAGAAAACACAAGTTGAACAACATTAAAAGTCTTTCAGACTTCCCCTTGAATATACTAGAGATAACATTAGACATGTCTCTAACACAATACTGGAAATGTGTCAAACAGATAATGAGAGACAGACAGTCAGATAGCCATTCAGTGGTTAGTTAAGGGTTTAAGCACAGCGCTAACTTCCGCAGCTAACCACATCACATTTGAGTCATTATTTCCTCTCATTGTCTAAAGAACCACATATACTTCAAAATGTTTCAATGCAAATCACAGAAAAGCAATGGAAAAAAGGGTCCAACCATTTAAATACAAACGTCAGTATGTTCACTAATGGCTCTTCACATCCATTGCTAATGGGGGCTATAGTGACACGAATCAATACATGCTGTGCTCATGTGTATTTGATCAAAAACACAGCAGACCTTTCATTTATCCCTGTGGATATCATGATGGCCTTGAAATATGATCATCTTACTAAAAAAAGAAAAGTAAAACTGCAAATGCATTATGTTGAATTACAGAGGTGAACGCAAATCATAAGCTTTCATCTGTTGTTTACTGAGATGTTGTGGTTTAGTTGGTTGTAGAATATTTTGGGCATAATTTCTGAGGTGAAGTTGTTTTATGGTATTGATTTTCATATCACCATGATAATTATTACTGTCTACAACTAAACTAAACTGTCAAAATGCAGCTATGACTGAAATTCAAAGCCAAAATTGTCATTTTTTCTTATGAAAGACAGATGTCTAAATGTCTATGAGGAGATCATGAGACAGGAAGTGTTTAGAATAGGCCCCCCTACTCAGGGGGATTTGAATGTCTCTTTTTGTTTGCCATCAGACATTGTAATCGGAGAACATGTCTCTGTCACAGTGGTGATGGAAAGAGAACTTTGCTCATAGTTTTCTACTGACTCATTCGAAGTCTGGATGATCGTTTCTTCAGAACCTGTAGATGTTCCATCTAATGCCCACTGCTCACAGTTGCAATTGTTAACTGTGACATTGTGTGCAAAACCACAGACAGAATGCAGAAAAGATGACATTTCTCACAGCACTCACACACCTATAATAAGGCTGTTTCTTCCATGCTAAAATTGTATGGTGACAGGGACAATAAGAATTTACTAAATATACATTACACCTCTGGCAAGTGCTCATGGCATATGGGCTTCAGCCAGATGCAGGTGACCTAAATCCTAGACAGTCGGCTGGATCGGTCACAGACAGAGGCCTCCCTGCTGGAAGTACGAAACAGCATTTAAATTTTTCCAAAGCAGTGAACGTGGTGTGTCTGCAGCACCAGTCTGTACCTCATTAAACAGTTATAAAAATACATCTAAATTTAGGCTACTTTTTAAATTTTGTTGTGAACATATGATCAAATCATTAGCTGATTTCCCATAAGGAAATGGCAGACATATGAATGTACACTGCTACCATGAAAGCTAAGCACATAGACAATCTCTATGGGCTTTAATAAAGTCTATTTGTTGTGGTTACGAGAAGCCACATAAATGTGGACTGTTGAAACAGCTTGTAAAATTCAGTGTTGACTATCTGTCAAAGTCATTTTCTGAAAACATACAAGACAATGTGCATAAAAGTCACAAACATTATTACTCCAGTCTTCAGTGTTACGTGATCCTTCAGAAATCATTCAAATATGATCTGATTTGTTGCTCTAGTAACATTTCTTATCAGTGTTGAAATCAGCTGTGCTGTTAAATATTTTTGTGAAAAAAAATTCATTACATTACAAATGTCTTTATTGTCACTTTTGATCAATTTAATGCACATTTACTTATGTAATTAGAGCCAGACCGGTATTATCGGACGATATTGGGCATTTTCCAAACAATCGGTATCGGCAGTTATAATGGCCGTTATACCATGGTCTGGGTGAATACTCGATTCTGATTGGCTGCAGGGTGTCCGTTAAAAAGTGATAGAGGACACCTAGTAAAGTAGTTCTGGTGAAAATGCCTGTTTACCATTTGAAATTAATAAATAAATGCACTGCCCACAACAGCTGTGAGTAACCATAGCAACAGGCATTTAAAGTATCCGTTAACAATTTGCTCTATCAAAACAAACATCTAACGTTAGTTAGATATTACATAGCCTACTAATACAACAATTAGCGACTTCGTTATTTCTTTTAACATTTATGGAGAATATGACAACTTTGACGACTGGGATGCTGCTGAAGAAAGAAAAAATGTAAATAAAACGGAGAAACGTCACAAAGAAAATTCCACCACTGCTGCTCTGAATGAGACAATGCGGGAGTTTTACGCAGCAGTCCAGACAACCAAGGCAGGAGGAGAGTACAGCGTTTCAAGCCTAAGAAGCCTGTTTGATTAATTGTTTTATGTGTAAAAAAAAATAAAAAAATAACTATGCTTACCTTTGTGTTTCATGAAAAAAAAACGCATTTTTGAACCTGAAGGGTTCTACAAGCTGAGCGGACTATAAATATCTCCGGTTGCTAAATAAACCACGCGAGTTATTATTTGTAAAAACTAGATTTAGCCTAATTAAAATATAAACTAGCAGCTAATTTTTTAAAAATGTTTTATTTGGCAAGTGACCATGGTATAAGCGGGTTAATGCCCTTCGAGGTGTCCATTGTCAGGTTTTAATGGACTTCGCGTCGGCCGGTTAACGCCTCGCCGTCGTCCATTAAAACCTGACAATGGACACCTCGTCGGGCATTAACCCTTACATAAATGAATATTTCAAAAATAAAATAAAAACGGACGAAGAAACACGCTTCAACCATGTCATGAGTGTTGGAGTAGTATAGTTTGTCCACCAGAGGGCATTCTACACCGTCCCTGTTGGCAACACTCATTGAGTTGGTCACGAGACATACATTGCTTGAATAACAATTAAAAGAACATCCCCATCAGTTCTCTTAACTCGAATAAGCATGACAAAAATTGTGACTATCATGTCCACTTTAAAATAAATCAATAAATAAATAACATATCGGCCGATATATCGGAATAGCGGATTTTAAAACCCAAAAATATTTGTATCGGTATCGGCCTTCAAAATCCTTTATGGGTCGGGCTCAAGTATTAATTGAATAAATGTATTAATTTCTTACTGGTCCTAAACTTTTGAACTGTGTTGTATATTTGATCATTTTTAGTCATTTCAAAATGAAGTCTTTCCTCTGGGTTCGACTGTTTCGTTTAAATCATGATGACTACTACACTTTGCATAAGTACATGATGTAACTGCAATGAAATTTAGAGAACACAGTACAAAAAAGAAATATTACAAGCAATCCGGTCTTAAAGAAAAAAAAGTCTTGATTGAAAAATTCATGTTAAGTGATCATTGCAAGCTATGCAAGACCTACATTATAAAGCTAGTGGCTCCATTAAAAAAGGGAGTCTATCTAAAAAAATAATCTCAACCTAGAATTTGAGAGCCTAAAGTCTCACATGTATCTGCAAATGATAATAAGCGTCATAAATATTCAAGCAGTTAATCGAACAGCAGAAGGTGTGATTGCTGCACTTCCCACATCCTCTGAGGGTGTTATTTGCATTCTGGAGCATCATGATGAAAATGATAAACGAGTCTCATCATGATTCCCGATGAAAAATAAATATGCACCTTTTGATCTGAAAAAAAGTGACTTTTGTTTTATAATACACAATCAAGCACATTATAACCAAACAGATGTGGGGCACCATTGGCTTCCATAGTATTTTTTTTCTACTATATAAATAAATGGTGCCAAACAACTGATTGGTTCCAATCGATCTTCAAAATATCTTCCTTTGTGTTCAGCAGAGGAAAGAAACTCATACAGGTTTGAAACAACACTAGGGCGAGTAAATGATGACAGAATTTTCATTTTTGGGTGGAGTACGTGTCAGAAATGTGTCACTAAGCTAGAATGCACCACTCTCTAAACAATAACATCCATGCTCAAATCAATGCACAACAATTGACTGAATGATTGCATTCCAGTCAACCTTGCAAACAATTCAGTACGTCAATAGTTTCAGTCTTTGTCATCGTATGTGGCTGATTTACAGACCAGAGGAAAAACACACACAACACTACAGCAACAGCTCAACCCCATGTGACTCAGCAGTCTGATGAAACCAGAACAGCCAGTGAATTTGTGGCACTTCAATGCAAACAAATCAGTCAAGCAAAGCAAACTTCTGAGAGCAAATGACCCTGCTATGTTCAATGCCCACTGATCTAGCTGAACACAGTTTCATGCATATTTCAAAGATGATACAAATAAATAAATGAGTAAATGATTACCCTTCTGAACATGGATGATATCAGGGTAGTTGGTAAGGTGTCCTTGGTACAGGGCTAACAAATCCATCACAGGGTCCACGTCCTGTTTAGGCTGCTCCACAAAGTAGTCTCCAATAACTTCGTAAGCTTCTCCTGTGTACGCAATTGCTTGGTTCAAACCGACCGAGTATGACTGCTGGTCCATCTCAAATGCTTGACTTAGATACTTAAAAGACTGTCCCACTTTCTGATACTCTTTCTTGAACCCAGCTATCTGCTTCCTTGCAAATTCGTTAAGCGTGGCATTGACTTGGATCACGCTGTCATCCATTTTCTTGGAGAAGGCCTTGAATCCATCAATCCTGTTTTCGACGTCTTGCAGGTCAAGAGGGGCTGCTGGAGTGCTGATGGTGAGGAAGAAATTAGCACCGACCATCTCATCCTTCTCTGCTTTTCTCTTCCCTTGCTTCCAAGACTTTTCGTCTGTGCTGGAGCAGGTGAGGAAGTGCTGGAAAACATCACACCGGGCCAGTACAGGGTGGCTGGTCATATGATTCATCCACCATAACAGCCCTCTTCTCCTTTTAGAAATGAAGTCTTCTTCAAAGCGACCGGTGGCTTGTTTTTCAGGAATATGTGGCACTGAAATGACAGGAAATTTCTCCACTAACCGTGCATAGAGCCAATCAAAATGCTTATATCTTCTGTTGACCTGACTCTGCGTGTGGGTTGCCGTCAGCTTGTAGGAAATGTAACTTTTCATGCCTTTGAACTTCGTTTGCTTGGTGGGATCATCAATAGTGCAAGTGAATGGGTAAGGGTTTTCCTGCCACTCTGGACCGTACTGACCCATTACCACACAAATTTTATCCCCATCCTTCACAAAGCCGGATGCTTCCCCCAGGACGAATGCCTCACCGCCTGACTTCACAAAAGTGGAGAACCTGTTCAGATTTCTGCTGACCGTGGCTGAACTTTTGCCTTGCTGTACACCTCTAGGCATGGAGGATGTGGAGATGCTGTAGCTAGAGGGTCCGTTACCTTCATAATTCCCGTATCCTCCACTAACAATCCCTGGTTCGTCAGCAACGGACGAGTGATCGTCCCAGTCATCATCCCAATCATCATCACTGGCTGGGGTCCCTGGATGTTGTTGTTGAGGTAGAGCAGGGTAGGCAGTGAAGCTGGGTGCTGATGGTGCACTGTTGTAGCTCTCTTGAGTCTGTTTTTTTAAGTCAAAACCACCAGTGGGAATGTTGGCATATCGAGAGTTGTTGTTAAAAGACGAGACGGTGTCATTCCTCAATACCTCGACGTAGGACGCAGGGAGAAGCCCCCTATCCCCTCTACTGTTCGCCCCCTCCAGCCAGCCCTCAATGTCCTGCTCGCTGTACAGAGTTACAATCTCGTGCTCCTTCACTGATATCTCCCCCGGATTTTCTGAATTGAAGTCATACAGAGCTCTCGCTCGCAGAGCCATGACACAAAATATATACAAGCTTCGATGAATTTAAAATCGTATAAGGCTAGCGTATCAGCTAGCTAACTCTAACCCAAACTCACTCACTAACCTGCGAGACTGACAACAACTTGCGCGTCAGCTGCGGGAACCGTAAACTCTCTATCTATCTCCAGAGTCCTCCTCACACCGCTTAATGATAACGTGATTATCAGCTGTCGTGTTCAAAATTCCCAGAGTGGTGGGCAGAATAATTTCTTCATCCGTGGAATTCACCATCCAGAGCCGCTGTGCTGTACGCCCGTCCGACACCGACCGCAGTATCACTCACCCTAAACAGCGCCGAGGAGAGCACAACCAGTACGGGTAGTCGAGGGCGGAGCTTAGCACCAGGCAGCACGAATCAAATACATTACATAGTGAGGACTTCTGATTTTCGCAAATCGTCTCTTTTGAACTGTTCAATAAAAAAATTGTAGTGATTCTTTTACATCAACATCACGTGGTATATTATATTAAATTACCAGAAAAGCCACGTGTAAATTTACTGGAGGAAGACTATCTAGCAACTCCAGGACTAAATTGAGCCTTAAATGAAAGCTACCATGGCATGGGGAGGCAGGTTTAACTTCAGATTAACGTTGTTTCAAAGAAGAGAAGACACATGCATTACTTGTACTATGTCATTGAAGATCAACACATGCGTGCGTCTGTGTGTATATTATGTGTGCGTGCGTCTCTCTCTCTCTGTGTGTGTGTGTGTGTGTGTATTAAGTGTGCATGTGTCGTGTGTGTGTGTCGTGTGTGTGTCTTTTACAGTCTATGGTGTGTGTGGGGGTATACTTTTAAACAAATATGAAACTAAACTACCGTTAGGTGGCGGCAAGCGACCGTCTTGAGTTAGACATTGAGTCACTCATTCAAACGATTCGTTCAAACGCTAAAATCATTCAGATTATTAATTAACTAGTTAGTTTAATACTTGCTTATTGAACTGTTGAATGAAATCAGTGCCACGTTTTCAATCGTGATGGTATTCAGGACATCTGCACTCTTCGTGTGATGTTGCTCTGTGTATATGTTAATTATAATATAAAAAACTCAACATTTATTTATGTGAACCTTCAAATGGTCTTCGTTTCCTGTTTACACTTCTGGGCTTCGGGGTCATGACCCCGACAATTGATTGAGTAATTTTATACATTTTTAATCATACAAATAATATATCATTTTTTTGTTTACTTCTCATCTATTCATTAAAGCTGTGTTTTTGATGATAGTACCTCTGTATTCATATACCACACAATTCCTCAACTACACCATAGCTTGGATTTGAAATATTATATTTTATGATACATTGCATTTATGCTCTAGTACTAACTAAGCCCTCATTTCAGTGTAAACATTTTCAGATTTATGCTGGATTTTTACATTAAAGTATACTAATTTATTTCTGTGTAATAAATACTGTATCACATCACACGACTGGCGTAATGATGCTGAACATTCAACATTGCATCACAGGACAGACACACACACACATATTCCTATCAATCACCACTTAGACTACAATAAATTAAATAAAATCTGAATCACTCTTGTGATATGAGGAGTCCCTAATAATGTTTTTGTTATTTACATTTTAATCCCCAGACAGCAACATCCAGCCCAGAGGCCGGCCCACATCTGGTACACGTTGATTCCATGTACCAGCTGGGCCGATATGTTGCTGTCTGGGAGGCTACTTCTAGTCAGGCAAGTCAAAAAAAAAGTGTCACCTGAATTAAAAAAATCTACTTGGATAAGCAATATAATGTCGAGCCCTGCATAAACCATAGGCTACAAAACTCAAGCTGAAAGTTTTGCAAACTTTAATAAAATGCTATATTAAATCAATATCTTAGGCTACTCCATTAGTGAAATTCTCCATTCCAAATCAGGTTATTGAATGTAATTTAAAACAGGGACATCACGTTTTGGTTTTAAATCTGTTTTGAGTTATTTATTTTCTTTTTATTTATTTATTTATTTATTTAAATTTTTTTTTTTTTTGGGGGGGGGGTATATCGTAATTATAATAATTATTTCATTCCTAAATTTTATTTTTTCATGAAACCAACAACTTTCCCCGTAAACATTATAATTACGCCACTTCCTGTTTAATTTCCCGCGCCCTCGTGTGAAGGGTCAAGGGGATGCAGCCGTTCAGAGTCAGACCGTTGCAGCTCTTCAAGAAAACGACGACGTTAAGGTAAATTATTTGATTTATCAAACATAGTTATCCTTCTTCAAGTAAGAATGCCTCGGTTTATGATCAATTCAGTTTCATGACATCGGAATTTTTTTTTTAATCAGTGCACTGCACTCTCTTTTAAAGTGAAAGTTTTATTTCGTTCTAATTGGTTACCGTTAAAAATCCCGATGAACGTAGACAGAACGTAAAATACTGTTTATGCCTTACTGCTTAACGAAACGAAATCCCTGCTTCAATTGTGCTATTATTGGTTCTCGGCTTATTACGAAAAGGTCTTAGCCGAAAGAGCCTCACGACTTAGATTCAGTTTGTGCGTTGGGAATAGGTTCAACCGATTCATTGAAAAATCCGATTCAATAGAAAGATTAGTTCACAATTCCGACATTGATATATTCAAGACGCTTTCTTCATCTACATTCATTTATACCAGTGCTACGATTAAAATACAATATGACACAGACAAGACGCCTTACCCATGATTAAAGACTTTATGGTTTTTATTATGATGGGACACCCTTCTATGACTATTTGTGTGCTTAAAGGTACAATAAACATTTTGTAATAAAATAACCAAAAATCACTTGCACAATGTGCTATATTTCCTGCACTTGTGTACTTACAATATCCCAAAATTCTCCAAAAATTGTGGCCGTCCCAGAAAAAAACGTCGCCAGTCAATGACGCAATATCCGCGCTATCCTACATTTCGTTCATACTGCCATAGCCATGACGTAACCATGGTGAAAGATGTAGACAACTGCACAGTGCGTAACATTTAACGGCACGCACTGCACATTCTACGCGTTTTAGGCGCTATAGACCCTTTTACAGTTGGTAAACATGGTGACGTTTTTTTTGTGTGGGCGGAGCTTAGGTGGAGGCAGAAAAATCCATCTGGCCGCTTCACTAACGCTAGTTAGCAAGGATTGTTAGCTTGTTTTTTAACAATGACTGGAGAAAATCCGATATTATCTTAATGAGTAAGGTCACTCAGTGTCCAGGACCGCGATTGTTATTTTCAAAAGTTATTTTTAACGGACGGAACCAGATTGGCCGACCCGTAGCCGCCTACATGCTCACTCAATGCATGGATGATCTGACAGGATTAACGTACGTTACCTCGGTTGAGTGGCCTGACTTCTACACCTACCTTACAGAGAGAAACCGATCGTAAATAGAAACTGAGGGCATATAAATCTTTAGATGCCTATATGGTCCTGTACAAGACTTGTGTGTACGATCCGCAGTTCTGCCGAGCCAGCGCCGAGACCACGACAATGTAAAGAGTGACATTACAGTGCGATTTTATGTGAATTTTCTAGAAATAAAAGTTCCAGATACAGCATATTCATTTTTCATTAATTCTTGCACCAAACAACACAACAAGATGACATTTAATAATAATAACAATTATTAAAGCTCCTTATTATGTAGCTGAATCTGTGCTGTTTTGCATTGGCCGCCTGCAGTTTTCACTTTGTTTTGCCTCCAGCTAGCGCCGTGACGTAACTGTGACGTCGGCGCAAAAGGGGTCTATATGTGAATCCGGCCTTAGACAGGTGAGCAAATGTACATAAAACAAAATAAATTTTACGTTTGCTCAACATGATGAAATGTTAGAATATGGTCAGTATGTTATTCTAATGTTGATCTAGCTTACTACTAGTTCCATATAGCAAACAAACTAACATGTAGTATAACATTATAATTTTCAACACATTTAAATGCTGTTTAGTGTGATGATGTAACGTTAGACCAAAGGGAAGCAGCACTCCGTTACCTCACAAGTTTAAATTTGTCTAATAAATTGATCTGTGTGAGTAATTCAGCACTTGCAGGTAATTCGGTAGAATTAAATATCCTTATTTTTTTATATCTGTGGGACTCACGCTGATATCTGCCTCTTTAGAAATCGCGACCTGCTTCATACCACTGTAATGTTAAAAAACAAGAATGTTTGCACTCACCCATAAACATTATTAGATCCATCTGCATGACAGCAAAACCCATCATTTAGCTCATCACTGTGTCATCAACCTACACCTTTGTTATTGTTGGAAACTGCACTCTCTTGTGGCATAAAAAACCTACATATTGTGCCTTCAACAGCTTTTGACCATTTTTTTTCCCAAAACAGATAGACCACATTATGATAGTGGAATGCAGACAGCGTTTTTCCCATGTGGCATAATGAGTCAGGTAAGCTTAATCACATTCCTGCAAGGGGACTGTTTTTGTAGTTGATGCCGATTTTAATTACTCTAGGTTACAAGATTTTTTTGGAGAAATTTATATGAGAGGCTTGTTTTATTTATTAGAAAATACATTTTTGCTGGTAAGCAACTAAGCATTAGGCAGGCAAATAAGCTGAAGGTTGTTAAATGTCTGCAGACATGCAGAACAAAGCAATTCTGTCTTATAACAGCAATCAAAGTAACTGATATAAAACAACAAAAACAACTACTAACACAGCCCATGTTTAATCATGTCATGATGAATGTTGTTAAGTCATTGCATTTTCCTTATCACACGCTGGCCACCATTGGTCCTTGGTTTCCACCACTAGTATCCCATCATGACACAGCATGGCTTTGAGGTCCCCCGCCTGGAGTTGACAGTCAGGCAGCTGATACTGTCTAGTGAAACTCCTCGACACAAACCCATGCTCGTCCATCCTCACCCCATGCCGACCTCTGATTAACAGCCACCCCTCAAAGACTTGTATGAGGAGGTCTTCTGGTTTAAATTGAGTCACGTCCAGCAGGATTTGAAACACTGGCTCTCCTGAGTCCTCGTCCCCACTGTCTGCTTGACTCCCCTCAGTGTCCATTTTAACCGGTAGACATTCAGGTCCCGGCAGGGCAAATAGTCGGTGATCTTCAGTGCATTCATTGAGATTCCTTGTTTTAAAGTGCTCCTGGTAGCGCACAGGGCTTGATATCCAGTGGGAAATAGTGATCCCCTCTCTTTCCATGACACTGGGTGTAGAGGTTACCTTGCCTTTTTTGCTAGTGAATGTGACGTAGCGCGATGCCGTTAGAACCAACCAAAGCTATAAAAAGACAGTCCTCTGCTTAGGTTTCTGGGCATGGGATGGGGCGGACCATTTTAGAATAGGCAAAGAGAACTGATATGTTCACTTTAGTATGTAGAAGGCTTGTACTCAACAAGCATGACATAATGTGTTGAAAAGTTTGGAGACATTTTTATACCGTATACAGTGACAATAAAGACTTTAGCTGTTTTGAACTTTCTGTGTAGTCTGTTTTCAACATTGATAATAATTAGAACTCTTGAGCACCAAATCAGCAAAATAGAATAAATTCTGAAGGATCATGTGACAGTGTCACTGAGTAATAATTTTCAACTTTTCCAACTCAACATTTCCATCACAGGAATAAAATATATTTTCAAATATATTCTAAAGGATACATAAATGCTACCGAATAGTAGCAAACACAAAACTCATTTTAAATAAATGTATTCAGATTTTATTTGCCACATAAAAATATTATGCCTTGACATTAATTTGGGTTGCATATACACCTTAGTTTTTCTTCTGAAGTATGACAGTTTATGAACAGATGTGAATAATGAAACAATACTGCCCCCTTGTGGATATTTATTAGGAGTATACACTACGTGGCACATAAAAAGCCTTTATTTAATCATGACTTAGGCTATTAAAATCAATTCACCTTAATCAGGGTGTGGGTATCAAAACACAGTTCTTTTAAACAACAATTAATTAGTCACTAATTAACTAATTAATTAGTTAATCAGTCACCTGTTTACTTAATGTGGAATAGTCACAGGAGAGAAGACATTTTTTAGATAATTAATGATATAGAGAGGACATATCTGACTAGAACATAACCAAACACAAAATATTCCATAACATGTCCATAACGATGTTTTTAGTGTTTTAGATTTGAATGCTTGCTTGGTTATACACTGCTGTTCAAAAGTTTGGGGTTGGTAAGGTGTTTTTTAAAGAAGTCTCTAATGCTTGTTTTTATTACAAAAATACACAAATAATGTTAAATACCACTACAGCTTAAAATAGGTGGTTTCTAAATTATTTATTTGAAAAGTAATTTATACCTGTGATGTCAGTTTTTTTAGGGTTCTTTAATAAATAGAGCTCAAAAGAACACCATTTATTTGAAATAAAAACAGTCACTGTCTTGTAACAGTGACTGTAAATACTGCTTCTTTTGATCAAATGAATCTGTCCTTGCTGAATAAAAGTCATAATAAAAAACAAAACAAACGGTACTAACATGTACTTCATGTTCAAATAAATAATCAAATAATAAACCTCACATTTCAGACTTTAAACTTTAAAAATTTTAAGAAAAGGGATCAATGATAAATGGTTTATAGGTATTTTATCTTCTCTTTGAAGAGTTTTAGATACATTATTTGAATTTATATTTTTAGAATATGCATCAGCTTATTTTCAACCAACAATGGGGGATAAAAATTTGGTTTGATTACGAATTTGTTTACCTGGCGACCATTTGAGACCATAACAATGCTTTGATAATATTATCAGCTTCCCACAATCCGGAGTTTTTCTGTCACTGAGTGAGAGTACACAATCAGCATTATTATCATGTTCATGATCATTAACACTTTCTTTACATTATTACATAACTCCTCAAAACATACAAAGTCATAATTTTCCTTTTTGTCTGATTTTTTCAAGGTTGTAGATGTGATTTATTTAAATCAAACTTTATTTTAACCATTTTTTAATCATCATTTTTCTGTAGAATTCATTGTGTGCAGGTGTGTAAAAGTAACTAATCCAATTAGCAGTTTTATTGTGCAGTACGAGTCACTGAGCTGATAATCTCTTGAGACTGCGCTCTCCTAATCTCTTTTAGACAACAAGTCTCTCTCTCTCTCTCCCTGAGTATTCACCCACCTCTAGTTTATGTTTATGAATGGGGAATGAACAGAACTGGTTCCTCTTTTCTCCATCCTTTCATTTGAAGGACCATTGAATCTCTGTCTTCGTATAGTATCTTTCTGTGTTCCCTCTTCAAAGCCGTCCTCCACCTGGCTTCGTTCAGTTACTCTGGCTTGGCTTGTTTGTTGTCTGGGGTAACGCTGTTGCTGGGGACGATGTCAGAACACATTCGGCTCTCAATAGCCCTGTGTAGGATTGGCTTTTATACGGTAAGCCAAGCACATGTCTCCATATTTTGCTGTACATTTTATGCATGCACATGTTGGTGCATTTTTTTATGATTTTAGTTATTTGAATCTTTGTTCAAACATATTTTGGTGGAATTATGTTCTGTTATAATATCTTACAGGCTACAGGTGGCATTCTTAACAAAATACACAATCTGAACACTGCTGTAGTTCTCCCATGTAGATCTACATGTATGATTACAATAGCTGGAATCATAGTCTGTGTCTGACAGCTTTCATGAGCTAGTAGCAAATCAAAAATGATTAAACTGTGGTGAAATATAGCACTTGTTCTTGATCCCCAGTGAGTGGTGTGGCAGGTGTTTTTGATTGTTAACCCTCGAGTTAAGTTCTGTGATTTTATGCAAGAAGTCAAAGGGTAACCTTATACAGTAGGAAAAAAAGCTGTAAAAAGCTCAAAGCTGTAATCCTATTGTAACATGTTCTTTGTTATGACTTGGTATTTTTTTTTCTACTCTTCCAGTTTAACAGTTTCTATTGAGATGATGTTTTATCTCAATATTAGAAATGTAAAAATAACTTTAGTTCGATTTAGTTTCTTGATGAAGTTTCTTGATGAAGTTTTTTTTATTTGGTAGCAGGTTTTCCGTTGTCTGGTAATTACCGGACATTGGCCGGGAAAAATATGAAATGTCTGACAAGATTAAGGGCTCTATCTTGCACCCGGCGCAAATGACTTTATACACAAACGCATGTGTCATTCCTATTTTGCACGCGCGCAAAGCGGGATTTTTCCCTCAAAAGACGCACGTCGGTAAACTAGCAAATGAACTTGCGCTCCCTGGGCGGATCGGCGCAAAAAGGAGGCGTGTTTCGGCGCAAACATTCCCTGGTGCTATTTTTGCACTTCCAGAAAACAATTGCGCCACTGATCAGAAAAAACCTGGTCTAAAGTCAGAGGCGCATTGCGCGTTGTTCATAATGCTATTTTAAGTGTGCATGCTTGGCCATAAAGTAGCGGGTGCATAACGCGCATACACTTTGATTCTCTCATCAACACAGATGCAGCAGTTTTTATTTTTGCTAATCATACTTCATACATTATAACAAGGAAAAATATTAACACATGAGGGAAATCACTGTGGTTTACATGAAGATGAAAAAAACCTTATTACCCATTTTTTAAGGCTAATTGTACTCGTAGGCTACTAAAGGATCAGACCTGTTTGCCCTCTACTGGCAAGAAACATACGTATATAATGTTTAACCGACGCTGATGTGCGAGGGTTTCTCCCATCCCCATACAACGTCACTTCTCTATCTTTTCACTGCCCTGACAAGAACGTCGGTCTCACCGGCTGTGAACGCTCCTGGCGCGCGCCTGGTAAACCGGCCGTTATAATAACAATCCGTCATGCAACATGCGCACCTGTTCTTAAAGGTTATGTTGGATGGCGCTCTGATTGGTTTATTTCACGTTACGCCCAAACCACACCTATGAATATTGAAGCTACTTCAGACCAACCCCTTTTAGATTTGCGCCAGGAGCAAGAGGCATTTATCCCGCCGGGAAAATAGCAACAGCGCCGGGATCTGCCCACAAAGTTACTTGCGCTTTGCGCTTTGACACTTTCAGATCGTTAAAATAGGGCCCTATATCTCTCCGGTCAAATTGTCTGATTAAAATTGCGCAATAATCCCGCCCCCCCTAACATTATATGAATTTGAGAATAACAAGCCTAAAATATATAAAGCAAAAATACACATAAAACGGCTATAATATAGGCGAATGTGAGAGGTTTCAAATAGGGCTGCACGATTTGGGCCAAAATGATAATCACGATTACTTTGATCAATATTGAGATCACGATTAATTATCATGATTATTTGTTGATTTTAACCAAAACTAATTTTATTGTCACATAGGCTAATTATAACTGCTTTCACATCCATATTGTGCTACATTCTTGCTAATACAACTATGTGCATTAAAATAAAACAGGTGCTCTCATTCACCAAAATTCAGTGCATCTCTTTAAAGAATTAATAAAAATAAAGAAAACAATAAATAAAATGTAGCAAAACTTCAACAGGGCACTATTTTACACTTTACATTGTGTAAATATATTTTAGGTAGCAAAATATAAACTTGCATTGTATCTGCATGGATGTGAATAAAACGTGCAAAATACAATCAATAAAAAACAAACATGTCATGGCAGAACTGCACTATGGAAGTTCGATTAATGGATGAAATTCAGAGTCATTGTTATTTGACACTTAAGAAATGTAAAATGTGTCAGTGATTAGTTGTGAAAGCTTACCGCATACATTTAATGTATTTAATCCTCCATATGAAAGTTTATGTGGTCGAATTATTTCTATTTATTAAACAATAGTTCAAAACAAGATGTTATGTACCAATTTACTAATGCTCACACTTGGTCTCTCACGCGCACTGTCACTCAGTCTCAGACACAACCGGTATCTCTCGCGTGCTGTCGCTCCGTTCGCTCGCACGCAGACACACTCGAGGTGTTTCTCAACGTCAAGGAAGGATCCGAGGTTGCTTTCACAACCTCGGAAGCCGTAATTTCGAGGATGCTATCCTTCGCGCACTTTTGAGAGTGCTTGGGCACTCGTCTCTCTTGTTCACTGTAGCTCGCGCGCAGACACACTCAGTCTCTCTTGCGCACTGGAGCTTGTGGAGGCACGTGATCAGACTGGTTTACGGAGCGCTAGATTGACGACATGGCTATTATCTATCTACCAACAAACATTTAATTGAATTAACATATCCAATATGTAAAACAGTAGCCAATAGGCTAACGTTACTATAAAGACGCTGGCTTGTAAGCGTGAGCTATGCGATCTTTTGACGTTTGAAAAAGCGCCTATGACACTATATTCATAAGACATGCTGAAATATATGCCAATGTATCTGGAACGAAGACATTTCAAAAGCAACAGTGTGGAGTCTCCCCAAGATGTGAGAACTCCTTCCTTCTGCAGAGTTCGGGGGTATCGCTTGTCAAAAAATGCACACATGTATTCCCTAGTGTAACCATGACAGATTTTACGACAGTAGTAGAAGACAATACTGATACAATACAGACAATACAGTTTCCCAACTGTGGGGGGGACTCCGAGAGCAAAATTTCCAAACAGTATGCTGCTTTAATGTTAATGATTGAAGTACACAAATAAAATAGGAATGACCTTAAATTTATTCAGGTAACAGACAATTACTCTTACTTTTCAGCACAAATACTGCATGATGCAACATAACACTGCACTCGAAGTACTTCAAGTAACAACAAAAACTGTCCAGTAAAATAAATTATATTCGTTTATATAAGTTAAAAGTCACACTCGGTCTCTCTCTCACGCACTCTCGAGCGCGCTCTCAGACATACTCTTGTGCAGTGTCACTTCGCTTTTGTCCAGTCCGGCACCTCATAACGGAGGGGATGGGGTGTGTGTGAGATGCATGAGTGACAGAGAGACGGAGGGAGAGCAGGGAAAGAAAATGCAACTGATAGAGTACGCTGCATGTTTTAAATAGCGTTAAAAAAATGAACGAAATGCAATATTTTGGCGGCCACAGTGTTGATTCTGTGGCCCACCTCCACGAATTAGTCTAAGTGTGGGAAACACTTCATAAAAGTCACGTGTGAACTGCTCAGCTCGGTACCTAGGCATCGATTTTCATAACTTCTTCGCCGACAATAGCAGAGCCGTGGAGAGCCGCTTTGCCATGTTTTTCAGTTTTGATGCCTTCATAGGAGCTGAAATGACAGGAGTTGTGTCGCCCAGATTTGCTTCCCCCTGTCTGCTTTTTCTCCTGACATACGTTCTTCTCCCACACAAAAAGAGAATATATCTTTAGATCTCTGTGATATTGTAAATCTTCCATTTTCAGCAGAGTCAGCACAATAAGAAATTGAAGGCAGCAGGTGAGTGGCCCAGTGTGAATGTGCGGGTAAAGGTCTTATTGCGTCTCATTAGTTTTCTGTTGGAGCTTCATTGAGATGGCAATGGAGGGGAAAATCCCTTGCCTTCTATTTTAGTTGTGATCTAAAATTGTGGCACGTGGCTAACGGTTGTCAGATCTCTTGCTCTAAATGTCCCACCCTCCCTCATTCTCAGTTTTCCGTATCCTATACGTGCGTTTGCATGCGGCTGCATGTGTGTTTACTCAGGTCTAATGTCAGTCTGACATGTACAAAACTGTTAATGATAGAACTCTACTGCTTTTGCATTTTCTTGTGTTCATGAGATGGTAAACCTTTGTTCATTGTTATTAGGAGCACAGTTTTCCTGTACAGAATACCAATGAGATGTCTGTTAACTGCCTGTTTGTTCTTATTCAGGTGGTCTTTGTGCTAATAGTTTGACTGACAGTAACAAAGTTTGCATTCATTAGTTTCTCTGAAAAATGTTTTAGGAAATGTTTAACTCGGAAAACTTGTTCAAAAACTCACAGTTGTTTTTATTAGGAAGTATATTTCAGAATGGTAACCCTTACGAAAAATAAGTATACTTCAAGTTAATTTTATTAAGCTCAAGTAGGGGTGCACGGTATCACGATTTTTGATTGTGGACGATTAAAATATCTCCATGATCTACTTTTGAGGAAATATCATAGTGCTACAGTAGATTCTATCAGTTGCAGTTCTGAGCTTTGGACATGGCACAGGTAGGGTTGGGTACCGAATCTCGGTGCCAATAGGGAACCGGTTCTGACGTAAACGGTAGTAACCAGACCGAATTAGAATGAACATTTTGGTGCCTGATTTCGATGCCTGAGTCTGTGGCATGAGGCGCACACACACATTCTCTCGCTGTCTCCCTCTCCCTCTTTGACGTGCGCATGTACAGTTTATTGAAGCACTGTCTGATCTGTCTTGCACGCACGCTCTTGCTCTCTCACTGTAGATTCCGGGAGATTTGAACTAATATTTGCGATCATCCGGGAGCCGTTATCAATATGCGGGAGACTCCCCGAACGTCTGCCGATAGCGAGGAGATTAAACACATGTAAAATGTACACGTGAAATGTTTGGCTGCATTTCACAAGTAAAATTGACTTTATGCACAACTGCACTACTTCCTGAACTTAAGCCAGCTCCCTTGTTTCCTGTCTGCCATTATTGGTCAAATTGATTAGTTCAGGTGTGCCTGACCTCAGTAGTCACAGCAACAATAATCAGACACACCTGAATTAATCAAGCTTGGCCAATAATGGCAGACAGGAAACAAGGGAGCTGGCTTAAGTTCAGGAAGTAGTGTAGCTGTGCATAAAGTCAATTACGCGTCAGAATAACAATTGTCTATGGATATAGAAGAATATTTGAGCCAGAGATATTTGACAGCGAACGCAGCGTCTCATTCCCTATTCAGAGAACATGGGTTACACGGAGACTTTCTCTTTCATATACTCAAAGCTGCGTATAAGACGCAGTAGGAACGAAATATCAAACTGGCTAAGAGCTTAACTAGTAAATGACAAGATAACTTATCCTACATGACTAGTTAAAGCAGACAAAACATGGAAACCTGTAGCCATGTCGATATTATATTACCCTGGTAGTAATCTCTATTAATCTCCAATATAATTACATTGTTTAATATAATATTGTTTTATTTGATATTATGTAAATATGAACTTTTATTTTATATTGGTTTATTTATTATTACCATATGTTACTTGTATTTATATTGTAAGTTAATATTGTGTCCAGTTTGGCCCTGTAAATAAAGGGGTATTATTATTTTTTTGACAAAGTGCGTGCGGTTTCGTTTTCTTAAGTACCGTTTCAAGAACCGCTTAGGCACCGGAACCATTTAAAAAATGCAGAGTAGGTACTGGTATCGGATAAAACCCAACCGATACCCAACCCTAGGCACAGGGAACACAACCTTGTATGAACGTTGTGATGTCCTGTTGCATGTTAGGCCACCAATACTTGAGTTGGAGAGCTGATGATGTTTTGCTTATACCAGGATGACCTGTTCCAACAGAAGAGTGAGCTGATGCAATTAGAGAATTGCAGAAATCCTCGTACACAAATCTTCTCTGGGGGACATCCTGGGATTCTGGGCTGTTGTCGTGACAATTCCAGTAGTTGCTGGTTGATCTCCCACTGGATGGGGTTGACAAACAACTTCTCGGGCAAGATGGATTCGGGTTCCTCCATCGGAATATCTGAGGCATGGATACGAGAGAGGGCATCTGCTCCAGTATTCTTGGAGCCTGGACGATATGAGATTCTGAAATGGAAATGGGTGAAGAACAGTGCCCATCGGGCCTGACGTGGATTAAATCTCTTAGCATCTCTCAAATACTGGAGGTTCTTGTGATCGGTGAGTACTAGAAATGGATGTTTTGCCCCCTCTAACCAATGCCTAAATTCTTCCAAGGCAAGTTTCATAGCCAAGAGCTCCCGGTTTCCGATGTTGTTGTTGCTTTCTGCTGTAGATAGCTTCTTGGAAAAGAACGCACAAGGTACGGTCTTGGAGGAAAGGTCAGAGTACTGGGACAGAATCCCTCCTACCCCGGTGGTGGAGGCATCTACTTCTACCACAAATACCTTCTCTGGATCTGGATGATGGAGCAATGGTGCAGTGGTAAATGCAGCCTTGAGTGAATAAAAAGCAAGCTCCGCTTCCGGGGTCCAAAGTAACATCTTCGGTTTTCCTTTTAGCAGGTAGGTCAGGGTAGCTGTTAGAATACTGTACTGGTGTATAAATCATCGATAGAAGTTGGCAAAGCCGAGAAATCTCTGGAGTTCCTTTACCGATTTAGGAGTTGGACAGGACATGGCTTCCGTTTTCCATTTATCCATTTCCCCTCCTCTTTCACTAATTTGGTATCCCAGAAATTCGACTCTGGTCTGATGAAAGTACACTTCTCTGCCTTTAGAAACAGGGTGAATTCTCTGAGTCTTTGGAGTACCAGGGACAAATGATGTTGGTGTTCAGCAGGGTCTTTGGAGTAAATCAGAATATCATCAATGTACACCAACACAAATTTTCCTAGGAAATCCCGGAGTACTTCGTCCATGAAGCTCTGAAACACTGAAGGAGCGTTTACCAACCCATATGGCATGACAAGATATTCATAGTGCCCTGCAGGCGTGATGAAAGCAGTTTTCCACTCATCCCCTTCTCTAATTCTGATCAGATTGTATGCACTCCTCAGATCTAATTTGGTGAACATCTTGGCTTCTCTGAGCTGTACGAGGGCTGCTGGCATGAGAGGTAGTGGGTAACTGAATTTCACAGTGATTTGATTCAGGGCTCTGTAGTCGATACAAGGTCTTAACCCTCCATCTTTCTTGGCCTCGAAAAAGAAGCTAGCGGCTGCAGGGGATGTGGAAGGACGAATGTAACCCTGTTGTAAAGCTTCTTCGATGTACTTTCGCATAGACTCTTGTTCAGGAATGGACAGGGAGTAGATTCGACCCTTGGGAATTGGTGCTTCAGGAACCAGATCAATGGCGCAGTCCCATGGTCGATGAGGTGGTAAGTTGGAAGCTGTAACAGGGTTAAAGGTGTCAGAGAATGAGGAATAACAGGAAGGAATATTCGTAGACAGGTTTTCTGTAGGGCTTTTTCAATGGACGTGGAACTCACTGTCATTACTTTGGGCTTTTGGACACTGGAAGGGCTAGGAAGTGGGATTTCACTAAGAGAACATTGACAACCCCATTTCTTGATCTCTCCAGACTGCCAATTGGTGGTTGGTTGATGACGAATTAACCATGGTCGACCTAGGATTATGTCTGTTTGACTAATCTGGAGAACAAAAGGTTTGAACATTTCTTGATGTATGTTCTCAATCCATAACTGGATGGGTGTTATCTGGGAAGTTACATGTTCCTTATTAATCAACTCACCGGTTACGGCGTAGATGGAGTAGGGCTTAGAGTACTTTACAGAGTTGTCCTGAAATTCCCTGCTGACCCAGAGTCGATGATGGCTGTTACAGATACGTAAATATTTTGAGATTTCAGAATTACAGGAATCGTGAGGGGTGTTGAGACAATGGAGCTGTCGTGGACTGAGCTTACCATCAGCCGTTCTGGTCGAATGGGACAGTTAAGTCTGAAATTACCCTTGGAACCACAGTACATGCACAGTTTCAACTCCTTTTGTCGAGTACGCTTTGTCTGGGAAAGTTGAAAAGTGTCAACTTGCATTTCTTCAGATGGACTTTCTGACTTTCGTGGAACCCATAACAACTTGAGGAGAGACAGAATGACAATAGAGCTTATCTTGGTAACAATTTTGATATCGTTGCTGCACACGTATAACCTGCTGGATGAATTTCTCTATTCCTAGGCTGTCATTATAAATCGCCAACTGAAGACGCAAGGCAGGATTCAATCCACGACGATACACTCATAGGAGTGCCCTTTCATTCCATCCACTGTTAGAGGCTAGAGTGCGAAATTCTAAAGAATACTCAGCTATTGTCTTCTTCCCTTGACATAACTGCAGCAACTGATCACCGAAAGAAGAATCCTCAACTGGATGTCCGAAAACTTATTTGAAATGTTTTTTGGACTCTTGGACTGATGTCACCACAGTTGACTCCATCCACAAAGCCTCAGCCCATCCCAAAGCCGCTCTGGATAATTGTTGGATAATAAAAGCAACTTTCGATCGCTCAGTAGGATATAGTTGGGCTTGTTGTTCCAAAGCAAGTGAACATTGTAACAGGAATCCGTTGCAATCTTCCGCCCGACCAGAGAATGGCGCTGGGCGCGACAGTGGACTAGCGAATCAGGTAATAGAAGAAAGTTTACGGAAGCGCTGACTGGTAGTATCACTGGATTTGCCGTGGCAGCAGTGACTTGTATGAGATTTGTTGCAGTGACGGTAGGTTGCATAGGATTCATCTCCGTTGCTGGAGGTTGTCTGGAAATCATTTTCTTCACCTCGTTTTGTGCTGGTCAAGCCTTCTGTCAGGATACAGGCTTGGAGACAAAGGTAAGTGAATAAATAAAAAGCTTTTATTAAAGTGATTCAAGTTCAATGGTGAGTATTTCAAAGTTTAAGAGTTTCAGAGGTGAATTCAATGAGGATACTTTGCAGGAAGGATTCCAGGTGAGCAGATCCTCTTCAGTTTAACCAACATTAAACTAACACAGTTCAGTGATACTTGTCTTTTCTCTTTCAGATACATCCACCAGCAAGCATGACTCAGGAGGATCACAAGGGCTCAGGAAGCATGGTTCAAGGAGCAGATTCTGGGAACATCAGAACATGGACATAGAGGTTAGTATTTTCAGGTGAGTATACGTTACTTTACGGGTACAGGATGAATAAGAGAGTTTCTTTGGAGAATGGTTAGCGTCTCTTCCTGTTGGAGGCTTGACAATGACTGAGGCCATGGGGAGTGTTTTTATGCAGGGATTGATGAGGCTCACTGATTGTGAACAGGTGCAGGTGATTAGTATTCTGGGAAGAGTGATCTATGGCCCTGTCCCAATACTCCCTTGAGCCCTAAGGCCTTCCTCGAAGTGGACACTTGTTGAAAGTGCACTTTAGCGGAGAAAGTGTGCAAGGGCCCGAAGCTGTGAAGAGCAGAATTGGGACAGTTTTGCACACGTCAAAAAGCTACGTCAATTCTGTTGTGATCAGCAAACACTGTTCATTTGGCTAATGTGTGTTATGCTTATAATAGCTGTAACATGACACAATCCTTTGAATTAAAAAAATAATATCTTTTTTTTTTTTTTTTTACTCTTAGCCAGCAACCTTTCTGTTAATGTTATTAATATTAAAACATTTTTTTGGCTAAGATAATATGTGATTGAGGTTTACCTGAGTTTATACTGCCTTACCATATTCACAGAGATTCGAAATGCAATGTTAATTGTTATTAATGGAAATTGATGAAATTCCCATACATGAAAAAAAAAAAAAAAAAAAAAAAACATGACGTGTTGGTGATATATTTTGTATAGGCTATATATTAAAATAGTCTAACATATAGGCTGTATAAAATAAAATGACACAACCCTGTCCCTTTTATATTTTATTGACCAAGAATAACCATTATTAAAGTATAAGTAGCTTAAAAAGTATAAGGAGCTATATAAGAAATAAGGCAAGTTAAAAGATTCAGTCAAACATACGTTTCAACGTTACAGATAAATAGCCTAAATATATAAAGTTATGAAACTTCACTTTTCCCCTCAGCCAAAACGATTTGCCAGGGAACAAATCATAGATTAATGAGACCAAAGATCGCCCGTCTGATATACACAAGCCGATTTATAACTCATGTTTAACCACTAGAAACAGAGCCCGCGGGAAACGCGAATGACTAGCCGGGGCAAGGCTGTTGCAGGCGGGGTACATGAGCGCTGAGCACCCGCCGCCCTGTGATCACCTGGAACTCCGAAAACGTCAGATCAATTTTTTAAAATAGGCGCTATTTTTTATAAATAAACCACAGATTTCAGCTTTAAACAACTATATTCTCGACTGAAAAACTCTTAAAACTACATTTCGTGACCCAATAACACAAATATTTTTGAAAAACTCTTCACCACAATGGCTTCCTTTATCTTCGGAGTTTCCGCTCCCGAACAGCACCATAGCAACCGTTCTCCCCTACAAGGATTCTGGGTAATATCCCACAGCAAAGTGTGGTCTGATGCACACTTACGAAAAGGGTGCATTAAGTGCCTTTTTGATCACCCCTGGAGAACACTATTAGAGGATTGGGACACCCTACGGTCTTGCACCCCTTATCGAGAACGCGCATTGAGGGGCACAAGGGCGCAAGTGCGGATATTGGGACAGGGCCATTGTGTGATGAAGGATGTGGAGTCTGATTGGTTCCTGACATTTTGTTTGAAAATATTAAACATATTCTAGACAATATGTAATGTATTGCATTAGTACAAATATTGCAATAAACAACATTACATATGATCTTGTAATAAAATAAAAAGTGACACAACTCAACCCTCTCTTGTTAAATTGTGTAAGTAAAAGGTACAAAAAGCTATACAGTAAAGCTTTAATAACACAAAGCAATATTAGTTAGTTTGAAATAGCAATATTACACACTAACTAAAGTCTGAAAAGTGAAACCATAATCAACCACCCCTTTAAGACTACTAATATGCTTATTGTATTGTAGAGCTTCCTGTAAGTTTTATGTTAGTATTCTCAGCATCACTACACTTCGAATCTGGATTTAAAGATTTATTCACGGTACAAACCAATTAAAATAATGTATACTGTTGGCTTAATACCTAATGCTAGCAGCCCCAATATTGCTCAACTAACTGTGATTAATTCAGAATGTGTATTATAAAAGAACCGCAAATACTTGAAGTTGAACCACTTGATGGTGCTATTTCATTAACTATGACCCAAAATATTATGCACTGCAATCATTTCTGCTCATTTCAATACAGATTTGCAATCCCTGTTAATTTTGTTTTTTGTTATGAAATGAGTGAAATATAATTATTACAATTTTTATATTTTTATTTTTATTATATTGTCAAACATTTTATTTCAAGGATATTTTCCTGGAAGAGAAAAATCATCTTTTCCTGATATTTCATCTCCCGTTTCTTTCCTAACTCTCTTCCCATTGCCTTTTTTCTTCAATTTCCGTTTTAAGTTAGAATCTTTTACTTCACACTCTTTTAAAGTACTTGCTTCTCTAACATCACACAACATCTTCCAAGTTTTTCTTGCCAAATTACTCCATTATTATTCCCATCTCCCCTTTCCGTGTTAACCCTTGATCCTTTGCGGGTTCTGGCTGTCTCTGCTCTTCACTTCTACCTACATTTGTGTGCTCCTTTTTCCTGTTCTCATTCAGAGATACCACATGTTTCAGCTGAGGTGATTTGCAACCTAACGCAATCTTCCTAGTTTTAGACACAATTTTACCATGTCTCATTAATTCCCTTTCGTTCACGTCATCTCTGATAAATGGCGGTACATTTGAAAGCGTAATCCTTCTAGACGGCTGGACCAAAGGCATTACTGGGGTAAACAACACTGTTGACGACAATCCCTTTCACTACAACGTCATTGACTTTCTCTACACTACTCCAAAAAATCACTACAGCTCTGTTCATTCTAGCTGCAGACAAAATACTATCTTTATAAAATACTATAAAATATAAAAACTATAAAATACTTTCTCAAGAATATTCTTGCCAACCAAAAGATTCACACAAATAAAACGCAAAAGATAGAAAAAGGTAGAAAAACTCACTCATTCAACAGCATTCTCTTCCACTCACGTGCGCTAGCTCCCCCCACTCACAACATCCGCTGTGAGAGAGAGAGAGAGAGAAAGAGAAGGGAAATAAATACGAATGCCAATGGAAATGATCGAAAAATTATCAAGCTCATTTTTTTTAATCGTTTGATTTATCGACTAACGCGACAGGCCTATTGACAGTTGATGAGAAAAGAAAGATGAGAACCGTGTTCCTGTGAATTCTCATTATCTTTGTGGCCTTTGAAAGAAGCGCAGACAGCTAATGTCTGATGGTGAGGCCTGTCGTTACCATTACTGGACAAGACTGGTTTTCATGCATTTTTTCCTAGTTGACTGTTTTGGTGTGGGGTCGCTCAGATGAGTTCAGACCATCAAGCGGGGAGAGTGGGGGCACTTATAGTGGGTATTCAACTGTACCCAGCAAGAGTCTTCCGGAGGTCCTTTGATGGAAAAAGGTTGTTTGGAGCCTAGAGGCCACTGTGGCTGCCATTATAGATACCCTCACACAACAGTTGTTTTGGCATTTGGAAAGAGTTAGAATAAGCACATTGAGTAGGAGTTGCATGAAGGGTGTATGTTAAATATGTACAGTGTCTGAGCTGTTTTTGTGGGATGGCAATGAAGGGTGAAGGGAGCTAGCTGGAACCTGCCAGTGCATGAAGGGGTTATGACCATTTGCATAATTAACTGTTGATGCAAACTCCTCTTAATGAAGGTCCATTCAAGTCGCCGACCCCTGCACAATGAAGTCCATGGGAATGAGCATGCTCTTGTGTCGTAGAGGTTCAAATATTAGGCCTGCAACTGCCATGGGCTTTTGATTTGCTTTCAAACTCAAATGTTGTTAAAGAAGTGGATGTGCCATATGAGGTTGCGGTGTTACCAGAAGGCTGCAAACCGACCTTTGACCAGATGTAAGTTTGGCGCTCTGCGCTGCAATAACAACCTTTTATCTAAACTAGAATTACGCTGAAGTCAAATTCCATTTCCATTTGAAGCTAATTTGAAGATGGTCATGGGTGTATTGAGTTTTAATATTAGATTAAGATTTGAGATTGTGTCTGCTTTACCAAATGCATTTTCATGATAATGTGTTCCTAGAGGCTTGAATATTTTCTTTCTTATTTTTCATTCAAATTCTGGGTCAAGAGAGACTGGGAAGGATTTGGCTTGCTGAACAATAGCAAAAAATAGGCCAGCCCTGAACAACTGAATATCACACAATAAAGAGCTTTTTTCCCCTTCAGAGTACACAATTTTTAATACTGTTTTTAATCTTTTAAAACCATTTAATATTATGTTAGTGAAGTCAGGACTAATTTTATTATCGTTTAAATGAAAACTTTGCAAACCAGCTAGTCTACCTCCACAATCCACACCACAAGACCTGCCTGGAACTACTTTAGCCATACATTTCCCTGAACATACTTGCATGCTGAACATACTGAACATACCCCCCCCCACCCCCACCCCCACCCCCCCTTTTACAAATGCATGCAATAATGAAATGGTAATGATTTGATGAATAATCAAATGAATAAATTAAATGATTTTGTTTTCTGCTCCATATATACACTTTATTCACAAAATAATATATTAATTTTAAATTGTTACATTAACATCTGCATAACATAAATATATTTAGGATTGTTTTATTTTTATATTTTTAGTGGTCACCAAATCTGTTTTTGGTTATCTACATTCTTCAAAATATCTTATTTTGTGTTCCACAGAATGAAAAGTAAGGTTGAATTTGAAAGGTTTGAAAGGTTGAATAAATTTATATTAGAATTTTCAGTTTGGGCGAACTATCTCTTTAATATCTAGTGTTAGGTAGGGTTGGGAATCGAAAAACAATTCCAATTCTGTAATCAAATACTCGAGGTCCGGAATTGGATACTTGTTATAAAATTTAAATTTAGATTCCTCTTATCGATTTCTTTTGTGAGGATTTCAATATAATTTTAAACAATTCAAGCGCGAGACTACTTGTGCAATGTTTTCTGTGCTGTGCACACATTCAAAGCGCACTCTCAGAAAATGTGATTTAAAACATTCACGCGCGAGTGAGACATCTCGCTCGCTGTTTTTAGTGGTGCAGGCACGTGTACACTCACCTAAAAGATTATTAGGAACACCATACTAATACTGTGTTTGACCCCCTTTCACCTTCAGAGCTGCCTTAATTCTACATGGCATTGATTCAACAAGGCGCTGAAAGCATTCTTTAGAAATATTGGCCCATATTGATATGATAGCATCTTGCAGTTGATGAGATTGGTGGGATGCACATCCAGGGCACAATGCTCCCGTTCCACCACATCCCAAAGATGCTCTATTGGGTTGAGATCTGGTGACTCTGGGGGCCATTTTAGTACAGTGAACTCATTGTCATTTTCAAGAAACCAATTTGAAATGATTTGAGCTTTGTGACATGGTGCATTATCCTGCTGGAAGAAGCCATCAGAGGATGGGTACATGGTGGCCATAAAGGGATGGACATGGTCCGAAACAATGCTCAGGTAGTCTGTGGCATCTAAACGATAAAACGTTTCCTAATTGGCACTAAGGGGCCTAAAGTGTGCCAAGAAAACATCCCCCACACCATTTTACCACCAGCAGCAGCCTGCACAGTGGTAACAAGGCATAATGGATCCATGTTCTTATTCTGTTTATGTAAAATTCTGACTCTACTATCTGAATATCTCAACAGAAATCAATACTCATCAGACCAAGCAACATTTTTCCAGTCTTCAACTGTCCAATTTTGGTGAGCTCTTGAAAATTGAAAATTTTCAAAGCTCTTGAAAATTTCTGTCAAAGTTGCTCTTCTATCAGCTTGAATCAGTCGGTCCATTCTCCTCTGACCTCTAGCATCAACAAGGCATTTTTGCCCACAGGACTGCCGCATACTGGATGTTTTTCCCTTTCTTTGTTAACACCATTCTTTGTAAACCTAAGAAATGGTTGTGCGTGAAAATCCCAGTAACTGAGCAGATTGTGAAAAACTCAGAACGGCCCGTCTGGCACCAACAACCATGCCATGCTCAAAATTGCTTAAATCACCTTTCTTTCCCATTCTGACATTCAGTTTGGAGTTCAGGAGATTGTCTTGACCAGGACCACACCCCTAAATGCATTGAAGCAACTGCCATGTGATTGGTTGATTTGATAATTGCATTAATGAGAAATTGTAATTAATGAGGAACAGGTGTTCCTAATAATTATTTTGGTGAGTGTATATTTTAATATATAAGGGTTTGCAGTATAAATGTGATTTTAGGTCTGTGCCAATACGAAAAGAATGTCCTGTTTAGTGACAGACTGAACTTTGTGAACTACATTATAAATGCAGATATATTTTTTTCATTTATTACATATTTGTGAAACTTTTTAAAATCATTTAAAAGCCACTTGTTGTTTAGTGTTAGGTTTTTTAAAATGTTTTATCATATTTTTTTTTTTAATATAAATTCCGTCATTAACGATTATGGTGGCCCATGAGCTTAAATTGGCACGAGGGATGGTCTCTATGAAGAAATCAAAGCGACCATTTTCTGCCAAAAGGACTTTGTATTGCAAATGGTCTTGAGTGCATTCTGTTATGTCGATCTAATTCTCCAATATCACACAATGTATAAACACAGATTTATTATTCAGGGGATCCCCATCGTTTTGTCTCAGAGGGGCCTAGAGATGCTTATTAAGGAGGAGTTTGATGCAAATGCATTAATGGAGGATCTTTCCCACACTCACCAGGGCCCATAGATGTGTTTCTATAAAAAATTTAGCACACCTCAGATAAATAGATGCTTTTTGAAAATGTCTGATTACTGATGTTAGAAACGGGCAAGTACCCTCCTCCACAGCCCTGTTTTTGGGGTACCCCCAACCCCTTTGGCGCTCACACATTAGCTGCAGCACATTCAAAAGGGGGCCCTCTGGCTTTGATCCTCTAGATCAGTGCGGAAAAACATCTTTTTGCTTCGTTGTGTTGTGGAGACCAAAGTTTTCACCGCCTTATGCTAATACAGCCAAGCTAATCACTCTTCCCAATTACAAAATTTATATAGCCAAATGCTTCCCAAATGCCCAGACCCCCCGTTGGCAAGGTCCCTACTGTGAATGAATGTGGGTTGTAAGGAGCACCACAGCACTTATCTGAACTGCTTACTTTCCCATAATAAGTGTTTGCTATAGTCATGAAATTTTATTTGTTCTTGAGTGAACATCAGATAGACAAGTATATCAGGACGAAATGATGCAGCACCTGTCTTTTTACTTGAAACAGCCTTTTGGTTGCAGAACATTTTCAATCCTATTTTTGATCTTGATATCATATCAATCGCCAGTATTTCTCATACGCAACAGACATGGCAGTTATTAGTTATTGTCACCAGTGCAATGGTTTGCAACACACACACACACAGCATTATTTGCATAGTGCATAGACATTATATCGAACGCTTGTCGAACTTTTGTTATTTTATTGAGGAAAATTACATTGTGATAATAATCTTAATCGTTTTATCGCCCTGGCCTACCTCTATGTATTTTTGAATTCATACAATATTCTACACTACCTTTTTTAAGGAATAGACACATATTATATTCTTATTTATTGATAATCCTCCCCTGTTAACCAGTGTGACTAAGTCACAGACCACTTTAGCATCTTTAATTGTATCAGTTTGATTCATGAACAAATGATTCAGAAATGTTTTGTGAAACAGGGTTGAAACACAAAAGAAAAGAAAGACTCAAACATTGTTACTTCTTTTATTAGTGCGACAAGGAAAGCTAGCGTGGATGTCAGTGAATCTTGACTTAATTTTGGGTCTGTTCCTCATCAAACGGACAACTTTTCATTAATTTATGATGCTTTTGTTTCCTTTTTTCAAAGCTTGAAAGTCACAGTTTCCTTTTCTGTAATTGTACTGTTTTTTTATTCTATGCATTCTTTAAAATGTATCCTTTTGTGCTACACAGAGGAAAAAAAAGTCATACAGGTTTCAAATGACATGAGGGTGAGTAAAACAATGACATTTGCATTTTAAAGTGAACTATTTTTTTAGTTCACATCACTGTTTCCACATCAATATATCATGGCAACTTCCAATCGATTCTTTGCATAGCGATTTCTTGAAAAACGGCCTCCTTGAAATAGGGTTGCCACACTTCCCTTAAAATTCGGAATCGTCCCATATTTGTGAAATAAACAGCGCGTCCCGTTTTGAACCAATACGGCACACGGTTTGTCCCGTATTTCCGAACGCATCATCCCATGCAAATCATGCCACCCCCATTCTGTGAAGAATCGTCCTATTCTACCCTTGATTGGGTAATACTCGCTGCCATTGTTGGTTTGATTGGTTTATTTTAATACTATCAGGTTCAGGGCCAATCAGAGTCAGAAGAGGGCGGGTCTTGTGGCAGAGCGTTGCGTCCACCTCTGAAACGAAAGCGTATGCAAAAGTAACGAAGAGAGCAGGAGGAAACAAATACTTGGCTGGAAAGTGTCAGTGACAATGAGTAGCCTAAATAAGTTATAATAAGAAATAAGAGAGAGATATATTTAATAAATATTTCATAATAAAAATGTGCATGTTGTGGATAAAATAACTTATGCTTAGCAAACCTAGAGAATTTCATGCTTTAATAGGCTACTATAGAATTAACAATAGGTCTGAATACATACGTAAATAAATACAGTGGGGCCAAAAAGTATTTAGTCAGCCACTGATTGTGCAAGTCCTTTGTTGGCAATGACAGAGGTCAAACGTTTCCTGTAAGTGTTCACCAGGTTTGCACACACTGTATCTGGTATTTTGGCATATTCGTCCATGCAGATCTCCTCTAGAGCAGTGATTTTTAGGGGCTGTCGCTGGGCAACACAGACTTTCAACTCCCTCCACAAATTTTCTATGGGGTTGAGGTCTGGAGACTGGCTAGGCCACTCCAGGACCTTGAAATGCTTTTAACGGAGCCACTACTTCGTTGCCTGGGCAGCCACATTTCATCTTCAAGGCTCTCACTGATGGAAGGAGGTTTTGGCTTAAAATCTCACGATACATGGCCCTGTTCATTCTTCCCTCAACACGGAACAGTTTTCCTGTCCCCTTTGCAGAAAAATATGCCCAAAGCATGATGTTTCCTCCTCATGCTTCACAGTAGGTATGGTGTTCTTGGGATGCAACTCTGCATTCTTCTTCCTCCTAACACGATGAGTTGAGTTTTTACCAAAAAGCTCTATTTTGGTTTCATCTGACCACATGATATTCTCCCAATTCTCCTCTGGATCATCCATATGTTCTCTTGCAAACTTCAGACGGGCGTGGACATGTATTGGCTTAAGCATGGGGACACGCCTGGCACTGCAGGATTTGAGTCCCTCTCGGTGTAGTGTGTTACTTATGGTGGCCTTTGTTACTTTGGTCCCAGCTCTCTGTAGGTCATTCATCAGGTCCCTCCGTGTAGTTCTGGGATTTTTGCTCACCGTTCTCATGATCATTTTGACCCCACGAGATGAGATCTTGCGTGGAGCCCCAGATCGAGGGAGATTTTCAGTGGTCTTGTATGTCTTCTATTTTCTTACAATTGCTCCCACAGTTGATTTTTTTCACACCAAGCTGCTCCCCAGCCTGGTGCAGGTCTACAATTTTCTTCCTGGTGTCCTTCGACAGCTCTTTGGTCTTGGCTATGGTTGAGTTTGGAGTGTGACTGTTTGAGGCTGTGGACAGGTGTCTTTTATACAGATAACGGGTTCAAACAGTTGCCAATAATACAGGTAACGAGTGGAGGACAGAAGAGCTTCTTAAAGAAGTTACAGGTCTGTGAGAGTCAGAAATCTTGCTGGGTTGTGGGTGACCAAATACTTAATTTCCACCATAATTTACAAATAAATTATTTAAAAATCCTACAATGTGATTTCCTGGATTTTTATTTCCCAATTTGTCTCTCATTAGTTGAAGTGTACCTATGATGAAAATTACAGACCTCTCTCATTATTCTAAGTAGGAGAACTTGCACAATCAGTGGCTGACTAAATACTTTTTGGCCTCACTTTAAATAAATAGATTTTCTTACCAATAATACAAATATTCATATAAACGGACAAGATTTTACATAGACCCACACATAGTTGAGTAAACAAATGAGGATTTTACAGTATGGATAATACTAATAGTAATTATAATGAAATCAATTTCACAAGAAGAAGTAGAGTGATTGCACGTGATTGCATTTTAGTGTCTTTGTTTCCATAGTGATGAGTTTTGAGAACATGCGACTCAAAGCAGCATGCCGTGACCTATGGCCATTACAGACAAACCCGTGCTTTTAAAGGTATAGGCCTGTTGTTTTTTTTTGTTGTTGTTTTTTTCTTTGGAAAATAAATATATAATATTAATATAATATTCCATACATTGTCAGAGTTTGGTAGAAAGGTAACTATTATATTTGTTAATGTTATTAAACAGATTAATAAATACATTATAATTTGTATTGTTAAATATTAATCATATGTGCATACTAAATTATGATCATATCTGTAATACACAATTTATGGCAATTAAAAGAAAGTTTTAAAAGAGCTACATTATTTAAATAAAAATTAGACAAACAATTACATAACAATTTCAAAATCAATACAAGTAGTGAATAAAAACAATAAAAATATCCCATCTATGCAAAATTGTCAAAAACATGATTACTGGTTCAGTAATCCCTAACAGAAGAGTCTTTTTATACAAGTAAAATAATAAAATGTTGCAAGCTCACATACTTGATCTCATGTTTTCTCGTGGTTTAGTGTTGAGCTGTCAAGTTGTCATGTTGAAATAATCAGTTCCATACCCTTGTCACATTTTTTATTTCATTTAATTATTTATTTGTCTTGTGTATGGGTGTCCCTTATTTTGCCTCTCTGTAGGTGGCAACCCTACCTTGAAATGAACCGTACATGTGTATTTAAAGGTGAGCTGGGTAATGTATCCATCACAATTGCAAAGATCCACTGTGATCGGTGTGTGAACTGTGCCGCTTGCCTCTTATTGCTGTATCCAGATGGTCCTGGTGGGGGAACAAAAAGTTCCCCTTGCCATAGGATCTCTCAATAGGCCGTCTAGACCAGCCTGTGCCCAGACAGATACAGCCTCCCATCAAATTAGCGTTTGTCAGATTTATGGTAATGGTCCGCAACAGCCTTCTCTTCGGTGACATCAAGATTTACAGCTGCATATCCCCCCCCCCCACACACACACACCTCCCCACCTCCCCACACATTGCCCTTATGCAGACATAGGGGGCTGCAGCCCAAAGAAATGGCCCATTAAAAGAGAGCTTTCTGGTGAAGCTGAGCCACCCAAGGTAGGTCAGAACAATGGCTGCACAGGGTTTGATAATCCTTTGTGATGAGGCTGAAGTGTTTGTGGAGCATGTGGAGCGCAGCTTGGGGGGGGGGGGGTGTTGGGGGCTGTCGTGGGCCATGACAGTAGTGACTACCGCTTCATTGTCTAGGGGTTTCTCCTTTTTTGGATGAAGGGCCACGGGGGGCTAGGTTGAGGGGTTGAAGGGAAAATGAAGACACCCATGTATGTAGGTTATTTGGGGTCTTTCATGTGGCCAGCGACAAGTAACCTGATCTCAACAAGAGGATCACCTACTGAGAAATATTTTTCCGGTCCTCAGTCCAAATGTTTTCCTGGGCTGTTTTTAACCTCTATCGGCAGACTTGTGTTGGGACAGGGCTTGGCGCTACATATGGAATTTATATAATTGAAATTATCCAGTTCCATTTTTGTTGTTGTTGTTGTTGTGTTTGTTGTTATTGATTGGTTTGGTTATGTCATTTTAATGTATTATGTTCTTGCTTTTTAAGTTTTTTATTTGTTTAGGAACTTTGTTTCTTATATGTAAATTGCATAATAAAAAGCACACTGAGTTTAAGCAGAAACGTTTTGTCAGATTAGCATTGCAAATGAAAGGAATATTTTTATTAAGGAGAGAAAATGGATCTGGACATTGTGGACTTGCAGTTATGCAGTTTCATGAAGCATTGTCCCAAAATGTGATGGAAACTGTTCGTACATGCCTTGTCTTCTCATTACGACAAAGTTAAGAAAGCATTTCTTTCTTTATTGTGTCTTTAACCTTTAACGTCTGTGAGGTATTAAATTCAGAACATATCATCAAAGAGGTAAATTATGGTAATTTTGTGATGGATAACAGCAAGGCTTGTCAGAGCCAAGTACATACAGTGGTAGCTAGGGGGAGTTGTAGCCCTACATAGTGAACATCAGTGAAGTGTTTCTTGAAGGTCTTCAGTGGCACAGGTTGCAAGTCTGAAAACGTACATTATCAGGCTAAACATGTTGCAAAGTACTACAAAATACAATGTCAACAGAAATTATTAACTCTTGTTGTTACATTGTCAGAAACGTGCAATTTTTTTTTTTTATCTTCAAGTGGGCTTGTTGCTGGGGCATTAGCCTTAAAGGGACAACTTTTTACCCCATCTACACATGAATGGATCATATTCATATTTCATAGTAATACAGTATAAGATACTACTATGCACCTCATTTACCCCTACAAATTTCAAGGTTATTTATTTCAGGAAGTAGGAAAGCTGACTGTTTTCAAACTTTTGATACAGTAAAATCTGTAATATGGGAAACATTGACCATTTTTATTTTGATTAGCACTGAGTTTCAGAAGTAGTTGCCCTCCAGATTTACCCAACAGACACTGCAGTACAGAGCCTTTAAATGACATGGAGACAGCAAGGTATGGTGTGAACACAATAGTCCTTCATATGTGATGCGCCACTATACTGGCACATGTTCCATCATGGTCCGTATAACCGCTCCCCTGACCTCCATCCCCGTGCTTGCCAACCCTCCGTAAGCCACAAATATCAATATTAAGAGTAAAGAGATGAATGAATATACCCCCCCCCCCCCCAAATCACCCCAGACGGCCACAGACTCTCACTATGAGCTGGAGTGTAGTCAGAGCCATGTTATGACTGGTGTGTGTTACACTGCTGCTCCATCTGGGCATTCATAAAAAGTACTGTCAATTCAAAGGTCACCTCTGAGCCCTGCAGACAAGTGTTGCTAGCGGGTGTCTGGGCCGGCTGGGATGATACTGAGGTCTGTTTGGGAATGCCATAATCAGACTGGTGTGCCTGGGTCTGTGTCTGCGTCTGGTGTCGATCCCAACCGCCCCTCCCCCAGTTACAAGCTCATTGGCCCTTACTGTAGTTTGTTTTGGACGCAATAAAAACAAACCTGACTGACCCCAAAACGCCCTGAAAATGCATCAGTGTTGTAATTAATGCAGTAAATGCTATGCATAACTGCTGATTATGTGTACATTTCAAAACTATTCAAGCACTTTTTGCAATCTGAGAGACCCCAAGGTCCTTATCAGAATTGGTTATAAACCAAATTTTAACCTGCATACTCCATAAAGTATTATATTACTTTTGTTTGTGTTCCAGATATGAATCGGGACTAAATGCAGAATAAGAATAGTTTTATTATTTGTACATACAAAGCACTGGGGTCTCTATTATGGAACCCTGATGACAAGTAATATATAAAAATGGTAATTGTGACTGATTAAAAATGGAATGCATTTTTAAAAATGCAGCTTAATTTTCATTATAATTTTTAAACTATTGTTTTTAAATGCATTAGTGACAGTCACAAATAAAGAGAAAGTCAATTCTGTGATATAAGGTCACAATTACAAGATATGAGAGTCGCAACTAAATGAATTATGAGTAATACTTCATAATAGAGAAACAAAGAGAAACAAAGTCAGCATTATGAGAAATAAAGTCACAATTACTTTTACTCAGAAGTGAAAACAAGCTTCCGTATTCTTGGACCCAGAATGTGAGGCTCCACACATTATGAGGGTTGTGCTATTGATGTTGCTTTTTAGTCACCTTGTTATTTGACTTCATATGACATTTAGCTATTTTTTTAAGTCAGCTTTTGGATGGCATTGTCATAGCATACAAGTGAAATATGATGTCCTGAAGTAAAGTGAGTGTGTTGACCTGCGCAAATTTTACTGCAATATTTTCCACTCTGCAGTGCTATTTTTAGCAGATGTTGTTCATTATGGACTTGTCTTGGCATGACCTAAAGCTGCTTGGCTCTTTGCTGTGATCGATTATAGCTAGGCATTTTTATATTTGTTGGTCATTGCTGGCACAATTTTCTGCTAATAATTTTCCAATGTGCTGTTAAATCTAGAGCAGGTTACCTCCACACCTTAAATTAATAGCAAGATGGAATACGCTGATCAGGCAAAGAGGGGCTGACTTCAGCATGCCATCTATTGAATGCGGGGAGATGATCTATGTCTTCACTTCCAGAGACACACCCTCCCCTGATCAGTGAAAGATGAACCTGATGCATGTGGCTTTGGAAAGCAGATTCATGTTGACTCAGGTTTGTGCTGAATTCAGTACCACAGCCCAAATTACATTCTATATTCACATTTCACTTTAAAAGATGTGAAACTTTACCGATAATACTAGTTACAGATATTCTCGTCATTAACAAGTCAGATACATTTCATTCATTGCAGAACTCATAATAAGAAAATATGAATCTTATGTAAAACAAGATTCAATCAATCAATCAATCAATCAATCAATCTGTCAGTTTTGTTTATATATAGCACACTTAAAACCACTAAGGGTGCTTCACAAGTTAAAACAACAATACACTACTCACACAATAAAAGTGAAAAAAACAAAATAATGTAGTATTCCATATACGAGGTCTAGTAATATTGATATTAAAGTTACCAGGAATGATAACTCAAAGGAAACGCCAAGGAGAAGAGATTTGTTTTTAGTAGTGATTTAAAACATTCTAGAGTTGAACAGGTTCTGATATGGACTTGCAGGTTGTTCCACAGATTTGGGGCTGCTATGCTAAAGGTTTGATCTCCTTTAGTTTTAAGTCTGCTTCTTGGCACATCCAGGAGGAGGAGATTGGTGGATCTCAGCACTGGGGTATGGACATGAAGAAGCTCTTTTAAATATAATGGAGACAAACCATTTAGGGATTTAAAAGCTAAAAGTAAGATTTTAAAATCGATCCTGTAATAGATAGGGAGCCAATGGAGGTGATGCAAAACAGGTGTGATGTGATCCCTCTTCCTCTTTCCTGACAGAAGGCAGGCAGCGGCATTTTGAACTAACTGCAGACGCTGAATCGATGCCTTGTCTAAGCCCACATATAAGAAGTTACAGTAGTCAAGTTGAGAAGTTATGAGAAGGGCATTTATCACTCTCTCCAGATCTTTAGGAGGGAGATAAGCCTTTATTCCTTTAAGATTAGGATACGGATAAGCAGATCATTATTTTCATGTAATGGATACTGACAATAGCCTGATACGGAAATTCTAGATTATTTTGTCTAAAATGACAGTAAAGGTAATCTAAATGTAAAAACGGAAAATTTACATGCACAATCCAATATAAGCTGATATGTATCCAATAAATGAAAAATAAATAATAAATAGTTTATTACAGTAAATAAATGAATATAGTATCGATTTATTGTGTTTTCTAGACAATACCAATATTTAAGTTGTTATTTTCTAATAATCTTTGCCTTTGGTGCAGCTCTTAAATTAACATTGTTTATTACATTAATAACAATAATTTTCAATATTATTGATATTTAACATTTTTGTATAAAAAACATTTTGAAGATTCTTTAGAATTATTGTTTTGTATTCTATTGTATGAAGTGTATTAAGTATACGCTTAGACTGTACTTACAAAAAGAAATCATCAAATCTTTCTGACTTTTATTTCAAGAAACATCAGACAAAACTACATTTTCTTAAATAAATAATTCAATAACAAATATTTTTTATAATTCACTTGTTGCCACTTAGTGGCGAAACAATGTAATCCATAAATGTGTTATTTTAAGCACTAAGTTTCTATAAAAAGCTGATTTTAAACGCTATAGTAGACAGTGTTCATATTTGAACTTTAAACTTTTATCCAAGTACTTCTATGATCATTTTAACAATTGCATCACAGAAATAATGATACTATCCTGAGGTTGAAAAGACTGCTTGTGAAGCTGTTTCATGTCAACTCTCTCCGAGTCAGCGGCAGCGGCAGCGCCAACACAGCTTTGAATGTTGCGATATGATTTTCAATATCGCGTGGGTGTTTGAATTGAGATCACAGTCTTTTAAAAATGAATCATACAGCTCTATTGTCTCTCTCTCTCTCTCTCTCTCTCTCTCTCTCAATTCAATTCAAAGGGGCTTTATTGGCATGAAAGTTTTTCAAACAATGTTGCCAAAGCATATACAACAAATACTCTATACACATATATATACATATACATACACACACACATATATATATATATATATATATATATACACATACATGCACATATACATACATAAACACTTAACACAATCTCTCTCTCTCTCTCTCTCTCTCTCTCTCTCTCAGCATATGAGTAGCACGAGAGCTTTTTAATGCTTTCAGTCTCACATCTCTTCCATGGGTCCACTTGGGAATGTTACGTCACTCAGTCACTCAACGACACATTTCATCCTCTTTTGGAACTTGGAATGAAAGTGGCTAACTTCTGTCAACCTCATCTACAAGTAATGACAAAAATAAAGCAATTGAATTTTAATTAATATCAGAATATTCCGTAATAAAAAAATAGAATCGTTAAAAAGGAAAAATCTCAATAGCTTGGTGAATCTATTTTTTTTTCTCCCAGCCCTACTATTTTGTAATGATGTAAGGGTGATTAAATAACAGAATTGCCATTTTTAACGGTGCAATAATGCAGCAATCCTTTGAGGTGCCAAAGTGTCACTGTCAAAGCCATGGCGATGGGCGATGCTTAGAGGTGCAGTTGGGGAAAACAGGATGGCATCGCTGCCTGACGCTCCAATGGCAGACGTCTGCTCTGTCTCCACACTCTCAGAGGACAAATGAGTGAAATTTGAGACCTGTCTGTCTGCATGGTGCTTCCCTCGCTCTCGCCCCCTCATTTATTGGCTCTAAAATACAAAGCTGTCATTTAAAATAGAGCAGACAAGTGAGTAACGGCTGGCCATCGCATGTCTGGGGGACAGACGGACCCTCAGACCCCCCTCCCCACCCAGTCAACAGTATCTCTATACAGTATATGTCTGTAAGGATTAAGTCTTTCGCCAATAACCCCGCCGAGCGATCACTGTTGTCATTGCCGAGTGCAAAGCGTGTTCCTTTTCTCATGATGGAATTTCAGACGACTGTTTTTCTTTAAAGGACAGAGCAGACAGGGTCTCCTTCACTCAGCCGAGGGGTCCATTCAGGAGAAGTTGGCAGGCGGGGAGTTGTTTTTGCAGTGGCGTATTGTTCAGCGTTGCTTCCATAAGGGCTGAAGATTCAATATTGTTGCAATACTGAGTGGATTTGGCCCAGCTGTGTTCTCCTGTCTGCTGTGCTGGAGGATTCTAGTCCTGTCGTATCTTTGTTTTGGTGCCAAGACCTGGATCTCTGCCAGGCCTTTTAATTACATCAGCCGTTTGATGTCTTTGACATCTTCTTTTCAAATAGAAAGCTGGGTGGGATAAGGGGGCCTGAGAGATTTTTTTTTTTTAATTTATTTTTTTGCGCACCTTTTAGCGAAACATTTCATTTGAAAATGTGCCACAGTCGTGTCACAGCTGTTGTCAGGCTGGAATATTTATACCTTTTAAAGTCTTCATTTACATAAAAAGCAGTTAATCAGCTTTTACAACTGCCCCAACATCGGTGAGGTAATGTCTCGAAGCTCTCGAACAATTAAACGTGTTCAATATGAATGACTAGAGCCAAAAGAATCAATCAAGACTTAGCATTTCTCAGCATATAGAAACCTTTTGGCAGCCTTAGTTTCAACCTGCCTTACTGGCACGAGAAAAATCCTGACCAAACAGTTGTTTGAAATGCAACTTCTTGGACACCTGGGAAATCTTTTATTTTGCTCTACTGCGACAACATGGGGCACTGAAATGTGTGGCCCTGTGCTCCTGTGGGCCGTGGGGTCAAAGCTCCAGGACGTGCCTTAAGCAACTGATGTAAATTTATCATCCCATCTGAGCACTGTAAGTGAAGGTGGGGTGAATAGGGTAAATTCATCAGCCTCTTACAGAACCAGATGTCCAGGTTGCTGTGTGACAAAGCAGAAGCATGTGCGGCCGACCGACTATGTAGGACGGCCTCTCTGTGGCAGTTCCTGTGAAGGAGGGCCTGTGAAAGCAATTTAGGCTTTATACTGATGGAAGAACTCCAGAGCAAATGACACATTTGTTTGCCTACAAGCCTTTCCATGTTAGGATTCAGGAAGAATTACATAATACATGAGTGAGCTGTAATTCTACATAATTCTGCGGTCTCTGTGGCAGAATTTAGATGTTTTGGCCAACAACACTTTTGCTGTATACAAATTCATGCAGCAAAAGATTTTCAGATATTTTTAAATGTGTTCCAAAATAGACAAAATATTGCTCATAATTTTTTTATAGGATTTTGCATGCATATAATTTATTTTGAAATTTGTCATTTGTAATATACCTTTTAATGTAAATATATTTATATTGTTCAAAATACATTTTAAATATGTTTTAATTGTACATTACATAAAAATGTATTTTCTTGTCACTTGATGCATATTTTGCTTTATTTTGGCATTTAGAGATTTAAAAGAAATATACTTTCCAATTAGACAATTATATTTCCTAAATTCACACTCTAATATTTATCATATGTTTAAAATATAATTTGTCCAGATATAATTTTGTCTTATGGGAGTATAATTTTGGCTTGTGGGAATTGTGAACATTCTTCTAAAGTTGTATTTGTCTTGGTATTTAAAAAGAAACTGCTCTTCATAAAAAGACTACAATGGGTATGTTTCCATTTGGAATGAAATAATCCAAAGGTCAAGGCTAGAATCGCCTTGGCTAGTACTGTCCTACTAATAAAATATATCTCTCTTTAGTTCTGTATACTGATCTCTCCACACCGGCTTTAACTGTCCCATTCATGGTTCACACTGCATTTGCCTCCTAATGTCTCCCAGCAGGCCTCCAGTCAGAGACAGTGATTCATAAAGTGACTGGTCTGTCTGCTTTCATTAGGACACACACTTTCAGAATCCTGCCTCTTTATCTCTTTCCCACACCCTCCCCCTTAAACAGACACAGACTGCATTAGACTGTCTTGTAACAATCTATGTTACATGTTAGGGCAAGCAAATTCTACAATAAAGCCTGCTCTATTAAGCAATAGGATAGGCGATCTCAGCCATTTTAGTTCAGGAGTGTCAGTAAATCATCTAGTGTGTTTATATGCATTATTTTACACCAGTTATGCTTAACCTCAACACAACCTGTAAGGTAAACATCTTAAACATTATTATTTTAAGGTAAAGGTCATAAATGGTTTAAGCAAAACCCAATTGGTCATCTGAGAGTTTTGCTCGTTACCACAAATTCGCTCCATGTTTGAACACCTTTTCTTCCGTTCTGGTGGCTTATTCAATATGCACATGCCTGTTTACAGAGGAAAAATACAGTTTTAAAAACTTAATATTTAAATAATTTCGTCTAAAGTATGTTCTTCACTGATACCGTAATCTCCTTGGTAAACAAGCACACTTACCATTGAAAGGTGGAAACGTCTAAATAACTGTCACAATTGTAAATCACTTTTGAAAAATGTATTTTCATACAATTTATATATTCACTTTTTAATGTGCATTTTCATATTCAAAGATTGCTAATCTGGACATGGGACAAGAGTTAAATGATAAAATCTGCACGAAAATAAAAAAAATCAGCAAAAATAAATGCCTAAAACGTTTTCATGTCATCTTCCTATAACAAAAGTTCAGAAATATTCAAAACAGTTAGTTTTAATAAAAAAACCTTTATTAAAGCTTAAAGAACACTGGAAAACACAGTCACTGACAAAGCAACAGCTGTGTGGTAAATTTCATGTCCCATTTTGTCAATTATGTCATTTCATTGTGAGTTCTGGAGGTCTCCTCCAGATGTGCTGCTTTCAAATCACCACATTAGTTCATCTTTCTCTGGTACTTCATTAGCATTTTTCAGCTCGTGTTACTCTGTTTATTTTGGCAAACATGTGCTTAAAAGAATCATTTCAGCCTTATCAGCACGCTAGTGAAAAGTGTACCACTCATAGTCACGAACCATGTTTGTCTTTTCTGTGTTTTTGTATTTTTAGTGTCTCCAGAAATTGTGCTGTAAGGCCCCCCCTCCAGCTAGACCGGAGTATGATGTAGTATGCATTGGACTGAGCGGTGCCGGCAAGACCAGTCTGCTATCTCGCTTGTGCAATGAGATCAGTGATGGCACAATACCAACCACAGGTATTATAAAATTTCTCTGCAGCTTTGTACTGCAGCATTTTGTAAGCCATCAAAAATAAGATCGAATTACATATTCAGCCGTGAGACCTAAAAAGACTAAGCATTTTCTATTAAAACAAGCCTCAGTTCCTGTTTCTCAAACAAATGTGCCAAATCGTTCCAACAAATCGACTTAGCACACTATTTTTGCAGTGCATTTACTTAAACCTTTGCACTGATAGTCCACACTTGTACATCATATCTTCGACTCTATGCATTTTCAGTGCTTTGGAACGTCTGCAAAATAACTTCATTGTCACCATGTGTGCTTCAGCCTATTTGACCGCTGAAATATGTTTAACGTTATTGCTGCAGGTTACCTCAGAGCCTGCCTTTGAGCACTATGTTACTTTACCAAAGAAAGAGCACAATTGCAGAGGAGCTCTTGGTGCGTATGTGTGTCTGTTTTTAAGAACATCTGGGTTTTGTCACTCACTTTCTTCCTTGTTAAAAGACTGTTGATTTCATTAGAGATCTTGTCGACAGGCTGGTTTATTCAAGAATATCTTCATCTCTTGAGATGGATGACACCACTTCCGTTTTTACCAACAACACAAATGGTTCTTTTTACAAGAGAAGACACAATTGTGTCAGGCTTTCTTCGGCACGTCTTAACAGTCGGATTGTGATGTATACAGCACGCTAGACTGTACACAAACCCAGAATGTGCATCCAATAATGATCGCCCTTTGTCTTTGGAGCGAACACACCTGTCTCTATCTGTCTAGTGAAGCAGTAATTATAATAGTGAAGTGTTATTTGGGAACTCTTGTTGAAATATGGTTATGGTTAGATTAAGTCTAGCTATGGTCAGAGCCACTGGTCTGTACCAGCAGACCTAGATGGAGGTTCTCACCTGTTCATAGTATATTTACTCTCACCTGCTGAGCATTTGATGAAACTTGCCTCATGAAACTTAGCTTTAAATGAACGTGGGGTTCAGAGGTTCAGTCCATTATCAATTTTAAAAGAAACATTTGTATTATCATTGTTGAAAACAGTTTTTGTTGCTTAATTTTTGTGGAAACAATGATACCGTTCAAATATTTGCGCTAAGATTACAATACTTTTTACTTAAAATATTATTTTTTTTAATTATTTCATTCATCAAGGATGCATTAAATTGATCAAAATTGACAGGCGTTTATAATTTTACAAAAGATTTATATTTTATAAATGCTTTAATACATGTAATAAATGCGAATAAATCCTGTTCATTGAACTTTCTATTCATCAAAGAATACTGAAAAAAGTATCACCTTTTCCACAAAAATATTAAGCAGCACAACAGTTTACAACATTGATAATAATAATAATAACAATGATAATAATAATAATATCGATTTCTTAAAGGGGTGGTTTGCTGCTTTTTTTCTTTGCATGATTGTGTTTATGGGGTGAAATATAACATGTATTCGTGTTTTTTCTTTTTTTAAAAAGTCTTATTTTTCATAAATTTCACCTTTATTGTAAGCCGCTTTCTCCTCTGTCATTTGAATGACCGGTTAACATCCTGATTCTATGAAACCACTCCCTCAGAAACAGGCAATGGACTCAGATTGGTTAGTTTGGGCTGGTGTGTTTTGATTGGCTAAACTGTGTAGTGCACGTTGTCCGGAAACTTCACGCCCATTACCTTTACGGGCGGAAGTTGAATGTGCTCCGGTCAAATGTAAATATTGGTGTCAATACTGCCGTATCAGTATGAGCCAGAAGCAGACCCAGAAAGCGGCGATGAAGAGAGTCTAGCAGAACCTCCCCAAACACGGCTCTTACAAAACGTTTTTGAATGGTAATTTTTTTTTAAATTATTATTATTATTATTCTATTCTATTCTACTATTATTATAAGAATTTTAGTACGTTGTTTCTTGAAAATACTACTGCTGCTTGTTAGCTTTTGAGATATGGTTTTCTCCTGATTAAACATTTAATATAACTAAATAATTTTTTTTTTTAATTATTGTTTTATTGATACAATGAATAACCGTTTATCTATTCACAAAATTTAGTTTACTCAGGGTATTGTTTTATTTAGGTATAGCCTACCTGTGGCAAATGTGTTAAAACCATACTGTACACTGATAACAACAGCTGAATTTTGCTGCGATTACAGTCTATATTTTTTTTTAAACTTTATTTGTCTTACACAAAATAGCATCGAACTAACTAGCTATATACACAAACAGTGTTGACATTGGTTTACGCTCTTGATCAAATTGAAAAATTACGTCATAAAGTGTATATATATGAAAAAATACATCTACAAAATTAGCACATACTCAAGTCCAAATATTTGTATGTGTTTGTCATAGACACGAAATAGCATAACTAAGTGGCTATAAAGCCAACACTGGCATTTGATAAAACTAAAACATTACGTCTGAAATTATACATGCAAATACATTTAAAATTATTAAGTCTTACTTACAGGTTGTGGCCCAACAACTGCTGCTTCTGGTTTTAAAGTTGGACCGTCTTTATGTTTTAATAACAGTTTCTTGTTGAATCCGGCATTGAATTTGTGGAGATTCTGGAAGCTGTCTTCCGTAAAATGCACAGCACAGAGAGCTAAATTACGATTGTAATTTTCAGAAACATAATCAAACATAAATTCTATCCATTGTTGACGAACTGTAACGTCCGTGGAAAGCCCGAACACAGATACAATAACACTTTCGATGAGCCGCAGAAATATGGCCATGCCCTTTTTTGCATATTCTGGAGGGAGGGTTGATGCAAATGTATGGGTTAGATGCGTATAAAACCCGTTGTTTTCCCATTCGAGTCGTTTTTGCAGGCATTAAACTTACATTGAACTTTCAGCGCTGCAACTTTGCAGATACTGTTCATGCACCAACAGCTACATTACACACTATTTAAAATGAAAAAGTGAAATCGCAATCAACCACCCCTTTAAGGATCATGTGACACTGAAGACTGGAGTAATAATGCGGTAAATTTTGATATCTTTTCCATCACTGGAAGAAATTAAATTAATAGAATATAATTTTTAATAATATGTAGCTATACTGTTTTAACTCAATTTTTTGATTAAATAAATGCAGCCTTGGTGAGCATAAGAGACTTTTCAAAAACATTAAACTTTTAATGTTTCCACACTTTAACAGGTACTATATATACAGTATATAACTCAATTCGGAACGCCGCTTCTCAGATATTGATTGAATACTGAACTGAGTTCTCTTTCACGTCATCTTGTTTTTGAATTAACAAATTCACACAAAATTATGTCAAAATTTCCGCAGGTAGCCTCGTATAGACAGTCGTCTATGTACACTTCCTCTATCGTCGGATTACTCAGCCTGTCTCTTGGATCTCCAGTCTGCCTTCCTTCTTCAGCCCGCCTGTCTTCTTCAGTCCGTTGTTCATCTATCTTCCTATATCAGATAAAAGACTTTGTCCGATTCATTTCATCTGTTTGATGATGGAGCATCATCTTTGGTTAAATCTGTCTGATATAAAAAATAAGGATAGGTCTGTTCTTTTGGACGCCCCGCGAAGTCAGCGCTGTTGTGATTCGAGAATTGTGTCGCGCAACAGACCTGTCGCTCCTTGGCCGCCACTAACGAGACGGCCAAGTCAGTGGGCTGTTCTATAGCAGCCCTGGTGGCCACAGACCGTCATCTTTATTTAAATCTGTCTGATATAAAAGATAAGGATAGGTCTGTTCTTCTGGACTTTTGCCTTCAAGTTTATTTAGCAATGCTATTAACTGTGTCATTGATAGGTTTCTGGATGCAAAAAAAGCAATCTGCTGCGTTCTAGAGGTAACTTCCTCGACGTTTCGATGTCCCCAAGACTGTTGGGCGAAGAACTTTTATTTTTATTTTATTTTTTAAGTCTGAGCAGTCTCATCCAAGTACTAGCTCCTCACAGAGTGCATCAAAAACATCTCGGTTACGTATGTAACCCTCCTAGCTGAGACGTGTCGTCGGGGGAGTTCCCTGACGAATTGGGATCACGCTAGGGAGCCTATTGCCTTAGAGAGAATTAAAAACGAGCCAATAAACATTGGCATGCAAAATGTGCATTCTGCGAGCTGCCTACCAGCGCGGGTATAAAGGCGGAAGTAAACATTGCATTGACGCTTTTCGCTGAGGAGCCGAACAGAGTCCAGTCCTCCACGAAGGTACAGCAACAAGGCGAAGGCACGACATGTCTCCGTTCCCTGAATTTAGGGAACGAGGGTTACAAATGTAACCAAGACTTTCCCTTTCGTCCTTTTTCGACATGTCGTCGGGGGAGTTCCCTGACGAATTGGGATCCCTAATAAAATGCCATGGTGCTGGCCCTTTCCAGCGCCCAGCTAAGCTATCCAAAGCAGTTTCTAAAAATTACGGGAGCTAGCTAGAGAGCTAGCTAGAGACTGCTGTTCCGCAAGACCCACTCAGTGGACATTGGATAAAAGGAAAGGGGAAGGTAACGAAGGTTTGTGTTCTGTCGATGTAAACCCGCAGGGCGTGGACTGGACAGAGAAAAGCTAGGGCTGGGTCTGCCTCCTCCTGGGGCAGAGCTTGCAGGTTCACTACCTGAGCTACAAAGGGAGTGGTAGGAACCTTGGGCACATATCCGAGCCGGGGTCTCAATATCACGCGAGAAAGACCTGGCCCGAACTCTAGGCACAATTCGTCGACCGAAAAAGCCTGCAGATCCCGGCCCTCTTAAAAGAGGCCAGTGCCAACAGGAGCGCTGTCTTAATGGACAGTATATATTTAGCTTCACTGTCAGCAAAGGCTCAAAGGGAGAACTTTTAAGAGCTCTCAGTACCAGAGCTAGGTCCTAAGTGGGTACAGAGTGCAAAACACAAGGTGGGTTTAACCTACTAGCACCCTTAAGGAATCTGATAAACAGGTCGTGCTTCTCCACAGACTGACCTTCTACTACATTGTGATGTGCGGCTATTGCGGCAACATATACTTTGGTGGAGGTAGAAGCCTTCGCTCCAACCCATCTGGTTGGAAGGAAAGCACCTCTCTGATCGGGCAAGTTCGGGGGTCCTCATGGTAGGAGGAACACCACTTGATGAAAAGGTTCCACTTCAAGGTATAGAGGCGCCTTATAGAGGGGGGTTCTTGCAGAAGCGATGGTGTTTACCACAGCCTGTGGTAGATCACCTTGAACCTCTGGGTCCCGTCCAGGGACCAGACATGGAGTTTTCAGAGGTCTGGACGCGGGTGCCATAGAGTGCCCCGTCTCTGAGAAAGGAGGTCCTTCCTCAGAGGAATCGGCCGAGGACGGGCTGTCGCGAGGAGCATGAGTTCCGTAAGCCAAGTCCTGGTGGGCCAATATGGCGCCACTAACAGGACCTGCTCCTCGTCCTTCTTGACCTTGCGCAGGGTCTGCGCAAGAAGGCTCACTGGGGGAAATGCATACTTGCGTAAGTCCTGGGGCCAGCTGTGAGCCAGGGCGTCCGTGCCGAGGGTCCCCTCGGACAGGGAGTAAGACCACCGGAAATGGGTCGTGTCCGGAGAGGCAAACAGGTCCACCTGTGCATTGCAACTCCGAAAACACTCCAGATCAGCTGAACCACCTGGGGGTGGAGTCACCATTCTTCTGGCAGTGGAGGCAACCGTGAAAGCTTGTCTGCCACATGGTTGAGCTCCCCTGGAACTTGAGTGGCGTGAAGTTACCTGAGATGCTTCTGACTCTATTGGAGGAGGTGGGAGGTGATTTGCGACATGCGGCGAGAACGTAGACCACCTTGTCGGTTGATGTACGCAACGTTTGCAGTGCTGTCCGTACGGACCAGTACGTGCTTGTCTTTTAGAAGCCCTTTAAGGTGACACAAAGCCAAGCGTACTGCTTGCAACTCTGGGCAGTTGATGTGCCAATGCAGCTGGGGCCCCGTCCACAGACCCAAGACTGCATGCCCTTTGTACGTGGCCCCCCATCCCATGGCAGAAGCATCTGTGAAAACCACAGCATGCCTGGAAATATGGATTAGGGCCACTCCGGAAATGTAGGATCTGACCATGGGGAGAAGGTTTGGTGATAGTGCGGGTTTACTTTGACCCAGAACGTGCCATATGTAATATGTAACAGGCCGAGCGGCGTTACTGCGGCTGCAGCTGCCATATGCCCCAGGAGCCACTGAAATTGTTTCAGTGGAACCGCTGTCCTGCCTCGAAAGGAACTGAGATAATACCGAGATAAGAGAGCCTCTGCAGATATTTGAGAATGTGAACGCCTTGTTCTCTCATGGGAACAATGGTTCAGTTCTCTCAGCCACCTCCGCGACTTTCGTGAAGACGCGGGGCGACAGGGCCAGCCTGAAGGGTAGGACTTTGTACTGATATGCTCGAACCTCGAAAGCAAACCGTAGAAATGGTCTGTGTTGTGGATGAATCGTGACATGAAAGTACGCGTCCCTCAGGTCAATCGCTGCAAACCAATCCTGGGGATGGATGCATTCGAAAATGCGCTTCTGCGTGAGCATCTTAAACGGGAGTTTGTGCAGGGCCCGATTCAAGACACGCAGGTCCAGGATTGGCCATAACCCACCGCCTTTTTTGGGTACAGTGAAGTAGGTGCTGTAAAACCCGGACCTCATCTCAGCAGGAGGGACCGGCTCTATCACGTCCTTCGCCAGCAGGACATCGATCTCTTTCCACAGGACAGGGGTGTCCACTGACCGCACCCTGAACCTGCGAGGCCGGCGTACAAACTGAATTGCATAGCCGAACCGAATGGTGTGAATGTGTCATCGGGACGGACCCGGAAACACTAGCCAGACTTCCAGGTACCGACCCAACAAGCCCACCCGAACCACCGGCGTACCCGAGGAGGGGCAGCGAGGTGGAAGGCAGAGACCCGGCTCCAGTTCTCTGCCACGGCCACATCTCCAGGCCAGGTACCCCCACTGAGAAGTAAGATGGCTAGGGACTTGAACAACATCAAGAGCTGTTGTTATGCCACATAGATACGGCAAAGTAACAACACAGCGAATTAGGAATCGTGAAGTTTTTAATTTCCGAGAATCGCAATACTTTTGAAGTATCGGTGCACCGTGCAACACTATTGTAAACAACAGCACTCTTCAGAGACATCAAATGATCGGCTCCAAAGAAATTGAAAGACAACTAGTGAGTGCATCCACTTCCATATTTTTGTTTGCGCCATGGGGGCGGAGTGTATGATGCATTTGCTCGTTTCAACAGTACTCGAAGATGACAGGCTCCCTAAGCGTGATCCCAATCAGTTGACACGTTGACTGCGTTGAACTGAAAGAGAACTATATTTGTTTTCATAGCCTTCAATATTAACATTGTTTGTAGGACATTATTGGGCAAATGGATAAACGTAGAAAATACCAAGATATATAAAGTGTAGTGTTAGTTCTGGCAGGTCACATTAGTCAAGTTTGCATCAGCTGGATGCATCTCAGCTGATCCAAGTCTACCTATTGGAATACGACGCCTATCACTGTATATATTTATAAGCTCCTTCAGTATAGTTAACAGCTATCGTGGTCCTCAGGAGCTAATTACCCTCCTCCATTCCCAGCTCCTCCTCTTGTCATTCAGGATTTGGCATTCTGATTCTCCTTGAATCAGAAAAAAATCTCAAATAATGCTGTACTTTAAAATATTGAATTAATGATATCTGCAATACATTCATGTTGATTCTGTTCTAAGGGGGGTTATTACTGCTCTCTGAAGATCTTGCCCAGAACAGAACCATGCTGCCAATCCAATTCCAAACTGTATGCTAATTGTCATATGCTAAATCGTATTCAACGGTTCATAGTGGTCCTGACAGAAAGCCATTCAACCAAAAAATACAGAGACATGATTTTTTGGCCATATTGTCCAGCCCTAACTGTAAGATCTTAATCAAAAAACTTAAATCAATGTTTGGTCTATTGTTCATTTGTGCTATGCTTGCCATGTTTTTTATTAGATCTTTTGTATTGCTGACTGTTCACTTGTCTTTAATAATGTTTGAAATTTATATTAGTTAGAGGAGTATTTTTTGCTGTTAAGTGTAATTTGTGAAATCTATCGTAAAGTTTGTGCAAATTTTGAAATCATGTTTTCTTCCACAGGTTTCAGCATCAAGGCAGTGCCATTCAAAAATGCGATACTGAATGTGAAGGAACTAGGAGGTAATACAAACAAATAGACTAAGATTCATCATATCCTCTCCAAATACTGGAGAATAGACTGTTGACTCAGGGAGAGATCTCTTAGTTTAGCCAACTGCACTCTAAGAAGGGGTGTCTCCTACCTAGGAGTATAACAGTTCAAATTGCTCATGGTTCGGTTTGTATCACAGTTTTAGGTTCACAGTTTTGGAACGGTTTAATATGTTTGCTATGGAAAAAAAAGGACTAGGGGAGAGCGGGGCACAACCTAACGCATTTTGGTTTTGGCTCAATTAATTAAAAAGTAATTAGGTTAGATTCATATTTGTTTTTACACAAGCAACACATTTCACATTTACACATCTCTGCTACAAATGAACACTTAAAGTTTTTTTCTAGGACCTACCATTTTCGTACAGTTGGACTGAAAGTGACAGAAGTGCAAATGTTACAACTTACCCCATATGCGGGGTTAATTGTAACATACAGAGGGGTTAGTTGTAACACTTGTGTGTAACACACATAATTCAGTACTATTTTATTTGTATAGTTTGATATTGTTTGTGCCTCTATAAAGACAGATATACATACATCCATCCCTCATCCAATCATCCCTTTTTTATGGATCAATATCATGGATAGAGACATAGAAAAGGGCTGCACAGTTTTGCAATAAATAATAATAAATACAATTATAAAATATTGTAATTGTAATTAAATTAGATTTGTGTGTGGCAGCTGCATGTACAATTATTATAATTAATAATAATACAAATGAGCTTAAAATAAATATTTTAAAGGGTTTATTACATTAAAAACAGGCCATATTTTTAATAAATAAACAAGTTATCATTCATAGTAAACTAAATTTTAAACATTTTAAATTCCAGCATTGTTTGTGAAAGTCCAACAAAGTTAAATGTATACTCAAACCTGAAAAGTTGTGTGTGATCAGCCAGAGTGGCAGCCAGTGCAGGGAGATGCAGGAGTGACATGGGCCCTTTTGGGCTCGTTGAAGACAAGACGAGCAGCAGCATTCTGGATCATTTGTATAGGTTTAGTTCCACATGATGGAAGTCCAGCCAGAAGAGCTTTGCAGTAATCAAACCTAGAAATTACCAGGGCCTAGACAAGAAGCTGTGTCGCCTGCTCAGTTAGGACAGGCCTGATCTTCTTGATGTTGTGCATTGCAAACCTGCATGATCGAGCTGTCTTTGTAATGTGGTCTGAGAAGGTCAGCTGGTCATCGAAGATTACTCCAAAATTTCTGAACGACCTTGATGGGGTGATTGAGGAATCTAGCTGGATAGTGAATTCATGCAGTAGAGATTGATTGGCATGGAAGACGAGAAGCTCAGTCTTATCCAGGTTGAGCTGCAGGTGACGCAGCCAGACAGCTTGAGATTCGTGCAGCTACTGTGGGATCATCTGGTTGAAATGAGAGGTAGAGCTGGGTGTCATAAACATAGCAATGTTAAGAGAAACCATTTGCCTGTATGATGGGTCCCTGTAATGTGGTGTAAATGGAGAAGAGGAGCGGTCCAAGCACTGAACCCTGGGGAACCCCTGTGGTCAGTTGATGTGCTTTGGATACTTCGCCTCTCTACGCGACCCTGAAGGACCTACCTGTGAGATAGGACTCAAACCTGTGGAGAAGAGTACCTGTGATGCCCAGTGATGAGAGGGTGGATAGAAGGATCTGATGGTTCACAGTGTCGAAGGCAGCAGACAGGTCGAGGAGAATGAGAATGATTTCTTCTGATGATTTGGAAGCAGCTTTTGCGATCCGCAGGGCTTCTGTGACTGACAGTAATGCGGTCTCGGTTGAATGCCCTTTCTTGAAGCCAGATTGGTTGACATCCAGCTGGTTGTTCAGAGATAGGAAAGATGATACTTGGTTGAAAGAAGCTCATTCAAGTGTTTTCCCAATGAATGGTATGAGAGAGACAGATCTGTAATTCTCTAAGAGTGATGTGTTTATTTGTTAAGCAGTGGAGTTACCCGAGCCTGCTTAAATGCCATAGGAACAATGGCAGTTTGTAGGAAAAAGTTGATAATATGTGTGAGAGCCGGTAGAAGTATGGGAGAGATGGCTTGTAGAAGGTGTGAGGGGATGGGGTCTAGAGGGCAGGTGGTAGGATGATTGGAGAGGAGTAAATTAGATACTTTTTCCTCGGTTAGTGGAGAGAAGGAGGAGAGAAGGTTACTTCCTGTGGGAGTGGTTGGTCTAGGTTCCTGTGTGTGTGGATTAGTGAACTGACTGCTGATAGTTGTTTTTTTTTTTAGTGAAGAAGTTAGCAAAATCTTCAGCAGTTAGTGAGGAGGTCGGTGGTGGAGGCGGTTGTTTTGAAAAGCATTTGTGTGTTCGGGGCGGTGTTGATCTTGATATGGAAGTATTAAGATTTTGCGGCGTGAACATCAACCGAGAAGGCAGAGAGGAGAGATTGATACATACTCAGGTCAGATATGTTTTTTGATGTGCGCCATTTCCTCTCCGCTGCTCTGAGTTTGGTCCGGTGTCCACAAAGATCCTCAGATAACCAGGGGCTAGAGGGAGTGGCACATGCTGGTCTGGAGGAGATAATGTCTAAAGAAGAAGCTAAAGTCGAGCATAAAGTATCCGTTGAGGTATTCACTTCCAGAGATGATAATTTTGAGGGTGAGATGACACAGCAGAGGAAAGATGGGAGGGAGAAAGTGAGTGGAGGTTTCGTCTGAAAGTAACTGGTAGGGTAGTTAGTGGAGTATGGGTAGGGAGTTGTAGATTGAAAGTAAAGAGGAAATGATCTGAAACGTGGAGAGGTTTCACCAAAATGTTGTCTGTGATGCAGTTGCGAGTGTAAACCAGGTCCAGTGTGTTGGCTGACTTGTGAGTACCTGTGGTGATGAGCCGTTTGAGATAGAATGAGGCTAGAAGATAGATGAAGTCTGTAGCGCACGGCTTCTCTAGATGAATGTTGAAGTCGCCAAAGACTACCAGTGGAGTGCCATCCTCAGGGAAAGAGGACAGCAGCACATCTAACTCCTCTACAAAGCTTCCCACTTCCAAAAGCTTTCCCAAAAATCACAACACTTTGTTAGAGTATACACAAAAAATACATACAAAAATCAGCAAAGTAATTTGAGTCTCTTTTGCACTTATAAGAAAAAAAGTGAGCTTGTTGCGCCGGTGTGATAGTTGACCCCAGAGGGTTAAAGTTTCAAAAGCAACCAAGAGCAGTGATTTCCTTGGATTTTGTTTGATTACCATTAAAAACACAGACAGCAGGAATATTAGCCAGCTGTCCCTTTAAGCCTACGTCTACATTGATCCAGATAATTTTTGTGTGAATTTGTCTGTTCAAGCGCAAGAATTGAAAAAGATTCTTGTGCTTGAACAGAGCACACACACATCTTCTCACAGTGCGCACAATTTCTCTTTCGCGTCTTGCGCAACAATAGTTTAAATTTGTAAGGCCTAAATGAGTTTAGTTTAAACAGAGATGGCAACATGTGCAGTTCAGGTCTTGCCTGTGTTTGCACGCTATGAACACCCGGGTGATGACTGCGTAAATGATTATAGATGCGTCGTCAGATTTGAGATGAACCGAGGTGCAAATGCGTGCTGAGCTGTGTGTGGAGAACAGTACGATTCTATTTAAAAAAAAAAAAAAATATATATATATATATATATATTTACAGAGAAACGTTACATTACTCCTACCTCCCAGTAATAATGTAATTTTAAAAACTTAATTCGATATATGTTCTATACAAAAAAGTCAGCATGAAATGAAAATACCACAATTTTTATTATTAAACTTGTGAACGATTTATCCCTGCATTCATTTAGTTGAATTTTAAACTTTTTTTGACGTTGTGATTTTTATTAAAAATGTCATAACTTGATCTAGTGAAACGATAAATTTCTTTTTTCTGATGACGTATACAGCATTTTTCCATGCTTGCATTCATCTGCCTCCATTTTTGAGTGCAACACACAAAAATCCAGTCAACAACCAATAGGCAGAAACAAGCCCCGCCCAATATATTTCCATCTACTAAAATGTACATCCCAATATGAAAGAAAAGAACTTTGGCTGTTTCCATTTCATTGTGACTTATATTTATAGCAGTTTTGTTTAAATTTCGAACTTGAGTCTATTCATTCATTCATGTAAAGTGCTTTGAGTGCAGAGAAAATCGCTGTATAAATGTATTAATATTATTAAAGTATAAAAAAATACAAAGTGTAGAAAATATAAGATATAGAAAATATATATTTTTGTTTATTATAAATTATTTTATTATATACACAATACAAAGTATTCTTCTGTCATAATTACGTAGCTGCCTCATCTCCATCAATTACATAGTGTCAATTTTTTTTATTAGACAAAAATGCTTAATTAGACATTTTTGTACAATATTGTTACAGAAGTTGTTTTAGTTTTGGTGAACAGCATAACGCACTATTAATCATGTTAGACATCCTTTTAGAGTTGATATTTACCTAATATAAATTGAATATTTAAATTGCCAATCAAAATCTCAGTCTCATTCAACCACTCTATTTTAAACATTTGACTAATCTGACAGGATGGTTCATTTAGAAATTTGGTTCATTTGGAACGGATACATGGCCACAGGTACAATGTTGGAAGATGCTTGTTGTTGTAGGACCACTGAACAGAAAGAGGTCTGTGGAGAGAGAAATAAATCAGAGCCCGACTCTGTTTATGAGAATGTTAGGGGAGCTGCTCTTTGAAGTGATTTATATGTTTTGCGGGATGCTGGGGACATTACAGGTGCACTCTGTATCATGACAAGTGGCCCCACCGATGCAACAGAATCAAGAGCCCACTTAAAGAAAAACAACATGGATAGAAAACACTGTAAACCATGGGGAGGCCTGACTAAATCTGAAATGCATATGGAGGGCTGTGAAAAGAAGCTTCTCCAGTAGGTGAGGTCAGAGCCCACAGGGATGTTTTTAATGGATTGCAGCCTCCAGTGTTCTTCAAGATGAGACTGATGTATCACCTGGAGCAGGACACATCTGCTCTGACTGAAAGTTTGCAGAGTACCTGAAAGGGAATACAGCTGTTAAAGATGTGTTGTGCAAGTGTTTTATGTTGCCCCATGAACTGCCTTCCTTTGGTCATTGATGCATATAACCTACTGAGATGTGTCCATTCTTGGTGAAAATATTATTGTTAGGCTGTGCATCTAGATCAGTGGTTTTCAATCTTTTTGACACTAAGGCCCAAAATATTTCTTCATTTATATTTTAATATTTACATAAAATATTATATTTGCTATTTGGTCCTTTGTTGGCAATGCAAAATGAGTGCTGAACAATGACATGACAATTCTGTACCGGATTGTAAAAGAACTGAGTGGAACAAGGAGCAACGTTAATGTCCCCATCAGAGATAAAGGCCCTGAGGGCCAAATGTTCAAACGCTTTTGCACCCACTTCAGGCATATTTGTTTGTTTCGTATTTGTTTTATTGTATTTGTTTCATTTTTTTGAAAATTCACCGCCTTTTAAAAGCAGGTTTAACTTAGGAAGCGGGTTTCCTGGCATATACCTCCTGGTGAATTGACATCAGTAATCCGAGCAAGACGAAGACATAGGCTAAGGAGACAAGCTGAAAAGATTTTTGCCACAAGAATCACACTTTTTCAGATGAGTGAAAACGAAATCATTAAGCATTACAGATTAAGCAGTTATGTTACAGTTATATTACAGTTATTGGAAGAAACAAATCAAAGATGACATCGATTCAGCGTTCACATTCCATTCCAGCAGTTACAATTATTGGCATCAGGTTCATTTCAAACAGTCATAGCATCAGCAGTGAGAGAAGGAGGCCCATTTAATTGTGCGTTTAAATACGTGCAATTTACGGTATAGTGGGTGGGGACAGGTGCTGATTACCTGATGGACTGCAGGTTTGTACATAACACACACTCTGCGGTTTGACATCAAGTGCTTTCTGCATCTATGGCACTATTAACGCTGCGTTCACAAATGTACGTACAGACCAGCGCTGGGTGGAGCATTTCCGAGAGACTTCCGAGAGAAACCAGCCTGAGCCAAAAGAGCACTTTTGTTTCTTATCCCAGGGATTTCTTAGCCTGGCTGCGCCCTCCTACGCACTTCCGCTCAATTTCATTTTCCTTCAGTACTACGTCTGGGACTGCTGTGTATCCTTAGGTTTCCAGAAATCAATTTTTTTGTAGGACTAATCAGCGAATAGAGGGAGTGGCTGAGAACAGCCAGTTTGATCAGTTTGAGTTCAGTAATGGCAGCGGAGAAAGACGTGAGAAAAGCTATTCGGTCCGTTGTTGGAAAAGAAACTGCCGATTATACAGAATTTAAAGCCGGATTGTTATTGTCTCACCTCTTGTTGCACAACGGAGGACCAAGTGAAGGAGGCAGAAAGGAGAAGTTTGTGCTGGGCAGCTCGTGCACGATGACGTGACATTTTGGACGGACGGTTTAGCCTGGTGTTCGGAAGCCCCGAGTCCTGGCTGCTAAACTATTGTTGAAGATCCGCTCAGGAGTCATGACAGCTCATATTCCCAACAGTAAATTTACTGATTCTTGTGATGAATAGAACATTTTGAGCCCCTTTGTGTATTCGTGCAGGAGGTTGGTGTGTCAGATTTACATGTTGTAAATCATACAAATTGGTTGTGATTTTTAAAAAATAATTGTCATAAATAAAAATGTGAAAACCCATACTTTGAAGACTACATTTGATTTTCAGTTTTAGATGGCAATGGTTAATTTGTTTTAATAAAAAAAAAAAACTAAATGCCATATAAAAATGTACAAACACATACTTTGAAGACCATAATTAAGGTAATTAAGAAACAATAAGAAGTAATATGAAAAAATGTCGTGTATTACACATCTGAAGATAGAGACAGATCATTCACTTGTACAGCATTTGCGGCAGATCAGAAAACGACCACAGCGGCGTATTTGTAATGATTAGACACAGCTTTGACCGTTGAATGAATATATCACTGTCCTTCGTGTCAAATATACATTTCGAATCAATAATTGTTCCTAGATTAACAAAACCTGCAGCTCTCGATCGTTGACTGAAATCCTATTGTAAACATAATCCTCTGATCATTCGGACTTGTTGTTACCAGCCGCGTTTCGGCGCATGACATACGTCACTCACGACCACACGTTAGTGATGAGCTATGGCAGATCGTGAGTGACTCTGGGCAGATCGAATAGTTTTGAACTTTAATAGTGAACCCGCCTACAAGGAAGTAAACGTTTCTCAATGGAGAGAGGCCAGACTCTGTGTACAAATGAAATGTACTAGAGTCTATTTGAACCAGGCTAGGGATTTCTCCCCACAACTGCAATTGAAACAGACACAATCACAGTTGATGAGGTGGAGCAAGCACTAAAAAAAAAATTAAGAGCATCAATGCTGTAGGTCAAGTAGGGCTGGGGAAAAAACGATTCAAATTGACAGTAAAAGGTAAAACTTTCAAAATCTCTGTGTAAACAATGAGTGACGCACACGCGCGAGAGAGATCACTTCCGGCGCAAGCGCAGACCAAAGTGCCTGTGCCTTCTGATCACTTGGATGTGACTGTGATTACAAGTGGTAAAAATTATATAAATACTGTTAGTTTTCTCACATAAACCGCTCATGTCGTGTCTTAGGCCATCAATGTGTACTTACATTTATTGTTGGCAGACAAGAAGGGTTTGACCTAAAAATATCAAAATTGAAAATACTGTGGAAACAAAGACACCTGCATCTTGGATGCCCTAGAGGTAAGCTAAAACATATCAAAAATTAATTTCAAAATGAACTATCCCTTTAACATAATCAAATCGTAAATCTTTTTTTTTAATATATATATATATATATATATAAATCTTTTAGGGAAAAAAATCGCCCAGCTCTAAGGTCGAACCAGATTCCTGTAGAACTTCTAAAAACATGGTGGAACTAGTGTTGGACAAGAACTGACAGGCACACCTGATGAATAAATGTTAGGAAGAAGAAAAAGAACCACATGAGTGGTGCCAAGGCATGATTCAGGAAAGGTCTTTTGCACTGTCCTGTTAGTAAGGCTCTGAGAAGCGGTTGATGCGTAATTTTGAGAACAACTAATGGACAGAACAAAGTCCTGCACAGAACACATCTTGAACAGTGAAACATCATTGAACAGTGTGTTGATTTTCAACATCCTCTCTTGGTCAAATTCATTTACTTCAAGAGAGCATCTGACAGCATTCACCACTCTTGAACCTCTATCATAACTCAAAGTGTTGCCAAACCAACACGAAAACATCTGAGATATTTTACATCGTGACAGGTGTCAGGCAAAGGAGCATTTTGTCACCCCTGCTGTTCCTGTTCGTCATAGACTATGTCATGCGTAGCACAACAAGTGGAAATGACTGCTGCATCTGCAACTTCAAAAACACCCAAGTATTGCACATGAGTGGGGAAGACAAAGATCTACTTATGCCAATCACCATTGACAACCAGCTGCTCACTGATATAGACAGGTTTACATACTTGGTGTGCAGTGACGCAGGATGGTGTTGTGACGGTACAGTGACGCGTGCCGTGTACATACAGGGCGGTGACACAGAGCCGGACGTAAACCAATGCATTTGAAAGGCAGCCAATTTTTTCCAACGGATGCAACATCTGGATATCACCCATCATTAGCATGCCATTCCTTTTTTCCCGATGAGCCGTTTTAGATTATGAGAGGCATTTCCGGTTTGGAAAAGTTCCACTCATAAAGACATAAGCTGACATATAGTCCTTATTCGTCCGTTTGACCGAATGAGCTAGAAAATGTCCTTCATGTTTGATTTTCAGACATCAGGAGACTAATGTAACTCTTGGTATTTTAATGTGATATGGTATAACAAAAATGTCTATGGCAAGAGCTATTTTCCTTCACAGCATTTTTCCCTCCTGATTATTTTCTCTAATTTCCTTTGTATTCCACTGTAGCAGTGTGAAAAAGGACAACCTATGTTGAGAATTTGTGGACTGCTCTCCTGATTTAATTTAATATATATCCCATGAATAATTTACTGGAATGCACTTAAGGGTACATTGACAACAACAATGTACTAAAAACTGAAAGGCTTTCCTTGGTATTTTTCGTGTACAGACGACAGTGTTGTCAAAATGATCCATGTTCAAACGTATCTGCAAAAACGATTAACTCGCTGTATTATACAGTGCAGTATACTGGACAGAAGTTGGCGAGGTCACTTTGTAAAGAAAAACTACGAACTTATATACTGAACATGTAATACACATCCACGTGACATCACTGTTTTCACAAATTTTTTGTAGTTTACACAAAAACAATGGTTTTCGTTCACTAATAATTCACACGCATACGCTTTATGGAGCGAATTGTGTGCCAAAATGAAACAAACAAGTTCAGCATTTTGCAAAACAAACTCGATCTGCTTTGTAAAGGAAAAATTGGCTTGCAAACAGACTCGATCTGCTTTGCAAAGGCTCCGCGGAGATGGTGCAGGGCTGCGCACATCCAGCAGCGGCGGAGCTGGAGGACTGACTGAGATAGGTGTCTAGATGGTATTGAACTGACAGAAAACAGGGCAGATACAGTCACTGGACAAATCGGAAGATGATGAAGAAGCAGATGACGGGTGGGATAAGCCGGGAAATGTAGCATTGTCACTGAAGTTCATCAGCCAGTCCTCCTGTTCCATAGATTTGGTCCCCACGTCTGCAGATGTTGTGGGCTCACACCCCTGATCAGACTCCTGTTGGAGCTCCTCCTCCGGGGCGAGGGTCAGCTCTGTCCTCTTCGCCTCAGGCCCTGGCTGATGCATATTAAGGTCTGTTTACGTGTGTTTTAGCCGGGTTTTCGCCTGGAAGTCTCTAGAAATCTAGCACCCTATACGAAGTTAATCCGAGAGACTGTGCGTTCATAGACACCAGAATGAATGCGTTCACAGTATCGTTCATCAGGCAGTAATAGAGTACGTTCAGTTCACGTTCGCCTAAAATATTAACGAGTTCATGAACTAACGTTCAATGAACGAGTTCAGGCACAACACTAAGGCAAAGGCAAGCGCATTTCAAATCAGTGGTTCTCCGGGGAGACTAGCCCTAAATTAATCCCATATTTTTGCGCCATCTACTGTTTTAGAAGAGGAAGTTACTCATCTGCATTTGTGAGAAAACCAAGCGAGAGATCTCACAATCATAACAGACAGATATGCATTAGTATGCACTAGATTTGGTATTCGTTTAACCCTTTCACACGTAAGTTTAAAATATTCTAACTGACCCCCCAGCGTGAGTTTTTCAAGGCGACCGTTATTTAGAACTTGCCACTTTAATGTTTCCATGTTGACGCGTCATTGCTTGTCACGTGACACAGCACAACCAGAACAGAGCGCGGAATGAATGACGATCTGCTTTTATGTCATTTTTCCTTTTTTATTAAAAATATTCAAAAATAGCTATATCATGAAACACTGATATTCCGATTGTCAAATATGTGCAAGTGGATGGGTTTTGTTGTTTAGACATCTTTATAACGATCGCGTTAGTTGAGCTGTATGCACAACGGGCGGCGCCATTTTAGTTTCGTTTTCAGTTCAGAGAATCGGATCTGTTGGATTTATAACGTCAATTCATCAACTTCTCACGAAATACATGATAGTAAGTGGCTGGTGAACTGGGAGAAGAATAGGATCAAATGTTAAGCTACTTACACAATGTGTATCTGATATGAATAAAACGTGTCGTTATTATAATTGAAAGGATTATTATTGCCGCTTCCATAGACATCTGTGTGCATTTTACAAACTCAAAATCATTGTTTTGCTAGTAGTACATATGTGTATTTAAATGTCTGAAACCTAAAATAAACATTATGTGGTTGAAAACACTCAATAGTTGTGATATATGACAGCACTGAGTGCGTCTGTCTCTGGCTGAGCGCCAGCCAACGCGCGAGAGCAAGTTTGAATTTAGCAGTTGCTGACGTGTGCACTGAACGTTCTAATCACACCGGTGTGATCGTACGCTCCAGGGACCAGCCAAGACTGATCACACCGGTGTGATCGTACGCGTGAAAGGGTTAAAGGTTACATGCAATTTGTAGGATGGTTTGTATTTATTTGTGAAAAATTATCAAAGATAATTTATTTACAGTATATTTGTAAAACACAATATTGGTTGCATTTTCGCTCAAATTGACCTTTGTTTTTGCAAATTGCTTTCTGTTTGTTTGGAAGTCGAGTTTTCCTTTGCAAAGTAGATCGAGTTTGTTTGCAAAATGCTGGATTTATTTGTTTAGGCACATAATTTGCTCCATAAAGCTTTCCTTAGTCTTTCGTCATTCTCACCAAACTGTGCTGCTGTTTGCAGACACAATCTTGCCCTATCCTCGACAAGTCCATTCAGTTCTCACAAAAAACGTCTCAGGTTGCACCTGGAGCTATAGCACTGCTTTTCTTACTCTTTTATTGTATGATGGAATGCATTTAAGATTAAATTAAATTTTATTTAATCATTTTATCATATAATTTTATATGGATTATAATATAATGCACAGTTGTGGAAAGAGCACTAAAACTTGTACTTAAGTAAAAGTATTGCTACTTAAGAAATCATTTACTTCTTTAGTTAATTAGTCCTTCTTTACAAGTACATAGAAGTACTGAAAAATAATATGACTCAAGTAAGAGTAAATAAGTAGTTTTCTGAAAAACTACTCAAATTACTACGTTGCTATAACAGTATTATTTTTCTGTTTTTAGTATTCAATCATCTCTGCCCTTCTTGATCCACTTTAAGCAACTGTAGTGACTAAGTGGCTACTTTAGCAAGTCAAAGACCCTGATAAATGTCATCTGCTAGTCTAGACTGCGCTTGAATTTAAGGAGCAAGAGAAAGGAAATTTGATTTACCCTCCTATTGGATGTGCAATATATTGGTACTATATCAGTATTTTTTTTTAATTCATAAATTTCCGTTTATTTAATTGTGCATGCTCGTTTCCCTTATTTTTATGTTTAGATTACTCTTGCTGTCATCTAACACTCATTTAAAGATATTTTTATTAACACTGTTGAATGCAATATTTTGCAAATCTCTAATTGAATATTGATTTGTCGTATAATTTCACAGCATTTAAAAGTACTGATTTTTTTTATTATGTGTATTTATTTATATTTGTTTTTACAGAATTTAGCCATATGAAAATTTGAATATCTACGTACATCAGATATTGATACATATAGACCATTCTTCCCATGTTCATTCTGTAGATTTGATTGCATGTAGTTTTTCAAAGTAAAAGGTCTACTGTTCCTCCATTCACCCAGTGTTTCGGAAGACTGAAACATCCCATTGGACCTGGCACAGAGACTTACTTAACCTAAACTACATATGCAAAGCTAACTTAGTTGTGGAGCGGAAAAGGCAGAGGAGGCTGACTCACTATTATGACTATGTTTCCGCTGCTAAATTGAGTAATGCATTTTTTAACACCCTCTCCCATGTGTCTGCAAAGCTTACAACTGCCAAGCCCTTCCCTTCTCCTTCAAGAGCCAGGAAATCTATATTATAACACCATATTGGACTTGCACCAGGCTCTCAAACCCACTCATTGTAGTAATCATAAAGTATTTAATGTGTTGTGTAATTAATGTACACTACCATTCCAAAGGTTGGGGTTTGTTTTTTTAGTTTTTTTTTTTTTTAAATTTTTTTAATGATTTTGAAAGAAGCCTCTTATGCTCCAAGGCTACATTTATTTGATAAAAATGCAGTAAAACAAGTAATATTTTTACATTTAAAAAAGTTGTTTTCTATTGTAATGTACTGTAAAATGTAATTTATTCCTTTGATTGCAGAAATGAATTTCCAGCATTATTTATCAAGTCTTCAGTGTCACATGATCCTTTAGAAATCATTCTAATGTTGATTTGGTGCTCTAAGCATTTTTTTTTTCTTATCTCAGTTGGTTATTCTGGAAATTGATTTAATTTATATGAAATAGAAATATTTGTTAACATTGTAAATGTCTTTACTGTCACTTTTGATCAACTTAATGCATCCTTTCCGAGTAAAATTATTAATTTCTATAAAATAAATCTCACTAATCTCTAAACTGTATTTTTCAGCAGCACAATTCACAAAATAAAACAGCATGCTTCATTATACTCTTTTCTTGACTCCTTTACCTTTTACAAACAGGCATTGCATAGTTAACTTTATATTTTTAGACTATTTGATAAGAAAACATTATCTTTCGTGGCAAGACCCTGGAGTCTTTATTTGGCCAGCATCATAAAAGTCTCAGCCCTTAGAGTTAAAAACAAAACAGACTAAAAGAAAAATGTAATGACAAGGTAATTGCAATCTCTGTTTGCAGCAGAGGCTAATGCTTGTAAAGATGGAAACATGTCTCACTTCATATGTTGTGGTGTAAGTGAAACTCTTATTATAACTCCTAAATGTATAGTCAGCATTCACAATTAAAATGTAAGTATCTAATTTACTTCATCTACTATAATTCTTTAATTGGCCATTTCTTCTTTAAAGAAAATAAAGTTTCCCCACTGGTTGTGTCAGTATTCATCCCATGAATATGATCACTTCAACATGATTTATAGGTGGCATGAGAATAAACATCTAAAGTTTGTTGCTGTATAAACTGTGGAATGATAGGATGGATGAATGTGAATGTGAGTGTTCTGAATGTGACTAGTGAGAATTTGCCATAGTGACATGTTGGCAGTTTGTTACACAGATTGTGGCCTAAAGTCTGTTACCCTGCTGCGATTAACAAACTGCTACCCTCATCCGTGTAATAATCTGCCCTGATGGCAAGAGGCAATCCGTGTCTGTTACTCTTTTGACACAAAGGCCAGCGATACCCAATGTGTGTTAGCAGTATGTCTGTTAGATGTGAGGCATGACTGGCACAGTGAAGAGGCATCTGTTAATGGAGTCTGTAAATGTGCCCTCTCCAGTGACATTGACGTCAAACAAGATTAGATGTGACTTTATGTGTGATGATAGCCCTTGCTGTGAATGTCAGACAATGTTATTCATTTCCTTACCACTTCATTTTTAGGCACAGACCAAACTGTCCTGATTGTTTTTTTTTTTTTTTTTTTTTTTACTAAACTCTTAATGTCAAATGACTGAATCAGCATGCGTATTTCAGTGTGTGAGTAGTTTAGAGCCATCTGTGTTATCACCCTCCTTTCACTTGAGTATCTTGCAGTCAGGTGACCATTTAGATTTGGAAAGCATGAATTTTCATACCATCTGGATTAAAAGGAAATTGCCGTGTTTTGCAATCTATCTAAATAAAGTACTGTTTTGAATTATGTTTTTCTAATTTGATTTTATTTTGTTCTGCACATTTGGGAAAACATGCATTTTGCATTTTTATTATTTTATTTTATTCATATACCTATATATATATATATATATATATATATATATATATATATATATGCTGCGTTAACGTGAGACTCTTATCGGGCGATAAAAAGATGTTGCTGTTAATCTATTTTCAAAGGTGGGTTGGGTGCTGGGCCTATACTACGCAAGCTATGATGACTTTCACCTTGATATTTTAGCGCAGATGTATACCTAGCCAAATAGGAGGCATTTAAAGCGGTCATGATGAACTGGCTTTTTAAATTTGATTATATTGTTGTCTGAGGGTGTACTCACACTAGTCAGTTTGAACCGTGCCCGAGCGCGTTTGACCACCAAAGCGCGGTTCGTTTGACTAGTGTGAGTGCTCCGTACCGTGCCCGGGCGTGGCTCGATTAGCCGGCCCTGGCCCGCTTGGAAGAGGTGGGCCAGAGCACGGTTCAGTTGGACTCGGGCATGGTTCGCATGCAGTGTGAGCGCTAACCGTGCTGGAGCAGAATCTGCAGGCTTCTGAACCAGCTGGACAGCAGATGAAAAGTAGACTAACTAAATAGCTTAATATTTAAGATTCATATTTCAAATTTAATCATTAAATAATCCATAAAGATTGCGCTTGCGCTTCAGCCTAGTTGGTGCTCATGGAACAGGACACAATAATCTAGGAAGGAAACCCAAGGTCTAGCTAGGACCAATAATAATAATAAAAATAATGATAATTCATTACATTTATATAGCGCTTTTTCTGGGACCTCAAAGCGCTTCACATATGGAAGAGGGGAATCTCCTCAACCACCACTAATCTCCTCAAACACCACCTGGATGATGCAATGGCAGCCATATTGTGCCAGAATGCCAACTACACACCAGCTTACTGGTGGAGAGGAGACAATGATGAAACCAATCAGTATATGGGGATGATTAGGAGGCCATGATGGACAGAGGCCAAGGGGCAAATTTGGCCAGGATGCCGGGGTTACACCCCTACTCTTTTGAAAGACATCCTGGGATTTTTAATGACCACAGAGTCAGGACCTCGGTTTAACGTCTCATCCGAAGGACGGTGCTCTTTGACAGTATAGTGTCCCTGTCACTATACTGGGGCATAAGGACCCACACAGACCACAGGGTGAGCACCCCCTGCTGGCCTCACTAACACCTCTGACACCCTGACGAAGGAGCAGGACCGGAGCATACAACCTTTTAAATGATTATATCCTCTAATTTAAATGATTAGCAACATGTATATAACCCGCTAGCAACATGTATATAATTGCCTCAGAATGTGAAGTACAAAAAAAAAAAAAAACACGAGAGGCCCAGTTCGTCATTAAGGACATTAGGTTCTACTGTGTTAAGAGTGAAAATCCAGAAAGCCTCTCATTGTAGTAGGAACATCTCTGCTTACGTATGTCTCTGGGAACGATACAATGCGTGAAAACGCTGTGGGAACACCCTGTGTGAGTGCGTTATGAAGCATGTGTGAAATTAATCCAATGGCGAGATGGAGCATCATAGGCGGGTGACGTCATCGACCAGGAAATTATAAAGCACTCCCAAAACACAAGTGCGAGTATGGCATAGACACGCAGCGTCTCGTTCCCTTCAGGGAACTAGGGTTACATACGTAACCAGAGATGTTCTCTATCAGTGAACTCGAGCTGCGTGAAAACGTTGTCGGAACGGCAATACCCATGTCGCCATACGAGCAAGTGTCCTTAGTGTGAAGTCAGCGCACATTCTGACGAAGGAGCTGAAATCAAGATGATAAAATCTGACGAATGTATGAGGTGACGACGAGCCTGCTGCATCACAAACGGCCTGAAGTGAAACTCCTGACAAAAGAGCTTGTACACTCTCAAAAGAGGCAGCCACACTCTTAGTCGAGTGAGCTCGTACAGCCAGAGGTGAAGGCTGACCAGCCGATTCGTCAGCAAGTGAGATGGCCTCGACCACCCACTTGCTTATTCTCTGCTTAGACGCAGGACACCCCTTCTTGGGTGGTCCAAACAATTGTTCAGAATTCCTCCACAGGGCAGCTCTTTGGACATAAGCATCTAAAGCCCTAACTGGGCAGAGCAGATTAAGTTTCTCCTGGTCTGAGTCTGAAATCATAAAAGGAGGAGGACAGAAGGCTTGCAGTACAGTAGCCTAACAGTATAAGTTGGAACCTTAGGAATATAACCTGGTCCATGTCAGCACGACTTCCAAGCACAAGGGAGAAACCGAGAGAGCTTGAATGTCCCCAATTCTTTTTAGGGAAGAAATAGCAAACAGAAAGATAGTTTTTAGAGTAAAACATTTCTCAGAAACCTCTTCAATGGGCTCAAAAGGAGCAAGGAAGAGGCCTTCTAAAGCAATGTCCGGGTTCCAAGATGGCACCTTTGTGAGAGCCATGAAGGAAACGAGATATAAGTGGGTGTCTCCCCTAGGAGACTGCACTTAAATGGACATGGTAAGCAGATAAAGCCGGCACGTACACCTTCAGTGTAGAGGGGGATAACCCTGTGGAGAAACGCTCCTGCAGGAATTCCAGCACTCCACCCACCGGGCAGTTAACTGGGTCCAACCGGTGTTCTCAACACCAAGAGGTGAAAAGTTTCCACCTCAAGGCATAGAATTTCATAGAGGCCGGAGCTCTAGAGTTGAAGGTTGTCTCAACGACCTCAGTCGAAAGACCAGATTCTATGAGATGGGCTCCCTCAGAGGCCAAGCCCACAGTTTCCACAGTTCTGGGCGGGGCTGAAGTATCGACCCACTTGCCTGAGTGAGAACGTCACCACCTGATCGGAATCTCCAGAGTAGAGTTGATGAGGAGAGACACTAGGTCTGCAAACCATACTCGGGCTGGCCAGAACGGGACTATCAACAGTAGACTGACCCCGTCCTGGCAAACGCTTTCCAGAACTCCTGGGTGCAAAGCAATCAGGAGAAATATGTATAGACGTGACCTCAGCCACACCTGTACCATAGCGTCTAACCCCAGAGGGGCTGGATGACTTAGAGAGAACCACAGTGGACAGTGTGATGTCTCCCTGGATGCAAAAAGGTCTACCTCAGCATGACCAAAATGATTCCAATGGAGTTCCACCGCCTCGGCGTGTCCCCTGGGACCATAGAAGGATCTGGCGAGCCAGCATGTATAACGGGTGCGAACGCAGAATTGGTTTATGTAAGAGACCACTGATGTGTTGTCTGACCAGACAAGAACATGATGACCTCTCAGGTCTGGGTGGAAGTGTTTTAGAGCCTGAAACACTGCCAAATTTTCTAGACAATTTATTGAGAGATGATGGTCCTTCCACAGACCCCTGAGCTGGGTGACCACTCATGATCACACCCCAGCCCATGAGGGAGGCATCTGTGGTTAGCGTTACGCAATGACAAGGAGCTCCCAGCACGGGCCCATGGGATAGGAAACAAGGTTCTTTACATATGACCAGGGCGCAAAGACAATTTTGTGTGACCCTGATCATGCGGAGCGGGTTTCTGAACTTCTCCGTGGCCACTAGGGCTGTCATAGAACAGCCCACTGACCACTGGCCGTCTCCTTGGTGGCACGGAGAGACAAATCTGCTGCCTAACTAAGCTCTCTAATAACGTCAGCACTAATCTCATCCCCTTCACTCACATCTTTAAGCAGATCAGCTTGATAAGCTTGAAGTATCACCATAGTATGAAGGCATGATGCTGCTTGACCTGCAGCAGAATAAGCTTTGCCCACCAGCCCCAATGTATTTCTTAAAGGCTTGGTGGGCAATGCCAATTTCTTAAAAGATGATGCCAACTCAGGAGAGAGATGGTTGGCAAGAGTCTCTTCAGCCCTAGGCATCGCCCAATACCCATAAACTTCAGCCCCAGCTATATCAGAATAAGTAGAAGTCTGTTGACTAAATATATGGGAAGATACCAGCCTTTTCCAAGACCTCGACCCTTCAGTATGGAGGTCTGTGAAGAAAGGCAGACACCGGCGTGGAGGCATAGCACGGGAAGGCAAAAATCTTTCGTCTAGTTTACTCTTTGCTCTATTCTTGACTCTCTGCCTATCAGCTGGCCACTCAATACTCAGTTTTTCTACAGCTCGAGTGAGCTCCTCCATAAGCTCCTCACTAGCGGAAGACTGAAGTGACGAGTCCCCAGTCTCTACTGTGTCAACACTTTCAACATCCAGCTCCTCAGAAATGGATAGTTGAAGAACAGGTGCCTCAGCCTGAGGAGAAGAAACTACACACGTGCTTTCAAACCCGGGACTGGGACACTGGATCTAACAGGATAAAGGTTGAAATAAGGCAGACCCCATCTCAGACCCCTCTTTTAGATACTTTTGTGATCCCCACGACAAGCGCCACCGCTCTGCATCTACAAAAGCAGGACCTGAGCTGCGGTGAGCGCGCACCGAACCACCCTCCTCTAAGAGTGATTGGCGGGAACGCAGCGTCCGTATGGGTAGACGCTCGCAATGCTCACAGTTAGCCCCCTCGAGAGCTGACCGGACATGCTGCACTCCCAAACAAGCAACACATATTTGGTGTGTATCCCCACCAATGATCAAAGGAGTGCAGGGGAAAACACACTTCCTAAAATGTGGCTTGCTTGCCATAATGAGATTTAGTTATCCTTATGTATACTTTTATACTTATGTTTATATATATATTTTTTTTTGTGTAGTGTTGAGGGCATGTATAGGATTGGTAAATTGATGCACCACACCCACTTAGGCCAGTGGCCAATATCTTTATCTTTGACTCTTTAAATTCTGTACATCGTTGCCATTGATTGTTTGACTCTGAAGAAGACACATGGACATCAAATCGTTAGTAATTTTGTACTAACAAAATCATTTAAAACGTTATGTGTTCCTGTCCTGCCCCTTGGTCCTAGTTAGACCTTTGGTTTCCCTCCTAGATAACAAATAAAAACTAGACAAATATGTTAGATACTGACGATTTGGAAAAACAATCCAGCCAGAACTTGTGTCTTACATTTGTGGTAGATGCACACATTTGTACTGTAACATGCTGATCTACCCAGCGGCACACGGGTTGAAATGCACTGCATAAAATGTTAAAAAATTTAAACATCTGGGAGAATTAGTAGAGCAGACATATAGATCTGAATAAGAGTGACGACGCAAAAAAAGAGCTGTATTCATTTTTCTGTGCGCACACCCGACCAGAACCATGCAGCCATGCACATAGACACACAGTTTGCGAGGACTGAACTGAGCTCTCTCAGACACGAATGGACAAATAGAACTGCCTTAATTCTACGTGGCAGTGATTCAACAAGGTGCTGAAAGCATTCTTTAGAAATGTTGGCCCATATAGGATAGCATCTTGCAGTTGATGGAGATTTGTGGGATGCACATCCAGGGCACGAAGCTCCGGTTACACCACATTCCAAAGATGCTCTATTGGGTTGAGATCTGGTGACTGTGGGGGCCATTTTAGTACAGTGAACTCATTGTCATGGTCAAGAAACCAATTTGAAATGATTTGAGCTTTGTGACATGGTGCATTATCCTGCTGGAAGTAGCCATCCTCTGATGGCTACATGGTGGCCATAAAGGGGACATAGTCAGAAACAATGCTCAGGTAGGCTGTGGCATTTGAACAATGCCCAATTGGCACTAAGGGGCCTAAAGTGTGCCAAGAAAACACCCCCTTCACCATTACACCACCACCACCAGCCTGCTCAGTGGAAAGAAGACATGATGGATCCATGTTCTCAGTCTGTTTACGCCAAGTTCTGAGGCTATGTTTACATGGAAACAATCTGAACAGAAAACGCAAAAGTGGTGTTGCGTTATCACTTTTTATTCTGCATTTAGATGAGCGTTATGGGTGGGAAATCCCCTTGCATATGGTGATGCAAAAGTGTGTGAAATTCGATGTAAATATGCACTCCAGGTGGCTAGGTGGCAATGTCCGAGTAAATACCAAGTCTGCATGCCAGCGTACAACCCTCACTCTTTAGCAGACTTTTGTGTTTTTACCCTTTAGAAGGGAACGCAACGGTGGAGCGTTTTTAAGATATCCACTCTGGTCATCATGTAAACAAAAAATGCACATCCGATAAAATATTTTTACGTATTAACCCGCGAGCGTTCTCGTGTAAACAGGGCCTCAGTGTCTACACTGAAATGGAGGCAAGATTTTACATCGGTCTTCATCTGTCCAATTTTGGTGAGCTCTTGCAAATTGTAGCCTCTTTTTCCTATTTGTAGTGGTACCCGGTGGGGTCTAAAGATTCTTTATTTAGGCTTATAATACGATAAAATATAGGCCTAATATATAACCTAAACAATAACTTTGTGAGATTCTTTATTTAGGGTTATAATATAATACAATATAGGCCTAATGTAATATACTATAATATAAAAAAAGAATTAAAGTATTTGATTTTGAAGTTATATAATAGATCAAAATATAACTAAATATAATGGAAGCACATTGGCCCACCTGTGCAGTGGAAATCTGAATCTTTTTTCATTAGGAGCACATGTGCTCCTTGGGAAAAACCTTTGCGTAGAACCCTGCTAGAGAATATTCCATGTTTAAAAGGCTTGGCTGTCTTATTCTATCCCCTTGCAGAATCCTATTGTCAACCATTTCATTGGATGAGAATTTTTAAAGGTTAACCTATTTATGTAGTTCATTCATGCATTTATTTATTCTTGTTAAAATAAAGTATAGTGTTAACTGTAAAGAAAAGCTCTTCTGATTAGCTGAAACAAGATATCACAATAACTTGCAACAATTTTAATAAGGCATTGAGGAGGGGGATAGGATTCTAGATGACAGCATTCTCAAATGGGATTGGTCAATTGGTTTTCATCACTTGTCCGGGTTTTCTATCTTTCCAGTGCTCCAGAGCAGAACAGAAATCTCAGCCATTTTGCAACACTCATAAACACTTTTCCAGTCTATTTTGCATGAGACATTGGCTTTATCTTTTTTTTCTCCACCAACCAAAAAAATGTGAACTGACCAAATTTAGTCTTAAACCCAAGTTATACAATAACTTATTTTTAATAAGATTTGTATAAAAGCAAAATCACTCACTTAAATGCTGCACTGATTTTGTTGGATATTTTTTCTACATATACAAAAACAAATTTTTCTGCTCACCAAGGCTGCTCACCAAACAAAAAATAGTGAAATATTATTAGAATTTAAACTGTTTTCTATTTTAGTATATTTCTATGTTATTTATGACACACACAGTATGTTACTCTTTTATATTTAAAGGTGACATATTATGCCTCGTTTCATATAAATCTATGGTGTCCCCAGAATGTGTGTGAAATTTCAGCTCAAAATACTCCCCAGATAATTTATTATAGCTTTTCAAATTTGCCCCTTTTTGAGTGTGAGCAAAAAAGTTGCATTTTTGTGTCTGTCCCTTTAAATGCAAATTAGTTTGCCCCTCCCCCTTCATGTTGATCTTTTTAAACTAGCTTGGATGCTGCTCAATAACAAAACACGCAAATAATTGTACTCATCCAAAATCTCAGAAATAACCAGTAGCGGAGTGTAGCCTTACGGAGAGACTGCACCTGGATGCTTCTGAATGGTTAGTGGATACATTTTATAGTTGTTACATTGATTCATCTCATTGAGTTGCATGCACCATTATGTTTAACTTTTACACAAGTAGACACAGTTCCCTGAGGTCGTCTGTGACATTTTTGGCTAAATAGTGTTCTGTGCTTGTCTGTGTAGCCAAAGGCAGAACAGTTTGCATGCTTTGCTCAAACTTTTGCCATTACGTTAGAACTGGTTACACGGTTGTTGCTTGCGAAAACCAAATGGTGGCGGTATTATCATAATCTTAATAATATTATAAGATTATCTTAAGAAATCTGATCGGCTTATTTTTTGGCATGCTTGATGAGAAAGGCTTACCAAAACAAAGTTACCGGGTTGTCACTTTTCACATTTTCTGGGTTGGTTGATGCACCGGGGACCTGGTTATAGCACTTAAACATGGAAAAAGTCTGATTTTCATGATGTGTCCCCTTTAAAGAGAAAAGAAACCTGAGACTCTGTTATTGTTTGTACTGTATGCTGCCTGTGGTAAGATGGTTTCAAGCTAAATACCATAACCTGGATCCGAGCTGTGGAAAGTCATTTGAAAACTCAAGCTTTCTGATGTGATCCAGACTGAAATGATTGATATTTAATGAGTTAAGATGAAACACCATGGAGATGTGGATAGACTAGCAGCTAAGACAGACCATTTCAACATATCTAATCTCTTTTGGCAGGTCAAGAAAACAGGTCCTAATAGAAGTAAAATTGTTTGTGCTAAATTTCAATTTAGTCTCACATGTGTCTTACATAATGGTTCCCTGTAACATCATGTACATCGGGTACTCCTTTATTCTGTCTGACTATATTTTGAATTATGTCTTGATGCTTCATGGAAAATCAGTGACTGTGGTTTTCTGAGTATGTTTTCCCATCAAATTTACATTTGACTTTCTGACAGGGCCATTGACCAATAGGTGGCAGAAGATGTCAGTATGATGATAGATGGGTATGGGACATGTACACAGATCCAATTAGATGACCAGGCCTGTTTGCTATCTTCACCCACTCAACTCCACAGAATCTACATATTTAGCAATTTGAATGTTGTATTCGGAAGGAGATGCAAAAAAAAAATTACACATTAGTGTTATATTTTTTTAGTGTCACTTATTTGCTCTTTGACAATTGAGCAAATGTCAATGACATCATACACATCGTACAACCAGAGATATTGCTTTACACTTTGGTGATTTCGCGCGTAGATGCAATGTGGAGGGCAACTTTCCCATACCTCTTATACCTGGAATTGAAAAAAAAATGCCTGTTTCGTGTGCTTCTTGGGCCGGGCTATACAAATCGCCACACAATTTAGAACAGGTCACAAGGAATTACCTTTCACAAACAAGCCTGAACATTTGTTTCTGATTTTAGTCATAATGTAATTATTAATAGTAATGTTCAGAGGAGAAAGGACGCAAAATTTAAAAATACTACTGTTATTATGTCCCAAAATGTAGTTTTAATATTTTTTTTTCAGTCGAGAATGTAGTTTTTTAAAGCTCAAATCAGATTTATAAAGATAGTGGCTATTTAAAATTTTGATCTGACGTTTTCGGAGAAGTGAGACGTTTTCAGGCATTCACCAGCCGCTCAGCGCTCAGACCCCGCTGAGAACAGCCCAGTGCTTCTGATGTTCGCTGGCTCTGATGTCTGTAGTCTATAAACATGAGATATAATTCAATCTTTGTCTCATTAATGTATCATTTGTTACCTGCCAAATTGTTTTGGCTGAGGGCAAAATTAAGTTTCATAACTTAATATTTAGGCTATTTTAACATTTTATCCTGCTGTATATTTGTCTGAATCGTTTACTTTAATTATTGTCTTGTATAACTTCTTATACCTTGTATAACTTCTTATACCTCCTTATACATGACTATTACTGATCAATAAAACTGAAATTGAACAAAAATGGACAGGGTTGTGTCATTTTTATTTTACATAGCTTTTCATTACTATATTTGTAATACTATTAATGTGAATGTATCTGTCACCTGTGCCAAAAACAAACTTCCACTCTGTGACAAACTGAATGGACAATAAAGTTCAACTCAAACTCTAAATCAGTTGCTGAATTACTAGAATCTTGTTGCGCAGATGCATGAAATGGCAGAACCAAATCATTGGTTTGAACTGAACTGTTAAAAAACACTGAGCAAATGACCATACTGTCATTTCACATCTCCCCAGGAGACTTGTGTGCTGTTATTTTACACTATTGCAAGTAAAACAAAATGCTTCTTTTATGATGAGTGTGACTTATTTCTTGCAGTTTCCGCTAAATATGTTGTTTTGAGAATTCAAGAACACTTTTTTCTAACACTTGCATCAAGATCTCACTAGATTTGTTTGCAGTTACATGACTTGACGTGGTCTGATGTGATGTGGTCTATCGTGACAGAATAATGCTTGATGATTTATGTCCTTTTTCCCCCTTTCATTTTTGTTTTGGCTCAAATCAGACCATGTTTAGTATTCTTCTAAGCATAAGGGATTCGTTTTGAAAGATTTTAAAACTTTCAAAATCAAGAGGAGCACTGTAACAGCATAATATGATTTGACTGTTGAAGACTGTTGTAATAAGGAAAGAGGATGAGGAATATTTTATTGCATGATCTCTTCAGTGAGTCTGCCATGTATATCCCAATGAATATTTCAGATTTGTGCAAGACTAAATCTATGAATGTGAACCTTCTACCATCAGAAATTAAAGACTTGTAATTGGCTTTAAACAAGGGTTGTGTGCCATTCAGAATTAATGTTAGAATGCATTTTTAAATTCCAATTCATTTCCTCAGTTTGAATTTAAATTCAAGTAGCAAACAGGATACAGAATTGCAATTTGGATGTAAGGAAGTGAAATAAAAATGAATAACATTTTAAGCTAAAATAGAAAGTTTTTCAATACAAACTATTAACATGTTTGCTTTGCAAATATTGGGGAAAAAATGCTTAACAGCCTTGAAGAATGGATGTTGGATGGATATCACCTATAATTATTTTTATTAAATTCATACATTTCTTCTATATATTTTAAGTTAACTTTTGTGGACCACAGTGGAAAAACAGTTTTTTCACAGAATGCATTATCTGTATTTATTTTCTTTTCATTTACAACTCTGTATATTATTCTTCCTGTCATTTTGAATTTAAATTTCAGTTCATCTTGCTGTAGGGCGTAGCTAATTTAATTCAAAATTACACATCATATGTGAACACAGGGTCACATGGTACAGTACATCATTACTATTTCCCATTTTTTAGGAGCTGAGACCATCAAGATATACTGGAGCCGATATTATCAAGGTTCCCAAGGTGTAGTGTTTGTCCTCAATAGTACTGCATCAGATGAAGAGATGGAGGCTTCCCGGTCTGAGCTCCACTTGGCCATGCAGCATCCTCAGCTGTGCACCCTTCCTTTCCTCATTCTCGCCAACCACCAGGATTCACCAGCTGCCCACTCTGTGTCGGAGGTATGGTAACTTTCCACACCAAATATAGCTCTATTTTAAGTGACGACCATCTTCTCTGTGATTCGCTGCTGTTGAGGCTTCAGGGTTGCTGGCCTCTGTTTGTACACACTCTCTGAAGTGTTTGGACTGAGCAATGGGAAGCATGGTTTTTGGAAAGCGTCCTGTTGCCATGTAATAAGAACTGATGTTTATGGTCAGTTTTGGAAGATGACTGACCAGGGCTGGGATAGGATGTTGTGTGGTGCTCCCCCTCCTTTACTGCATCACAGAACCAGAGCTGATGGTGTAAACATGCTGTGACGTGGGCTGGCTGACTAATAGTCTTTTTCCACACGCTGAGAAAACCCGGTAGAGTTTGTTCTCCTAAGGAGGAAGTATGCTGCAGGAGGCACTTGAAGTTTTCCAAGTATGTATTAAATCTAGACATGGACGTAAGTACGACAGTTTGGTGCTGGAGTTATGTATCCGAGACAGGAAATTATCAATCTATGTACATACCATGAGTACACATTTTTACAGGTTGTCAGAATTTAAACTTCGACGTCACATTTAAGTTCAACATTCTAGGCTGAATATTTGGAACAAGAAGTAATATTTGTAGTTTATCACTGATTCACTTTTAATTGAATAAATAAATAAGATGGAAAAAATAATAGATTTTTTTTATTATTGTTTAAAGGTGCAGTGTGTGATTTTTGGCGGCATCTAGCGGTTCGGTTGTGAGTCGAATAAAATGGGACAAACATATCGTCGTCTGAGACAGCAGACAATAGCCAGAGTAAGCCAAGAGTGTTTAACATTGTCACTGTTTCTGTACCACAGACCATTATAAACCACATCATGGATGAAGTTTACAAAGCCATAGTCTGGTGAGGATTAAGGGTCTTAATATATAATATAATAATATTAATCAGCTGATTGTCTCACAAACGTAACTAGCACATTTCTCCCCACATAGCAAACCCATAATACAATGAGGGAGAAGAATCACATGAAACTATGCAACTATATTTTTTTTCTAACAGGGTAGTAAAGGTTTAGCTGGCTAAATATGAGCTTTTACTGTGGCTGAGCTGGTTAAAGTGTACACTCTAAACTACACTCTTGTCTACACTCTTGTTTTAACCCAATTTTGGGTCAAATATGGATGAATTCAAACATTGGGTTAAAAATGTAATTTAAAAATGCAACCCAATGGCTGGGTTTGTCCATATTTGACCCAAAATTGGGTTAAAACAACCCAGCATTTTTTAGAGTGTAAAGCCTTGTATAAACTTGACGCGTCCGCATGAGCCCAAAGGTGAAATGACATGACTGTAACAGCGTGCACCTCTGCATCCTCTAGACACACTATTTACTACACACAATAGGCTTTTTATTCTCTGATTTTGAAAACTCTTTGCGATCGACTTAAAATGCTCCCAAGATCCAACTCGTCGACCACAATCGAGGGGTTGGTGATTCCTGTAACATCCCACATAGCAAAGCCATAACACAGCGAGGGAGAAGAACTAAGTTACATGAAACAATCCAACTACATATTTTACACCACTGACAAGGAAAAGTCACCACTCACAGTGTTTATGGCTAGCTTCTAGGTTTCTGCGGCTTCTCTTTCAAGGTAGTGACGAAACGCGCCTGTAGCAATGTTTGTTCGTTATCAGCTACGGTACAAACATGGCGACACATTTGCTGCGTCCCAATTCACATACTATTTGTCCTAAATAGTATTCGAAAATAGAATTAGTATGTCACAAATTGTAGTATGTTGAAATGAGTGTTTCAAAGAGACCTGGATGGTCTACTATTTCCGGTCAGAATCCGAAGTGTAGATCGATGCACACTCTAACGGCCGATATTGCCCACAACCCATTGCGCGTTAGACGACGATTCCATTAGAACTACAAACACGAGTAAAAAGTGTTAAGAAACTACAAACATGGAGGACGCGCGAGTCCCTTGGTTATGTTGAGAGGTTTAGATAAAGAGGTTTGAGTGATTAATTATCAGTATCTTTGACCTAACAAAAATGAATTTATTCAATGTTGTCCACATTATATGTGACTGATCACGGAAAGTAGGGACACAAGTCGGTTCTGGGGCATTTTGAGTTATTCAAACGTGATCACGCCCCTTTGATATCTTGTATAGCTTGTGTGTTTGTGTATTTATACTTCTGTTTCAGTTGTGGTTTTTCGGTCATTATTGTTTGTAGCTGTGTCTTGTTCCTGTCCTGAGTTCTTGTTTTGCCCTTTTTTATTAAATGAATGCTTGCTCTTGGATTCTCTCAGCTTCACTCCTGCCTCAACGTTACAATGTCGACCTTCATAGAAGGGGGTGCCCGCGGTTATGTAGATATAAATGTCTCGTTCTAAAGTAATAAAAACATTACGGTGTATTAAGTAAGTTCTTTATACACCACTGAAAACATAGTTATGGATGTCATTAGTGTTGTCAAAAAACTCGGTACTTCGGTACCAAGTCGGTACTAAAAAAAAAAAAATGTTACGGTACCAGCTTTTCTAGGTACCGAGTACCAGGTTAATCCAGTTCTGTTCTAGACGCGATGTCTGAAACGTGCACAGTTGCGTCCTCTTTATAACGCTGATATGGCTCTCTCTCTCTGAATCCACTTGTTGAAACGAAAGGAGGAAAGAGCCACATATGGAAATATTTTGGATTAGGCTAATGTCACGTTGCCATAAGAGGCCGATTACATGCAAATTCGCAATTTCAAATATAGGCGCGATTCAAGCGCGCTCATAATAAAAACTCGTTGGCGTTGCATAGCAACGACAGACGCCGCGTGAGAGCAAGCGCTTTGGAAAGAATAAGCACGCGCAAAAATATAATTAAAAAACACGCGCGACATGTGAACGGCCTCTAAAGTGCTTTCGGGGTAGTTTTACGAGTAAATGAGCACAGTAGTATCCACCCGACACCAGAGTAGGCTACTGGCATTAGTATTGTCATTTAATGTCAGTGCCAGTTCTAGGCGTATTCTTGCCTTTATAACTCAGCAGGTTTAAAAAGCCTTTTTAAAATTAAATATGAATGCAGTTTTAGATTAAATAAAAGGACAGTCAAGTCAAATAAAACATGTTTTATGGTAATGCTACAAAGATACCATTCATCAACATTACTTAGTTATCAACACATTGAGTGAACAATATATTTTTACAACATTAATTAATGTTTGAAAATGTTATTTATTACAAACACCTGATTGTTCATGTTTGTTCACTTAATTCATTGTGCATTAAATAAATAATGGATTAAAACTTTACAAACAACTTTAAAAATGTGTTAGTGTATACTATTGTTTATTTTAGGTCATTTTATCTAATCTTTTTCTAAAGTGTTTATAATACAAATGTACAGTTTCCATACTTGTAACCGTGATAAACACTTAAATATATGTAAATTTAAACTAAGCTTTGGTACCGAAATTGGTACCGAGAACCGTGAATTTTAACTGGTATTGGTACCAAATACTGAAATTTTGGTACCGTGACAACACTAGATGTCATATTGCATTTCTGTTAAAAGATACTCAAAATTATTACACACTGCACCTTTAATGTGTCAGCAGTGGCAAAGCCCAGGGGGCCACAAGGGAATGCAATTATGTCTGCTGTAAATTTTTATTTTAAATGACATTCCATTTAAATAAATATGTTAAAACTCATCAAATTTGTTGGAGCCGATAGCCTTGTAGGCACGTTTGTGCTTTTTAAAATTAAAACGTTTTTAACAAATTCCCCAAAATTTACATTATTACAGTGTCATTCTACTTGCTAAAGACTACAGAAATCATTAAATTAATTAAAATTATTTTATTAAATTGACAGCCATAGTTTTTTGTTTCTTTTCAGGCTTATACACATAACAGCTTCCTTAATGGTGGGTGGAATTAAGAAGGTAATATTGACCAGATAACATTTTACACCTATTTATAATATTTGTCACACTGCAAATGAATCTTTATTTATAAAAATAAAACATAGATACGTAAAAAAAAATTACATTTTAGACCTATTTATCACCTCCATTTTTTTGCAATATAGGTTTTGCTTTTTAATAAAATAAAAATCTACTAAACTTTTGATTGAAAAAAGACAATCAAAGTTCCGCATATAAAGACTACTTTGGGAGTTGGCTGCAGTGCAGATTCAGGTATAGTAGCTCTCAATAACTCACTCCTAAAAAACTTTTCATCATGTACTTTGTAAATGAAAATAGTAACCTGGAAAATAACTTTCTCATAGCAATGCATACTTTGCTTATACAGTACACGCTGCTTATGCATGCACTGTGAAACTGGCCTAAGTAAAGGGAAGAGCATTTACTCACTGTGGTTGCATGTGCAAGTGACACCTGCCTTCTTCCAGTGCGGTGTGGGATGTTTTGGCTAGCCACCTCCACTTTCTACTTGTGTTTCACTGCTAGACTCTCTCAACTGAAGAGGCATGTATTGCGGTTGTAGTTTGCTCAATTGGCAGTGAGAGAAGGATCCTGCAACCTATTTCAGACAAGCCTGTTGCCAACTCTTGACATAAGGAAATATGCTGGAGATGTTTTTGAAAGCTTAGGCCCTGACGATGGAAATGAGTATCACATTATACTCGAGTGTGCATTGTTGTGCAACAGGCATAAAGTAATTACACACATTGTCTGCTGGAATGCTTATCATGTCAGAGAGGATTTTACTGACAACTACTAGTGAAAAATAACAAAGACTTAGACGCTGGTCCCCTTTGATTTGTCTAGTATATAAGCCTGTATGGTTGTGTGCCACCTGGTCAGCAGATATCCTGATATTGACTAACAGCACGCGTGACATGTACTGTGTGAGTGCATGCTGTGGAAACTGTATTTGGTGTTGACTTCACTCAGTTGGTGGTCAACTGAGAGAGACCACACAGACCCCTCTTTTGTTTAAGCTCATAAATGTGGTCAGTTGCATCTGATCAACGCAAACCACATTACTGGGGAGTTTGCCATGTGTTGGTCTATTTTTAGAAGTTGAAGTCACAGCGCTTGACCTCTTTTAGCTGTTTGCAAACACTTCCAGAGCCACGTGAGTTTGGCTTAGAGAGGCAGTGAGCTCTGCCACAGGCCTTTTATTTGATTGCGGTATCATCTACATTCCTGTTGTAGGCATGCTGTGTGTCCTGTCACAGTGAGGCCCACAGGTCGATGCTCACTTATCTCTGACATACTTGGCAATCGCATTGAATGGGATATCGCCTGACTTAGTTTACATCTGCATGTGGAAGTGTCCTTTAACTATCCTAGGTATCTAAGGGAGGTACATTGTTTGAACTGTCACCTCTTTTTGTTTTGTGATTTTTTTGCGTTATGTTTTTGTTTTGTGATTTGGTTTTTGTCTAGCGATTTTAATTCTTTGTCTTTAATAAATGTATTAAATGGTATCATAGAACTCAAAAATGCACTTTCATGCTATCTGTGCATTGTGTGTGTTTGTGTGTGTATGTGAGAGAGAGAGAGAGAGACCCCGTTTACACCTGGTATTAAAATGCGATCTGTATCCAGATAAGTTATCCGGATAATAAGTACTGATTCCATTTACACCTGGCCACATAAATGTGTTTTTGCAAAACGGATATAAATCCGATCTTCACCTCCTGCGTTATATGCAGATTTATTGGATTGCACGCCACCAAAAACAGATCTGAGCGGCATTTTATTGATCATGAGCTAATTTCCAAATCCGAGACATCAATAAGAGAGAGTGGCAACAGGCCTGGTAAGATAATTTCGTTTCTTTACTTGAAGATGTGTTAACTGCGTCTGTGACTTACTTTCACTTTTATTTGCGATGTTTGCACGTTGAATAGACGCTCAGCTGAATCTGCGGTGATGTGTGTCGCGTGTCGCATCTGACTAGGCTATAACATGACATATAGCCTATATAACACGCTCTCACTCGTTTATTTTTTAGCATTTTTGGGAGGAGTAAAATATACATATGTGGTTTCAACAACCAGATTGCGTTTACACCTAGTAAAGATCCGGACACAATGCGAGCCAGACTACCTCCAGATGTGGTCAGGCAGATCCGATCACGATCCGATCACAACGCGTTTACACCTTGCATTAACATGCGTTTTTTATTATCCGGATAACTTATCTGGATACAGATCGCATTTTAATACCAGGTGTAAACGGGGTCAGAGAGAGAAAGAGAGAGAGGCAAGAGAGAAAAAGTGTGGTTGTGGTTGACCTATCAAAGCAGAGGGGCGGAATAGCAGAGCAGGATACCCGAGACCAGGGTTTGATCCCTGAGAGGGGAACTGGCATTTGTAGTTGCATTTCTCGCTTCCTTCTTCCTCACCTCTTTTTGCCCCACACTCTTTTCAACTAAAAGATTGTAAATTTAAATGTTTACATGTTTTATTTTGGAACTTGTTCCTCATCGATTTGAAGCAGAAGTGCTTCACATTCTTTCGGAGGTTTTAAAATGCTTGCACCTGAACATTTCAAGATTCACCATGATAAAAAGCTTCAGATAGTTGAATCTTAGTTCCAACAAACCTTTCAGGCATTACGCGCCATCATAAATAATCCAGATGTCTTGTTGAGGTGCTTTCGTGCAGAACTTGCATCCTTAATATTAAATGAAAGATACTAAATGTCTCTCAGTGAGTGTACAAGCAAATTGTTTTCTTAACTCTTCATGTGAGAAAAGGGTTAGAGAAAGATGGACAAGCTAAGTAAGAATATTCATCTTCTTTGTAGTTTATTTAAACTTTCTTAATAGTTGTACACCATGCCATTTGATTTCATTATAATAATCAAATTCTTTTCAGACGTATTTAGGGTTGTAGGATGTCCTCTGTTTTTTGTTTACCAGGTGTTGTTGTGAATTTGTGATTAAAAGATTTACCGCAAAGGTTCAGTCACCTGCCCAAAGAGCTGCAGAGACTAAACACCCCTCAAACTCTGAGTCATAATGTAAAATCAACAGGTCATCACTGCCCACTAAGCAGCTGCACAACTGACTCTTATTCTCCTCTCAGAAGTGCCACTACCATCTGTCATAACTGACCGGATTTGAGCTTTCAAAGTCGAAGGCTAAAATTGTGACGTTAGCATATTAAGCTGTTGAGAAACTTTTCTGGACTATGGCAAGTTGATTCACGTCACAATAAATGCTGTATACAGACAGACAGTTTTAGTTGTACATCAGTTGTACATTGAACTGTTGTTTTTTTTCTCTCTCTCGCTGATATACAACAGCTATTTTTTGTTTCTGGTAAATAGTTTTAAAGATAAGCTGTGTTTACGTTTTCCCAAGCATAGCAGCACCCATTGTGTACACTCTGCATTCTGTGTTGTTGCAAGCTAGTTATTAGCGCTGCCCGAGTACCCGGTATCGTTTTATGGCATAATGTTGGCGACTTCTCATTTTTACATTGCCGCAGTGAAGTTTAAAAGACTCATTGGACCTGTAAAGTCCTCACTAGGGCCCTGTGTGTGACTTTTTTCAGGAGGCAAATATTCATGGGACGGAATTCCTTGTTGACACCAACCTCCTGCTGTTGGGGCCCAAAGAGGAAGTGAGCAGAGAGAAGGACATCATATGTTGATACAACACCTCAACAAAGCACGCTGTGTGGATGTTTTCCCCCAATGCTTTCTTGTTTTATGAAGGTTCCCTGCATGAATGCGCTAATGTTGGGCTGAGGAACTGATCTTAGGATAGAAAAGACATCATATTATCAACTGTGAGGAAATCAACCGTAGTTCCACACAGAGTCTGTGCTGATATGCCAGAGGTTACATCACAGGTCTGACAATGTCACCCTGTAAGTCACCAGATCAATTTCAGATGGTCTGATCTAGTGGTCAGTTGATATCAGGTGATATTTAACATTTTTAAATAATCTGCATCACCCGATAAGTGATGGAAGCTGGGCTTTTACAGTGGCTATGTTTACATGGACAACTTTTGTTTCAATCAAAATTAATTCATTCCGATTGATGAATCTGAATGTAGTGTTTACATGAACTATAAATAAAGTGATCAGGTGATCAGGCACAAATCTCCTACATTGTGACTTTTCTATTACCCAGTCCCTCCAGAAAAACACGATTATGTGATCGCATGATTTAGTGCATAATCAAACAAAGTCTGTATATTTATGCCGGGGAGCGCATTTTTTCAAATACGCTGCACTGTTCATGGGAATGTTATGAAGTGACGCAAGTACTCTATGTGAACATAATCAAAAAGCTGTAAAACAGGAGCACACTTTATTTTTTTATTTTATTTATTCATTTTTACAGAAGTTGTAGCATATTACTTTTGTTTGACTCATCAATGTTTTGTAAGTTTTATCTTTTTATTAAGGTCTGAAATAAAACAAGATGAGAACTTAAATATTCCCAGCACTTTCTGTGATGTAGTATGCTTGCTTATCATAGGAAGTAATTATAAATGACTCTTTATATTAAGGTAGTAACCTACAGTAGTAACCTATTTTTCTCTTTTTCATCAAGATTTTCATCGCAGTTTTTGCAAGTTCCCGCAATTTTTGCAAGTTCCAGCAATTTCATCGCACAAAATTGCATAAATATCCCGCATATTATTCCATCGTGGGCCGCATAATGAAGAATTTTTGCACACAATAATCACAGAAAAACTCTGTTTTTTTGTTTTTTTTTCTGGAAGGACTGATTACCGGTCTTAATTAGAAGACAATGAACATATAAACCCTTGTGCAGTGCTTCTTATATTTGATCTCATAGTAAAAATTCCCCTTTACCCATGACCAAAACCAGCCGTCTGTGGATGAGAGTATAAAACAAGGACTGGTGGGACGTTGTCCTGCTCCACTTCACAGATGATGAGTGGTAGGGGAATTTTAGTATGACACAACAGTCATTTATGACACTTCATTCAACAACAACAGCTTGTTCCACGCCTCATGCGTCATTATGCCATTTCTATGTTATTGCACATGCGCAGTACTTTCTTGTTTCGGTTTTCAATCCAATCAAGTGTTTACATGTCCTATTGACCGGATTAGAAAAGGAATAAACCCTTTCCAATCCGATCAAGCTCAGTCAGATTGATAAGGTGTTTACATGCAACACAGTCTCATGAAAGTGCATATCTATACCACGAATGTCATTTCTCGTGCCATTTTTACGCCAAAAATGTTTTTTTTTTTGTTTTTTTTTGCGTGCATATGCTACGCACTGAAAACCCCTTGGGTAGGTTTAGGGGGGAGGGGAGTGGGGAGTTATAAAGTGTGTATCATATGCACGCAAAAAACTATAGATAGCTACGAACTTTCATGAGATCGGGCTCTTACATGAAGGCTTTTCCATCTGATTGAGCCATCAATCCGATTACTAACAGATTATTTGGTTGCATGTAAACGTAGCCATTGACAGTATTGTGAATGGCAGTGCTTGAGTGCAGACTGTGTTCTCTGTGTTCATTAGTTTACTGTCTGTTAATAGTTCTGTCTAATGAATTAGCAGTAAACAAAGAAATTAAAAGGTATGTGAAAGAATTATAGTGTTTGCTTTTCTATTATTAGTAACAGAAGGGATAAATGCTGCAGCTTGTGTTATTTATATAAATAGTGTGATAGCATATATCTGCTTTATATTGTCATCATCCACACTACTCTCTAGGGCATTGGCTATCAAAAAAATCCATAACCGTCCATCGTTAGAAGACAAGTGTGATAGTTTGACGTGTTCACCTGGTGATAACATGCTTGATGAGATTATAAGAGGAGGGTCTCTCGTTTTGTAAACATACATTTCATGCATTTTTTCAAACATTCAATCAGTTATTAAATGCAGTCTTTTAAAGCTTCAAGTAACTGCTAAAGTTTAAAACTTTCCCTTCATGCAATGCAATGTAAACAAATAATAACAATAATTATCGATTTTCAAATATTGCCATTATTTTTGCCCATAAATAATTTCAGATCATTTTTATTTTTTAAAAAATTTAGTCCTGGTGTCCATTACAGATGTCATAGCATAGCTAACATATTAATAAAATATCATTTTTTGTCACTTGTTTCTTATGCTCTTAACAATGTGATTACATGAAGAAGAAGAAGAAAAAAAAACTTTGAAAAAAAAGTTCTGGGCCTCAGGAGGATATAAAGATAGGATATATGCTACAATAACAACATAATGTTTCTTCTGAGTAACGGTCCACCATCAGGCTAAATATGGGCTCTTTGAAGCTACACAAAATTTGTGAATGTTATTGAAATAAACAGACAGAACACTTCCCTATTTTTTGAAATTTTGGAAGATGTGTGATAATTTGAAATTGTTGTCATAAAGGCAAAAGCAACACACCGCTAATCCAAATGTAGACTGTCCCTCTATGTCACCTAGCAGCTGCAGCAGTGCAGCATCAGACACGTTTCTGGTGTGCAAAGACAGAAAACCTGACACAGCCACCACGCAGTTGACACGCAACAGAAAGCCACGCTCACGCCACGCAGCCAGTGTCTCTGGTCTTAGGTTGGATTAGCATTTACAACTCCAATGTCATTTAATCACTGCATTTTCATCTGTCTGTGAATTTGTTTTGAGTAATCAGATCACTAAGCATTTTGGATCCTGTTTTCACCAGTATTCAGTGCTGACTTGTCGGATCACCCAAGATGAGTATTAATACCAAGTGTAAACAGTCCAGATGACTGTACAAAATGCTCTCTGTATAAGGAGTGAATTAGTTCACATCTGGTTTCAGTGAACGAAATTAATAACTCATGATGCTTACCGATTGAATTTGTGACAAAGTAATACAACACAAGTAACTGCCTTTTGGGATTTTTTTGTGCTGGAACTTTCAGCCAAAATATGTGTTTGTTTACAGAATGTGTTGTCTACTTTTCATAGTAGAAAAAAACCTCACAACACTACTATTCAACAGTTCAGTTTACAGACTCCGATTCTCTCCCACCTCACGCACCCTCTGCCTCAAACACATAATTAATCATAAAGATCTGCTGTGTTTGACATTCATGTTCCCTGAGGAACCAAGGCTAGTATGTGTCATTTGTTTCCAAAAGGTTTGTGTGGATGTGGAAATTGCATGAATTCAGCTCTTTCCTTGTGTGTTAGCTTTTTATTCTGGAAACTTCAGCTCCGAAATGTCTTTGTTTTTCTGCACATCTTGACTAGCGTGTACAGGACTTCATTCCATTTCTAAAACATCTTTTGATTTGTTAATCAGATGTGGATAGTGTGATTCCATTGGCACATGCAGAAGAATATTTCCTGTCCTACCAGGTCTTCTTGCAGATTTTTTTTTTTTTTTTTTTGGAGAGTACAGTCCTGGGTGGTAGTGTTGAAATGAACCAATGTTTTACTCACGCTACGGTACAACCCCTTTTAGAAAGTCGATATTCATTGTTTATCACTTGTTTGTGTATTTATATCTGTACATGTTTATTATGTGTGTATACTAGTGAAGTAACAGTTTAAATTTCCCACGTTTTGTATCTTAGTTGTGTGCTTCGAGTTTGGTTAAGTAAATATCTGGTGCATTATTTTCAGAGATTTGTTGCCATTATCTGCTTCTTTTTGATGATTTTTGATGGTCCACCAGTCCCACATGTATAGCAGATTTGAGTCATCTTGACATGGTGGGAGTCACTAATGATTTTAGTCGAAAATATTTTATTCTATGGTTCTTAGAAGAAAATATGTGTAAACACCAATTCTTTCTGTTTGTGTGTTTCTTTTTTGTATGTATTGTTGGGTCCTTTTAAATCAATGGATTGATACAGTATATTCTTTAACAAGGGGTCTTTCTCCTCTTTTGATCATTGATCTTTCTGACCCTGTCTGAAGAGTTGGATTTTTTTGTTTTAATCTCTCAGTTGACCTGAACTGATTTGGCAGTGGGATACACCAGACGGAACTGTCTGGTTTTCCACTTGAATGAAGAAAGGGTTAGAAGCTTTAATGGTGGTCTGGTTGACTAGTTACTACTTGCTGGTTTACCCATCTAATGAGGTAGCCTAGACTAAAATGTAAATGTGAATGGTCACAACATTCATTGGGTTCATTGGATCACGTGAGATGGATTAACCTCTGAGTGTCTGAGTAATGCATTATAGTTTCCACCTTTCAGTGTACAAAGTGACTCAAGATGATGAAATCCAGGATTCCTACATTCAGCCACAGGATAAGCAGCAATGGCTGTGGAATATGATCTCTGGTCATGATCATATGACAGTCGACTGTCGTATTAGTTATATTCCCATATTAAGAAATAAAAAAAATGGTCTTGCATAATGTTGTACACAAGCTATTTGAATTGAAATGGCTCAAGACCTTTCCAGTATCTAAGGTCTTTTACAAGAACCCTTAACAATAATTTCACACATGAAAACAAAATTTGTTCCCACCAATATTTAATCAAAACTTGTTCATAATAATTCTACTAATAATATAACAATGAACAATTATTATAATGTAATATTTACTATTATTACCATTTCCATATTTTTAAGTGGGTGGTCTTAGTTAACTATTTTGGATAAACCCTGCTCAGTATTATCCTCCTACAGGGTTACATTTCTTAAATTCACCAGATGTTGAAGGACAGTTTTTATTGAACTATTTTGTCATTGTCGATTCACGTGGGGGGAAATGAATGTCACAGGTCAAATCTTCATCTCTATAACTCAGTGGTAACTAAAGAGCATGTTAACACGTAATCACGAAGATCCGAGCCAAATTTCAACCTTCTGACGTGAGCATAAATCCTTAGCCGTGTATACAATAAATGCAGCTGTGCCTTTTGAGTGTTGATTCCTTTTTCTTTTTTCATTTGTTTTAAGATAACATCAGATCAGTGGTGGCTGGCTGGCTCTAATAGTCATCATGTCAAGCACGAATAATAATAAAATTAATCAGTAAATTGCATCACATTTTCTCTGGGTTTTAACATAAGAACCTCCAAAAATGATCAACATCTATTTTCTTCAAAATTTGAAAGGTCATGATGACAAGAAATTGATAGTTGTATCAGCTGCAAAAATCCTGAACGGAACATCCCTAAAGTATACAGCAAGACAATATAAATAAAATTTGACTACCTAGCCTATCACTTGAAGCAAAAATCCCTCCTTCTATCCTTTTAAATGTCTTTTTTTAAACAGCACGTTCAACCATTTCTTCAGGCTTCCAACATTTATTTAGTCTTCCGTCATTTTTAATTTGTTGCTGCTGTTCGAATGGTAGCTTGGTAAATTTGTTGGCATTCAAATATCATAGACAGTAAAAGAAATGGACACAGCGAACCCATTGATTTCAACTGAGAAAACTGAAGCCTGATTATTTCACTTCGTGCCTGATGTCTGAGCGACTGCGCAGGCTCAAACTGAGCTTGATGACAGTCTGACAGTTGTACATCTTTTAGTAGCTGTGCCAAGACAAATCTGAATCACCTAATTCCTCAAAAAAGTTGTTGAAATATTTTGTCCCATTGCCTCCAAGTCCCCCCGATTGCCTCATAGACAATAAAAGATTGCCTGCAAAGCTTCTCTTCCTGTCTATATGGTAATGTCTATATTGTGTGACAGAAAGTTGTGTGGTTATGCCTCAATCGTTAGCCTTTTTACAAAAACGGCTTCTACGGGGCCGTAACATAAGATACAAAGTAATGGAGCCTTTTATACATTGTCATGTTTCTTTAGAAATAAATAATGGACAAATGAAGTCTTTAGACGCCTCAGATGTAAAATGATTTGCTGTCAAAGTGACGCCAAAATGAATGGGAGTCAATGGAATGCTAACAGCAGATGAAGTTCTGCTATAATGGCGGCTCCCGCGAGGCTTCAGTTTCCAGCTGATGGATTACCCCCTTGTCAAATATTTTACATCTCTGTTCCATAATTAAAGCTGTAGTCCACAGTTTTTCCTCTTTGCCGCTATCTCTGTTCGAAACCTGCAATTGCAGTCATTCGCGGAATTATCAACTTAACGTGAGTTGGAATTCGACACGGCACAGCGCGGATGAACACAATGTCAATCATCGCACCGGTGTGGATACTGGCATTCAGAATCACAGATTATTCTTTTTGGAAGCATGGCCAACATAATAATGTCATCTGAACAAGTAACATCCATTTTTGTTCTGGTTCTGGCATTGCAGTAAATCATACTGATTAAATCTAAAAACTGCTTATCATATCACGCAAAACCGTGCAAATTATACTTTGTTCTCAAATTGGTAATGTTAAGAACGTCAGCATTGTGTGACTACATGTAATGTCCTTCCGATATGTAACCTATCCTTGGTTTCGCATGGGCCAGTTACAGTCTCTTTTTTTCTGTAGTCACTCCGAAGTCCGAACATTTTTTTCGTTCTCGTGATCATTTTGATCCCACGGGATGAGATCTTGCATGGAGCCCCAGATCGAGGGAGATTATCAGTGGTCTTGTATGTCTTCCATTTTCTTACAATTGCACCCACAGTTGATTTTTTCACACCAAGCTGCTCCCCAGCCTGGTGCAGGTCTACAATTTTCTTCTTGGTGTCCTTCGACAGCTCTTTGGTCTTGGCCATGGTTGAGTTAGGAGTGTAGTGCAGTTTGCCTGGTTCCAGTTTCTGTCTACCAGACTATTTCTCCTTGTCTGTTCCAGAGTTTGGACTTGTGGCCGTTTGGGTTCGTCATTGTTTTTGTGCACCTTTCCTGTCTTCTTGGATATTCCAGACCACTGTTGTCTCTGCACTGCTAAGAGCTGAACTGCCGATCTGAGACATTCTCGAGCCTGCCTTGTTCACTTGCTACTTCTGAATAAAACTTTATTCACTTGCTACTGGATTGCTGTGTTTCGTAACAGATAGAGCCAGCAGTGATCCAAAATATCATCGGATGTGGTCCTCAGACATGATGACTAATACACAGTTGTTCTCTTTATACCCAATCATTTTTTATGTTTCATTCAAGGTTCATTCAACCTTGACAATACCACAAATTAATCCCCATTACTTGATGAAAATTAAAAAGCCAAATTTTGTATATTGACGGAAATTGTTGGTCAAGTGATTGCTTTTCTTTCTGTGGTGATAAATAATTCAAGAGCTGTTATTGTGATTATCAAGGAAGTTTTGTTTGATTAGATTGATTAACGTTGGATTTAGTTTTACATGACCTCATCAGGGGACTGAGTAGTTTCTAACTCTGGATCAGTCGTCAGTGGATTTAAGTGTACCACAATTTTTGCAGCATTTGCACCTGAAGGTGCTTAGAAATAATACGTCAGTGGTTGTGAGTTTGCTGCAACAGTTTGATTCATGCTTTGGTCAAGTTCCAGGCAATGAGAAGTTGTCACATAAAGTGAATGCAGTTGAAATATATTCACACAAGTGTTGTAAAGCAGTTTGATCTGGTGGTTCAGATATTATTGCAAAAATAAAGACAATAATGAATGGGAAAATTAAATTAAAATTTTGTTATGGTGGCAGGAAATACTCTGACATTTTAGTTTATTTGAGATTAAACAAAATATGGAATTCATATTTAATTGATGTTTAGATATGATTCCTGCATACATCCATTGTGTAAATAACTCTTCTTCATGATGTGTTTTGTATATCTCAACCACACTGCAATGTAGATCAAGTCAAAAATATTTGTTTTTGATGCTTTCCTGTAGTAATTAACAAAGTGTTGATGGGATGCATCATCTGAATCACTCATTTTTATTCTTTCATGTTCAGGATGTGGCATCTCCCTTAACTAGGCTACACATGAACTGCTGCTATCACAGAAACAAGATTTGTGCGCTTCCTCAAAGTGCTTTCTCATTTGGCATTCATAATTACATTCTCGGCTTGTCTACACTTTCCACAAGTCATCCAGATTCAAAAGGCTTCATCAGATGAGGTGTGCTGCCAGAACATGCCTGGCTTGCGACTGTTGCGTCTAGACTGTGCGTTTTGCATCAACAAAACTGGGATATTTTGGGGGATTTTTTTAACACTGGAGGATTGGGGATGCATGCTGCATGTAGTGAGAATGTTGAATCCCATATTCTGTACTTTACATGTGAAAAAGTGATGTTAATAGAAAAGTTGCAGGTTACAAGTAGCAAGTGGTGCTTTTTTAAGCATGTTTAATTTGATTCTTGATGGAAAGGGCTTGCAATGATCTGCTTATTGGAGATGCTTTTGTATATTTACTCACATACTGTAGCTAACAAATATCATTAATGTAAAACCATAAACAATGTAATATAATACGGAATTATGTAATGTAATAAGAGTTTGGAATTAAGCTGGTTGAAATGTCTTTCTTTCTTCAGTGGAAAAGAAATTACGTTTTTTTGAGGAAAAGATTACAGGATTTTTCTCCACACAATGGACTTCATGTGCAAGCAACATGTTGATGTCCAAATGATGCAGTTTTTAAAAGGCTTTTAAGTGCTTCTAAGGCTCTGCACGATCACAGCTGAGGAATGGGGTCTTATCTAGCGAAATGATCGTTCATTTTCTAAAAATAATAAACATTTATATACTTTTTAACAGTTGTTCATGTTGTGCCGTATGCGACGCACCAGGCATTATGACATCACGGTGAAAACGTCACTCGTCACTTCATCTATCTAAGTTATCCGTCTGTGTACTCCAGTTCAAAAAGGCAGGAAAGGGCGAAAAATTCTCATTTTCTCATCCAACTTCAAAATCGTCCAACATTTTTGTTTTAATTTATAATTTAAAAAATATATATATTTCGTGACGTTTCCAACGTGACGACGTAATGCCTGGTGCGTCGCAGATCAGTACAAGACGAACAATTGTGGTTACAAAAAGTAATGTTTTTTTTTTTTTTTGAATATGAACGATTGAACGTTCGCTAGATAAGATCCTATTCCTCAGCTGGGAACGTGCACAGCCCTTTGAAAGCTCTTCATAACCCTTTTTTAACTGCATTGATTTGGACTTCAACATGTTGCTTGAAGTCTATTATGTGGAGAAAAATCCTTAAACGTTTTCCTCAAAAACATTAAATTTCTTTTCCACTGAAGAAAGAAAGACAGGAACATCTTGGGTGACATTGAGGTGAGTAAATGATCAGGAAATGTTCATTTTGAGTTGAACTAATCTTTAAGTTACCTCAGAGATCACCTAACCACTGCAAACCAGAAATGCTTATACCCATTTTCCGGTTTGAACGCTGGGCACTTGGCATAACCCCTAATGTAATGTTAAATGTATTATTTAAGTTTAATGTAATTTTATTTATTTATTTATATTTTTTATATTTATTTTAATCTCTCATATTTAATAAATTAATAACTATCTAATATGTTTGAACTATTTTGATGACATTTGTGTATTTATTTATTTATTTGGTCCCACTTTATATTGTAGTACTTAAAGCCACTTTATATATAAGTGGCTTTAAGTACTATATACTTACAATGAAATTAATAATTTGATACAATGGACTTATTGTGTACATACATGTTTTTACATTGTACTTATATTTTAAAAATACCAGCATGTAATTACAGCTATAATTAATTTATGTAATTGAAGAGTTCAGATGCAAAAGCCTCTAAGTGCCATTTGAAATTTTGTTCTAGAATGACCATTTTTATCAAGCTTGTGTATTTAAGTTCAGTAATTTCACTTAAATGACAATTAATAGGTAATCTTCATTGCCATTTAAGTGAAATTACTGAACTTAAATATACAAGCTTGATAAAAATGATCATTTTAGAAGAAAATTTCAAATGGCACTTAGAGGCTTTTGCATCTGAACTCTTCAATTACATTTGTAATTACACTTTTGACCCTCCCCTCACACCTTAACCTACCCTTAAACCGACCCATACCACCACACCTGTCCCTAACCTTACCCAGATCACACCTCAATAGCAGCAAAAGTGTTTTACAATACAACAGGAACACAATAATACATTGTACTTATTGTTCAATGTAAGTACATAGTACGTAAAGCCACTTAATATAAAGTGGGACCATTTATTTGAATCAAATGTATTTTTATTTTATTTATTTTATTACTTTTTTGTTTGTTTGACAGTTTTCCACTAGTTTTCCCTTGCAGCCCCCTGGGGGTCCCCTGACACCAGTTTGAAAACCCCCATATCTAGATGAATCATTGTGGCTCAAATTCTTAAGATCTAATTCATTAATATTATTGCAAATAAAGTTCCAGTGTATGTGGTAAGAAAATGGGAAGAACTTAAGAACATTGTAGCCTAGGTTGAGCTTTTAATGTGTTTGTATAATTGATTAGATCAGTCCTAAAATACAGTTGTTTATATAGAGTACTCATAGAGTACTACTGTACTGCTCTAGAATGCTTCCACTGCACATTTTCCAGGGTTGGTTTAGGCCTGTTTCTGGCAGACCTCCCGCGTGGTCATCATTGATCTGCCATGCTGTCAAGTACCATCAAGGCAAAGTAGGTGCCATGTGACATATCAGAGCAGCTTGCCAAAAGCTAATTGACTCTGATCTGCACTAATTGCAAACATGAATCCTATAACAGAGCTTTGGGGAAGAGCCACCAGCACTGATAAAAGCACCTGGCTTTGCTGTGTCAAGGGCTGGCCAGTAATCAGTGCGTCCGGTGACCCGGGATGAGCAAGGGCAGGGCTGTAGCTGAGTCTCGCCAGCCAGACCTGGTCTACTGATCTTCTATACAACCTTTCCAATACCGCCACATTGGGCAGTCAATCGAGTGGCTTTACATTGTATTCTTAGAGCTGCAAAAGGTCATAAGAAAAGTGATGCACTAATTTCTTAAAGCTGACACCTATATTTGATCAATTAAGGAAGCTGAAACATAAGGCCAGTCCTGCAAATTGCCAGTTGACACATTATGTACATAAGCCTAAATCACAATTTTAAATTACATTTAGAAATGAAAGAAAATAGTATATTTTAGGTGTTGACTCATTGTGTTGCAGCCAATTATTTGTGAAAAATACAATTTTGAAAGTAATTTTAAATATATATATATATTATAATCTTATTTTTCTATACTTTATGATACTTATTTTATGATTGTAACTTTAAAAAAATGTACATTTGTAATTCATGTGCAAACACTTCTGTCTTTGCCTGTTGTGGCTCGGACATCTGATCTTATTAATTAGCACTATAAAAGTCGTTGTAGACAACCTTAACGAAGACACTGTATTTTTTTAGGAAAATGAAAAATAGACTATGAGGTGAAGTTCTGCTCAATAAGTTGTCTTAATGTCTTATGATGGCTACTTTTCACAAATATATATATATATATATATATCTTTGAGGGTTTTTTGTCTACTAGATATCAGGCGATGAGCAAGACGACAGGGGTAATTGCAGTGAATGCGCCTTTATATCAGACGGTAGAAAATATACAGGAGAAACTCAGAAATAGTCTACAGTCCACAATTACAAAACACAAGGGGTGTCCCAGACTAAAGATTTTCATAGTCGAATCAGAATCTTCAAGTCTTCCCTATAGTCCCACCATGTCACATTTCCTGCTTCCGGAACGCAGAGTAGGGAAACAGAACTCCGGCCAGAAGTGGAGAAAGAAATACCGGTCAACAGTATTTCTCGATAAGGATGTACAGTAGATTATCAGCCCTAATATCTAAACAATCCGAGGTAGACTGACCACTAGCTATGAGGTTGTGAAGCAAAAGTTTTTGCTCCTGTTGAAGCTATAAGTTTGAAATCAACCTTGTTTAAAGAAAAACATGTTTTATCCGCGATCTTATGAAAAAAAACTACACCACCCACAATCCTAAACGTAGTAGCAACGTCTGCTTATTGGTCCAACTTACTGGCAAATGACTAGAGTGGCTGTTGTTGTAGTGTACTGGGTTGTTCTGAATCAGGACATAGACGGCCATACCTCAGCTTTCACGCTTTCCCACTTGAGAGTTTTCATTTACCATCCGAACCACATCGTCATATGTGACTTTAGGCAGGTTGCAGAGAGATTTGGTCCAGCGGTATCTATCGGACTCCACCATTGTAAAAAGCTAACCAGAAGAGACTTATCTCTACTAAAAGACGTACTTCCGCTCATCAATTATTTAAAAATCAACTTGTTAACGTTGGCTGGCAGAAGTGCGATCATGGTTTCCTGATGCTAAATCCAGCCTTGGAGGATATCCTTTCTGATGCTGTGCATGCACACTTTAGATTTTCTTATCCAGACATTTTTAAAGATTTAAATCCCTGCCGCCAAAACGCTCCTCTCTCGGTCACGGATCGAAAGTGAAACTAAAATCTGTCACGGGGTGTTTGGATTTATTCAAGGACGTTAAACATATTTATTAAAAGCTTCTTCCTTTGCACGTTTCTATTTATAATAGGCTCCTATATCAACGTTTTGAAGATTCGACTGTGAGATTTGTAATCGAATCAGACTCCTCCTATCGATGCATAAAATCTTCAACTATTCGTGGTCACCCCTACAAAACACATTGCCAAAACTCCTTTAGGAGATGAAGAAGATATCACACAAAGCATGTAGGTCAAACTCTAATGAGACAAGACAATGAGAATGGATTGAGAATGGATCTATTCTGTTGCAGAGATTAAAACATGAGGTCGGCATCCTTGAAAATGCATTACAGTGGTTTGAGTCTTATCTTTTTAACTTATCTATTTTTAACTCTTATATTTTAAGCTTATCTGTTGAAATTGGAGAATTTTCTTCATCCTTAGTACCAATAACTTGTTGGGTGCCCCAGGGCTCCATCTTGGGCCCAGTTCTTTTCTCTCTTTACATGCTTCCCCTGCGCTTGATTTTCGAGCATTATCAATTATCACATATATTCAGATGATACTCAACTCTATTTACCATTAGATTTTGGAAATTATTCTGTTTCTTCCTTGATAGCATGTTTGAAGGATGTTAGAGAATGGATGGACAAAAAACTTTCTTCAATTGAATGAAAATAAAATGCAAATAAAACAGAGGTTATCCTGTTTGACTCCAAACCTCAAATTTGTCAAAGCGTCAGCAGAAGCGTTGAGCTCTTGTGTTCAGCCTCCTCGTGTGAAGACCAACTCGGGTAAAGACCTGCAACTCTACCTGCTCGCGACCTTATCCACCGAGACACTTAAGTATCTTCTTCACCCTTTCCTTTCCCACCGTTTTCTTATTACACTTAATCAACATGTTCTTTCAATACATTCTCTCATCATGCACAGAAGGCAGCGCAATACTGCTAATCTGAGCCCTATTCTCTCATCCTCACACTCACCTTTCTCTCTTTCCATGGGACTATGGAATTGTCAATCAGCAGTCAATAAGCTGACTTCATTCCAGCCTTTGTATCTCATTTTACTCTTAAAATCCTGGGCTTGACTGAGACCTGGATCTGTCCAGAAGACTCAGCAACCCCGGCTGCTCTCTCTAACAACTTTTCTTTCTCACACACCCCTCGCCAGTCCAGGAGGGTACTGGTCTTCTCATTTCTAACAATTGGAAATACTCAACCCTCCCTTATGCAATAACAACTCATTTGAATATCATGCTATTACACTTACAACTCCCATTAAGATCCACATTATAGTCATATATCGCCCCCCAGGTCAAATGGGAAGCTTTGTAGAGGAGCTGGATGTGCTGCTGTCCTCTTTCCCTGAGGATGACGTCCCACTTCTTTGGCGACTTCAATATATTCATCTAGAGAAGCCGTATGCTACAGACTTCATCTCTCTTCTAGCCTCTTTTGATATCAAACAGCTCATCACCACAGGTACTCACAAGTCAGGCAAACCAAATGGACCTGGTTTACACACGCAACTGCATCACAGACAACATCTTAGTGAAACCTCTTTACTGTACGTCTCAGACCATTTCTTCATTACCTTCAATCTACAACTTACTACCTATGCACCAACAACTCCTCTACCAGTTATGTTCAGGCGAAACCTGCGCGCACTTTCTCCATCTCATCTTTACTCTGCTGTGTCATCTTCTCTTCCCTCACCCTTGCAAATGTGAATCCCTGCACCCTCTCTGGATGTGAATACTGCAACGGATACTTTATGGTACATTCTAACCTCTTCTTTAGACGACATCTGCCCTCTTTCCTCCAGGCCAGCACGTGTTACTACAGTACATGGTTATCTGAGGTTCTGCGCGAACTCCGGCCTGAATTCAGGGCATCGGAGAGGAAATGCCGCAAATCAAAAGTCCAATCTGACCTCAGTAGGTATCAATCTCTGCTCTCTGAAAATTTCCTCCCACCTATCACACTCCCATGCATTCCCTACCCAATTCTCCCAGCATGCACCAGAGAGAGAGAGAGGCGCGCGTTTCAGACAGCACTTGACTCCGAATTGTTGTTGTGTTTCCTTGAACGGACACATAAACACAAAATTATGTCAAAATACTTGTCTAAATACCCATCTTGGCAAGTATTCTGTCGTTTATGTCATAATTGAACAGTTGTCAGTTTTTCCGTTTGGCCTAAAACACGAAACGAGCAGTTAGTGTGAGAAAACAAACAGTTTTTATATCGTTTTTACCTCTGGTAACTACAACCACAAAGTGCCCGCGCCCTCAGATCACTTGGACATGGCTGTGATTACAAGATGAAAAAACGATATAGTTGTGAAAAAAAATATAGATAGTTCATAAAGTTTAAATTACAAGAAACAATACCAGGGAACATGTAACAAACAAACAACATTACAACCATATTATACACTACCATTCAAAAGTTTGGATTCGGTATGATTATGCTTATCTTATGCTCACCTGCTTTTACATATATTTAAATACATTATAGGTCTTTTGTATGTGCTTCATAACATTTTTTGCGGTTTTACTCAAGATAACTTAAAAGGAGCGAGCAAAGATTAGCATAACCAATGTCCCTCACATATGCAGATTGATATTTAAACGTTTTACAAATATTTGAAGAGTTCAGATGCAAAAGCCTCTAAGTGCCATTTGAAATTTTCTTCTACAATGATCATTTTTATCAAGCTTGTATATTTAAGTTCAGTGATTTCACTTAAATGGCAATGATAATTACCTATTAATTGTTATTTAAGTGAAATTACTGAACTTAAATATACAAGTTTGATAAAAATCATCATTAAAGAAGAAAATTTCAAATGGCATTTAGAGGCTTTTGCATCTGAACTCTTAATTTTTTCTTCTTCACAGTAACGTTTACGGAAATGTCATTGAATTCCATAAATCATATTATTCAGCTATCTCATAATTACGCATGTCCTGTGCTCCACCATATCATGTGGGAATTAGTTCAGGTTAGTGTTCTTGGCAAACAAATGCCATCTCACCTACATTCAGCACCTGTGACCAGACACTCATGAAAGGATTAGTCCTCACTTGTTTAACCTTGTGACCTAGATAGGTAAAGTTGAAGCAAGGTACTTTCACATATACGTGATTACGTACAAGACCTCAAGTCGACTTATTCTAGGACTTGACTATAAATCCAGACCACTCGTCTCTAGTGTTACTCAGCCAAATGATAAGTGTGTCAACAGTATTATCAACTTGAGGTAACTGCCAATGTATAATATACATTGTACATGTTGAGTTAATAGCAAAATTCAATAAGATCATCCCAAGGGTAAGAAATACTCGGGATAATGAAAGTTAAAGGAATATGATACTCCTGGCTTCTTTAAGTTGCAACATGGCCATCATTGTTAAAGTGTACATTATATGTATTTTAATATAATTATTACATAATATGCCTAATTAAATACAATTATTTGCAATACATACACAATTCCTGTATCTCTGGATTCATGTTGAAATGACTGCAATTAGATCACTCTCAGTCCACAATGTAATGTAATGTTTTGGGGGTTTTTTTCCATCTCACTCACTTTGAACGTTATTAAAACTGTCAAGTTAAAACAGTTCAAACAAGTTGTCAAAATCTTATGTTATGTAATTTTTCTTTGTTCCATGGGCCAGGTATTAATTGTTTTTTATTACATTAATTAAGTGTACTTAATTAATAACCTGACAGCCATAAATTAGACTGTTTGTTGTGAGTTCTAGCGGCATGGTTTAAACATTAAAAGGGTTAACTAAGAGTGTGAAGGTGTAATGAATGCACAAATTCTTGGCAAAGCCCTTTTTTCGTAGGTGTAGCTACATGAACAAGTAAACTGTCTGAATTTTGTAGACATGGCCACAGGGCAGGAGGAATTACTCTGTCATGCAGAGGATATAAAGGTGCTGTCACATTTTTGAAATCCTTCCAGGTGGAAATAGGTATGCTATGTGGGATGGAGAAGGTAATCACTTCACAAAACAATTTAATATCAACAGTATGATGAACAATGCCTTCAACAGAGTACATGCATTTTTATGCTTTCACAAGTGATTACTGAATGACTGATAAAGAACAGGCTTTGAACCTGTCCATAAATGTAGGTTGAGGTTTCATGGGGCTCATTCATCAAACTTTCCAAAAAAAAAGGCTTTTAAAGCAAAAATTAAATAAAGCTGGTTCTGCATCTTGCTAGCTTTATGTAGTAAAAAATGAAGTAAGTTAGTGGACAAATTCACACAGAGCACATTTTAATATGAACGATATTCATGGTCCTTGATCTCAGCATCACATGAAACATTTCCACAAGCTATTTGATTTTTATAAAAATATATTACAGTTGACTTTGTGCTGTTGCATGAGACTTATGTTACTAACTTATTTGACTAACTCTTGGGGTAAAACTATTTTAAAATTTTAGCTAATTTTATGTCATGTCTTGAAACTAAGCTATACTTTTCAAACAAAGTCTAACTGCAGTGATGCAGGGTGATTGTACTGTCTTTGTTCATGATGATTTAGTATTTCCTCATCGGTTTTCAGGAACCTATCTATATATCTTTGCCATTATAAATGTGACCAGAGCGGTATTTTCTGTATGGTTAGACTCAGGTGAGAATGACTACACCAGCCTGGGATTTTCAATTAAATTCACATCTATTACTATTATTTGTATAGTGCTTTTCACAATTCACAATCGTTTCAAAGCCGATTGAAAGAAAATGCATTGAAAATGAATTCACATTACAATTTAGAGCGATCTGTTATCAGAGGTAACTGTCCAAGTTATGTGTCACAGGTGACAATTTTGGAGGCGGAACTTTTGAAGCGTAACCTTTGATTCCGGTGTCTCCTAGGGGGAGTGCATCAGGCGGGGGACTGATGAAATTGTCATTTCCGGGTTTATGCGTGAATGACTGGATTTGATGAGTGGAACTGCAAACAGGTGCGGGAGCAAGAAGAACCAGCCCGTTCTCATCCTTTAGCGTCACATAGAACGCTTAATGACAAAACGGCGCTATACTACGCACATGGCACCCTTTATCGTTAATATTGACGCGGACCTAAGGCGTCATAAATCCTTTAGCGTAATATGAGACTACCCTACCCCACACCTAAACCTAACCATCACAGCGCGTGTTATATTGACGATAACGGGTGCCATGTGCGTAGTATAGCGCCGTTTTCTCATATAGCGTTCTATATGACGCTAAAGGATGAGAATGCATTGGAAGAACAGAGTGGCAATTTGCGCACGCTGTAATAGGGGAGTATAAAAGGGCATTGTGGTCGAGTCCAAAGGGTGCATTGAGTTATTCAGGAGAGAGATTTGGACTCGGGCAAGGAGAAAGATGGGCTGGAGGAGAAAGGGAGAAGCTAAAAAGAATTCAGCACCTTGGGTGCGATAAGTGTCGAACTCTAGCTGGATTATGGAACAATCGACATCCCTGTGAATTGTATGGAACTTGTGTGGGTTGCAGTGAGGTATGAGTGTGGGAGTGAATTGCGGAAGCATCGGTGGTCCCAGCCAAAATACTTGGTTGTATCCAGTTGCAGAAAACGCTAAAAGCTGTGAAAGCCCGTTGAAGTGGTTGAAAATACTCATCTCTTTCTCTGTTTGAATCCAGTTGCAGAATACACTAAAAGCTGTGAAAGATGGTGATGTGGTTGAAAATACTTATCTCTCTCTGTTTGAATCCAGTTGCAGAAGAAGCTAAAATCTGTGAAAGCCTGTTGATGTGGTTGAAAATACTAATTTCTCTCTCTGCCTGAGTCCAGTGAAGAGCCGGTTGAAGCCGTGAAGTGTACTCACCTCCCTTCTCTCTGGTTGAGTCCTGTAAAGAGCCGCTAAAAGCTGTGAAGTGTATGCACCTCCCTTCTCTCTGGTTGAGCCCTGCTTGAGCCCGCTAAAGCTGTGAAGTTTACTCGCCTTCCTTCTCCCTGTCTGAGTCCAGTGAAGAACCTGTTAAAGCCGGGAATTGTACTTACCTTCTTTCTCTCTGCCTGAGTATTCTGCGTAATTATTCAGAGGGATGACCAGGGTCGGCCGATTTGCAACAGTTGCAGGAAGCCGAGGCACCTTAGTTGTCTTTGTGGCCCCCGACGTGGTTCCCAGGGGTTTATTAGTTTTACCGGCCACTGGGGGTCAAGGGGTTGAGACCCCCTGGACTGACCCCCTTTCTTTGCCTGCCCTTAGGGACAACTGGGTTGGGCGCTCTGTGGAAATTTGGGTTAATGGGGTGAAGATTGAATACCTGGTTGACACTGGCTCACCCTGTTCTTGGAGAGTCTGGCTAGTGAACTTTTTGTAGGACATCGGCTCCAAGGAGTGGAGGCCTCGCAACTTACTCTACGGGTGGGAAATGGACTTGATATTTCTTACACCGGGTGGCCGTTGATTTTCATATACAAGTGGTCCCCGTACAGCAAAAGGGGGTTGTAACCATTTGAGACCGCTGCCTGGGTGCCCACCAGGCATTGCTCGGTATGAATGACATCTCTGACTGCTGGGAGGAGCTGTTTGAGAACAGACTGGTTTAGGCACCTCTGACGACAAAAAAACAAGAGTGGGAGCGTATCCAGGCAGATTGCCGTAGGATCCATATGGCTGGTAGCAGGGAGGACCGCAAAGACATTGGCCGGGTGGTTTGCCGGTATGCCCTGTCGGTTCCAGCATGGAGTGAGGCTGTCATCTGGGCCAGGCTGCCTGCTGGGTCTTATGGGCTGGAAAACTTGGGACTTGTCAGGGCTGGCCATGGTCCATCAAGGCCGGGTTTCCTAAGTGTGGAATGTGAACCCATATCCTGTCCATATCCGTTGTCACCACCGTTTGGCCCGAGTTACCTTGGTGAGTCCCCAACATGTGTGGGAGAGCAAGGACATTTGCTTCAGTCAAGTGAGCCCTGCGGTGGTGGAGGTGGCATTTAGGCAGGTAGAACAGAGGCCAGATCCCTCGGAGGATGGAATGCCAGACCATCTTGGGGGAGACTCCCTGGAGGATGACCTGGAGGATCAACAACGTCAGCTCCGGTATTTCTTGACCGAGTGGCAATGTGTTTTCCTCTCATGAGGAGGATTATGGTTGTACTGGCGTTGTTAAACATCAGATATTCACAGGCAACACAGCACCAAGCCGGGAACGGTATCGCCCCGTACCACCGACCACCGTACCCCATCATCCGGGAGAGCAGCAGTCCTTGGGCGGCTCCAGTTGTTCTGGTACGGAAGAAGACATGCACCTGGAGGTTCTGTGTTGACTACCGGAGATTGAATAATGTGACGAACAAGGGTGCGTTACCACTGTCACGGATCGAAGACTCTCTCACTAGTCTAAACCAGGCTGCGTAGTACTCCATGTTAGACTTGGCCAGTGGGTACTGGCAGGTCCAGGTAGAGGATAGGGATCAGGAAAAAACTGCTTTTACCACCCCCTTAGGGATCTTTGAGTGGGACAGGATGCCGGCTTGTGTAACGCCCCTATGAATTTTCCTTTGGCTGCAGCGGCGCCTGGGAGTACAGTTGGTCGAATCTACCTTGGTCTGCTTGGACGATGTTATTGTGTTTTTTGTCCTGACTTCACCTCCCATTTGCTTCACCTGGAAAAAGTGTTCCAGGCCATGGAAAAATATGGGTTGATGCTACGTCCGGACAAGTGCCAGCTGTTCAGGAAGGAGGTGAAGTTCTAGGGGCATCGTTAGTGCTGCAGGGGTTTCCCATGACTCAGAGAAGGTGTCTGCAGTTCAGGATTGGGAGCCGCCCAAGACCATTCAGCAAGTCTTTTTTGGGGTACTGCAGGCACTTAATTTAGCGTAGCCAAGGCTCCCCCTCTGTGGTTTGGGATCCGGTGTGTGAAACCGCTTTCCAGAGCCTTAAGCAGGAATTAGTGTGGGCCCCAATCCTGGCGTATGCTGCTTTTCTTAACCTTTCATCTTATACACCGATGCCAGGAACGCAGGATTGGGAGCCGTGCTGGCACAGCAACAAAAATTCCTGAATACGGAATTCGGAAAGGGACAAATAGCGTGTTTTTATGAACAAATACTTATTTCGAACAAATGCTTTAAAAAATATTTGTATTTGGGAACAAGAAAAACTTTATATCAAAAAGCTGTGTTTCCTCACAAGACGGCAGTAAGTGACGTTCAGGAAGTGGTGACTGACAGGGAGCTTTTATACGGCTCTGTTAACACTGCTCCATCTGAAAGCACTGTGAGTTGAGTCACTTATAACATGCATTTGAAAAAGCAACATGTGTCAAACATCTTTCCAGACATGAGAAGCATTTATAAACCTCTTGTCCAACAAAAGACAACATTTAATAACATGCATTTACTCCAAACTCACTCCATAACAACAGATGTGGCTTCTTACACGGAATAAGGCAGTCATGTTTAATCAATCAAAGCATTTCAATCTTCTTCTCTTTATTCAGCTACAGCGATAGTGATTTCCTAGAATGATGATGCGCGTTATTCTACTTCTGCATTGGGGCTTATTTATCATGTCTGCGTAAGAGCGCCCTCTGGCGTTCAAATGGAGCAGCATTTAATACCGCTTAGCCGCACTGCAGTGAAAAGCAGCGCATAAAATACTGCAGCCTTTGCCAAATCGCGTGCGGTTTTATTGCGATAAATCGTGCAGCCCTAGTGGGAATTAAATTCCTCACCTTCCTTCTCTCTGCTTAAGTCCTGTAAGAGCCGCTAAAACCTGTGAAGTGTACTCACCTTCCTTCTCTCTGAAGAGCCACTAAAATCTGTAAAGTGTACACATCTTCCTTCTCTCTGCTTGAGTCCTTTGAAGAGCCGCTAAAAGCTGTGAAGTGTACTAACCTCCCTTCTCTCTGAAGAGCCACTAAAAGCTGTAAAGTGTACACAACTTCCTTCTCTCTGCTTGAGTCCATTGAAGAGCCCGCTAAAACTGTGAAGTGTACTCGCCTTCCTTCTCCCTGTCCGAGTCCAGTGAAGTCCCAGCCGGGAAGTGTACTTACCTTCCTTCTCTCTGCCTGTGTCCAGTGAAGAGCTGCTAAAGCCGTGAAGTGTACTCACCTTCCTTCTCTCTGTTTGAGTCCTCCGAAGAGCCTGTTAAAAGCTGTGAAGTGTACTTGCCTTCATTTTCTCTATATGAGTCCTGTGAAGAGCTGCTTAAGCTGTGAAATGTACTCACCTCCCTTCTCTCTGCTTGAGTCCCGTGAAGAGCCGCTAAAGCTTTGAAGTGCACTCGCCTTCCTTTTCTCTATTTGAGTCCTGTGAAGAGCTGCTTAAGCTGCGAAATGTACTCACCTCCCTTCTCTCTGCTTGAGTCCTGCGAAGAGCCGCTGAAGCTGCAAAGTGTACTTGCCTTCCTTCTATATAGTATACTCTTCTTCTCTATAAGTATACTCAATTTATTCTCTCTGTCACAGTCTAGTGAAGAATACATCAAAGCTCGGAAGTATATCCACTCCTTCCTCCATTTCAAATTCTTTTGAAGAGAATGCTGAAGCGACTACAGTAATTGTTTTAAAGTAAAATAAAGAGATTTTTTTATACTCATCATTTGTTGTCCTGTCTGCGGTCTTGTGGTGCAGATCCTCACAGTTGTGTGTGCGTCAGGGGTGATGGCCGATTAGTTGAGTGTCTACCCCAACCTCTGACATATGCATTTTCAGCCCGTTCTCATCCTTTAGCGTCACATACAATGCTATATGACAAAACGGCGCTATGACATTGACTACCGGTCCAAAACTTCGAGCAATCCGCCATTATTATTTCTCGCTCCAATTTTGTAGTCCGAGCTCAATGATGCAGAAGTTACGAGAGGGCAAGTCAAAATGTTCGGTTTTTGGATGTAACGTTAGTGACCTGAAGCACTTCAAGGATTCCCACTTCAACAACCTCCGCCAGTAACGTTATACAGAAGGGTTTGCCGATCGACTTCGTCTGAATGAGACGAACAGAGCATTTCGATAAGCTGTAAATATCGTTAATAAAAATAAAGTACTTTACTTTCTTAAAACACATGGTGGTCATGGTTTAGCAGTACCTTTGTCTTTCTTTGTTTTTGTTTTGAAGTAACGTTACACGCCTGCAGTATTGTTCTTGAGTTTCATCAATGGTCATTTAGCTGCTGTGTTTTCTGATGCTTTTCTAAACGTATCATATTATCAATACAGATTGTTTGTGGTAAGATTAGACCGTAGTCATTTATCTTGTCAGTGTGGTTGTTTTAACAAGAGAAATAGTCGACTTTCACTAATAACACAAAACAGTTAACTCACATACCAATACATTCATAGAAGAGGTTGTTCTGCAGGTTCGTCGTCGTCTTTATCAACGTGCTCGCTCTGGCTCGAATATGTAAGGCTTGATGGACAAGTCTTCTGTTGTTGACATTTTATTAACGTGTGAATAAAAATGTTCTTTGAAGGTATCGTGTATATCTCTTATCAAACTACAATAATGGCCGAACGTGGGGAGTTGAACTGACCGTGAACTCATCGACCTGGAGAGCGGGCGGGGTATGACGCATCTCCTTTTTATGTAAAGGGGACGCATTGAAACGGGTCGCTTAAAGAGGCACATCAGAAAAGGGGTAGAAAAGGGGCTTGTGGAGCTATAATAATGAGGAATTCAGACCCAAGCAGTGCAGTTATGTTTTATAGACCACAACGGTATGATTTATATGTAAAAATGAATGATTTAAAAGCATGATATGTACCCTTTAAACATTGTGAGCAATAACGTTTACCGACAGGGTCAAACAGGTCCATGCAAACCCCTTGTTGTGCACCAACAAGTCAGTCAATATGTTTCCTATTTATAGTTTTATACAAGTGGAGCAATGCAGATTACTCAAGTGTGAAAAGATACTACTTCAATGCCAATAAAAATGAATGACTGGGGCAGGTGGGACCCATTCACAGTAAAGATAACTGGATAAGATGCGGCAGTTTCTCTTCTTAACTTGTTTGTTTGTTTGTTTCCCATCTTTTATCAGTGTACAATCTGTAGCCCCCTCTTCTCCCCTTTTACTATGATGCCTTTTAGGACTGTTATCATTGCTTTGATGAAAGCCACTGTTGATACTCGCGTCCCTCTCGTGTGGCAGACAGGAGATAGAAACAACGGACAGGTCAAGACTGCTGTTCAGAGGGAATTAGAAACATTTGTAAAATGACTTTACCTTGAAGCTCTTTTTCATGTTTCCCCCCCCCTTTCTTTTCAAAAGTGGCAAAAGGGTAATGCATGTGTTTTGTGAGATTTTGGTGGATCATTGAAGTCAAAGAGTCTGTGTATTTGCCGTCAACACCTCATTGTACATCACCTCTCTCTTTCCTTTTGTAAATTGGAAGACAAAAGCTGTGACGAGTAATCTATCAGAAAAGTTCTCCAAGTGTCTTTTTATTAGTGTATAGAAGTTAGCGGGAATACATAAATGTGGATGTTCGATCTGCAGTTATAATTAAAGCCCTGGAGCTGTCAAAAAATCTGCCGCATAGCGCAAAATTATACTTTTCGCCCTCCGACTTTTTCTTTCAAATAATCTTATCCTTTGAATATAAAATTAGCAATGCTAATTAAAATTAGCAATGCTAATTTTAAGGAAAACATTTACTAAAACAAAAACCAGGATGGATTTGCCGTAGTAATATTACCATTATTAATATAAATTGATTATTTGCTCTCTCCCAACCACTTTGGTGGCACTTTCCTTGATCTCATTTGCACTCTTTCATCCCTTTACTCCATTTTTTTTGGACACTATTATGTTTAAGAATCTATGGCCCTTAGCTGTGAAAACAGAGCCTCGGAGGACCGGCGGAGAGGGTGGAATGCTTCAGGCGAGTAGAGAGCATTAAAAGTTTGTCATCTTTGTTGTCTGGTACATTACCTCTGAATGAGGCCCATGGGAGTCTAGGGGCACAGGGAGAATGCACTCTGCCCTCAGGGACACAAAGGCCGACATGGTCCTCCACTTCTGCACTCACATACTCAGTGTCTTCACCTCTGCTTTGGGTTCTTCTCTTTCTCACCAAAGCATAGAGCAAACTTTACTTATATAGGCAACTTGAACTTCCTGACTTCTGTCTTAGTTGTTGGGGGTGATGAAGTAATTACATCCTTATGATGGGGTCTTTTTCTCTTAGAAGGGTTCATGCTTGTCTTGTTTAGTTGTTGAGTTTATTTAATGTCAAAACTGAATTCATTCATTTGGTTGCAATTTCATCACTACATCAACCTTTGAATGGTTTTATAACAATATAAAAAAATTGATAAATGCACAATACACACACACATACACACTCTACTGTTCAAACTTTGGGTCGGTGCTGCAGTCTCTTATGCGCACCAAGTTTGCACTTATTTGATCAAAAATACATTAAAAACAGTAATATTGGCTACCAGCAACAGGTGTGCTTTTTTGTGAAATTGTTTTTGATTTTTTTTCAGGATTATTTGATGAATAGACAGTTCAAAAGAACAGCATTCATTTGAAATAGCACTCTTTTGTTACATTACTGAATATAAAATACTGAATAAAAGTACTCACTGACCAAAAATATTTTGTGTGTGTGTGTGTATATATATATATATATATATATATATATATATATATATTTATATATACTCCATAAATATATACTCCATAATATATATATATATATATATTATATAAGTAAAGGGATATATATATATACTGTATATATATATATATATATATATTTCTTCTCTATTATTTTTTGTACTTCTTTTAGTTTTTGCCCTATTATTGCTTGGAAAGATGATATTGCTAGAATATATTATGTGTAGCTTCTGTTTCTTTTTTGCTACTTTCTTGTATTTTGGTAAAGGCATTTGTATAATTATCCAAGACTAGTTTTATCCAGTGTAACTAAACAGGAAGACAAATCCCTCCCCCTCAACACCCCCGACCTCTTGAGGTTGTCATCAGTACAAGAGCAATGTAATACACCCAAGTAATGGCTTGGCCCCTTTCTCAAGTGTTGCTGAAGCAATGCAGTCTGTCACTCTCTCAGTAACTCCTTAAGTTCCTGCTCATGTCAGTGAGTAAACATGGAGACTCACTGGCAATGTGATATGAGCACTTCACTCCCAGAATCAAGTCACAGCATTCTGTGGCAGTGCCCAGGAGATGTGTCTAGGCTTGTCCTTATGACTAGACTTCTCCGTGTTGGTAATCTTCTGGAAAGTCAGGCACCGTCTTATAAAAGGGCCAGGTATCAGCTCTAGACTCAATACTCCTTTTAGCTTTGGGACTAATATGTTAATCCCATAAACATAGTAGGACCTTATCAGTACTGTATTACATTATTCATATATGAAAGCTTGGTGTTCTCTTGGTGAATGAATATATATATATATATATATATATACTTAGCATCTCTGTCCCAAGTTGAGACACTCTCACTCTGTACCCCTTCTTTTAATGCACCTTAGACACTACACATACACACAAAAAAGGAGAAAATGGGGACTGAAGAGATGTGGGGGGAGAGTTATCTTATATCATCGTATTATAGTATCTTTTAGTTTTAGTGATGACAATGGTAATTGTTACATAGGAGGAAAGATAGAAATAAGAATAAAAATAAAAATTGACTAATACAATGTTGGCAGTATGATGGTAGTAAGGAGTGGTGGTGATGGTAATGATGATGGTAATCAATAATAAATGGTTACTTTGCTTATGCATACACACGCCCACTCTCACACCTACCCACACACACACCTATACATTTACACACTTTTATTTAACTTCTGGAATTATGGAATTACTACAATGTTTGTTACTGCACTATTTTGGTCTGAATGTCTGTCTGTTAAAAAAAAATAAAAAATACCACAAAAAGAAACATCACTGACCTGCTATTGTGGTGCAGTTGCAAAGATTAGTCATAACACCTGTAGTAGCATCAGCCAAAGGGTTTTTAAAAAACAGCGGATGATAACATAAAGACATATCTTTAGATTTGGCTATAAATCCATCTAGGTCATTTTTGAAACATCAACACCTGTAAATCAAAACAAATTTCTTCAACAGAAGGATCCATCTTTTATCTCCACTATACAATGTGCAGCTTAAAGCATTGTTTTCATCCTTAAGGGATGTGTTGAGTGGTGGAAACCCATTGTCTTTTGCTGCAGTCTGACAACTCTTTCAATGATGTAGTCATATGCTTTTAAAAGTAATGGTATCCTACTCTTTGAAACCTTCCTACTGTAAATGCCTCTAATCTTTTAGGACAAGTGTTTGATCACATTTATTTCTATGAAAGACTGTTGTTGGAAAAACTACTACATTAACCCACCTCTGCCATAACCTGTGTGTTACATCAATGCCAGATATCCAAAGCCAGTAAACAAGCGCTATCAGTAAGCCTGACTCTGGGCGCAGACCTGATTACATGGTTGAATGTGATGACTTCTTTAGTAAGATAAACAAATGCCTGGGGGCCCACACCTGAATCCCTGTACAACGATTTACAAACACACATACCTGGGAAGAGATGTTATGTAGAACAAATGTTTGGAAGTCCCACTAAAACTTTTGCAAAGTTTATCCTTCAGATCATTCATTAACATCTGAAACCCTTGTGCTGAAGATTCTTCCTAAATTCACGTAATGGTAAAAATTGTGTGCGTTTGGAGGACTAATCTTTTCCTTTGCTAATCGAGTACTGACTTAGATTGGCTTTTCTTGATTTCTCGCTCAAGGATTGTTAGGATTGGGGTTTCTCTCACCAGTAGCAGGAAATGGAAAACCAGAAGAGGAGCTGCAACTGAGTGATTATAGACAATGAGAAATCTGTCGCTCCGCTCCACTCTCACATGGGATTTTAGATTGTTTGTTGCTTGACGAAACCCAAAACTTGGTGCTTTGGTTTCTTTTGACTTTGTGTGGAGGAGAAGAACTAACTGACCAATTTTGTCTGAAATGTAAGTTAGTCAATATTAACTTGTTCATGTTCATGCTTTTTGTTATTTCTAGTAGCCTAGTAGTATATCAGTTGTCGTAGTGTAAGTAGAAATGTGTGAGGTTAAAATACTGCTTAGATGTTACTATAGTTTTTTACAAAGTCTGGTTGTACTGTATATCGACCAGTTGGGTATGATCCATTCAGATTTGTCAGAGATTGCCATTTCCATTCTGCTATTTTTATTCATCCAGTTCCCTGTGTTTGTTTGGGTATGCTCAGCATGTTGTTAGCCACTAAAGTTAATAGGCACAAATAATACAATTATATACAACAATTTTCCATCACACATGATTTCTAATGACTTACTTTATTTTTAAAAAAGAAAGGAAGAAAAATCTGGAAAGAAAATCTGAGAGGGTCACTTTAGTGTCTTAAATATGTGGATTTATGAAGTGAACAATTATTAAAACCAAAGAGTGTTGATTGTTTGTGTTTTAATTGGTGACTTGAAGTTAGTTGTCCTTTGCAATGGGCTTTGGAATTTTTGTCTTTTGAAGTTGGAGAAGAGCCTCTCCTCAGCATGAACTAAACTGAGATCCTCTTCTTGTCAATCAAGACATCAGCCCATTGGCCACATCTCCTGTTTAGCATCAAAACTGCAGTCAACCGATAGTTTCTCTCATGCTGCTTCTCTCTTCAGATTTCTATGCCAGGGTTAAGGTCAACACTCTGTCTGTAGACTTTAACCCTGCCCTGATAATAGTCTTTAATCAAACTATATAACCCAGCTCAGCTGCTAGATACTCCACCTCTTTCCTCTATCTCTGAACTCTCACTCATGCAGATTAAAACACTTAAGGATCACTTGGGGCTTGTCCTACTTGCATACACTAACTATCCCTCTCTCAATAATTATTCTATAAAAATTACTTAAAGAATATACTTAAAGAACATTTCTATTTACCTCACTCATTTTGCCTTCAGTAATTCATCATTTCTTTTATATTTCATTTTCAGAGATTGTTCATAAATAATACCAGGAACGAGGTATGTAAGAAAGTAAACTGGGTCCATGTTGACTTTAAAACTTAACTAAAGCACCCTAAATTGATTTGTTACTTCCTTTTGTCTTAACAGTATGTGAATAATACTAAAATTTCACTGTGACTGTTCTGGACCTGCTATCTGTGACAAATTTGTTGAACATCCTGTTGTTTGTGATGCTGGTGGGGTACGTTTTTGTCCGGTTAGCCACTGCTGGTAGAAAGATGCAAAAAATTTACCATCTGGTTCATACTAGAATGTGTTTTTGATGACCACCCTGCTGTTTTCTTAGTAGTGGGTACAGCCTACTTTACACATTCTTTCTTTGATTTTTCTTTATAATGTGAAAAATGTGGAGCATATTGATCGGAATGCCATAGTTCTTGTGCATGGCTGAGTTTGGATTGTACCAAGTAACATTTGTACCTAGACAGACCACCCAGACACAAAGGTGACGTCCACCACCAGCTCTTTGTCACTGTTGTGGCCAGATTAGATTAGACTGAATCGGCAGCCATTACCCACAGTGAAGAGCCACAGGTCTATGTTTGTATGCTTCTGAGAGCCAAAGACTGTTGAAAAACAGCGTGTGTTCAAGCATTTTCCGATATGTTCTTTGTTCAATGTAAGCTTTGTGTTTTGTACAGGCTGCCCATGACACATGCTTTCTGGGGCAGAGCATATGCATTCCAGGTGCTCTCACTCAAAGGAAAGTTGAGTTTCTTTCCACAATAGTTCTTGTAATATTATACATCCTGGTAATTGTCTGTTTTTCAGAAAATTTAAGATGTTATGACCGCTTGTAATTCAGGTACAGTGCAAGCAATACAAGGGGGTTGAAGGCTGCCATTGTGCAATAAAGGATGTTCTGACATTGTACCCTGCAGGCCAATTATTTGATAAAGCTAACCAACATATCACTCAGCTACACCTTTGGAGGCAGCATTTCAGAGCAGTCAAGCTATTGATGCCAGTATCGTGGTGTCTCCATCCTTTTTTCTCTCATTCTAATCACTGTAACTAGGCCACAGGACACTTTGTATCCCTTCCTGCAATTAAAATCGTCTGAACATGTTCAACAAAAGCCAAAAGTCATGGATTTTTGTTGTTGTTGTTGTATCAAATTAAACGTCTATGCAAAGATAAAAGCAGATACTTTTATCAGTGCTTTTTAGCAAGCTGGCTTGAGCCATCTTGCTTTTTAATTTACATTTAGATTAAACACTGCCTGTGCACTACTAGTGGCATTTGCTACATTGAAGTAATTGAGATGATTGTCCTTTGACTAAGCATTTTCTCTTTTATCCTGTCAGAGACATGTTTTCTGTTGTCTGCCATACACTTTAGTGTAGGATTACCTGTAACTGGAATCGCTTTTTCTCTGGGGCATATATAATGTTCTTTTTTTTTTTTTTGGTCTGTAAGAAAAAAGCCACTTTAAGAACCGCAGATGATATTACCGGCAGGATGTTGTCCTCATATGCTGAGCACAGTATTATCTAGCAGTGGCGTGAGTTTCATTTGAACGTTGATGTGAGACATATCTAGGAGTAGACCAACACCAACACTCATTTTTAGTTTAATTTCGATTAGATGTCTGGTTGTTTGTCACACGTGTATGGTTAATGAATTTAAATAGTAACACTTTACAATAAGTTGACATTAGTTACTAACTAGTTAGTTATTTACTATATGTGGTTTAATTTGTTAACGTTAGTTAATGTATTATCTAACATGAACTAACTATCAATACATTTGTTACAGTATTTATTAATCTTAAATAAAAACAGCTTTTCTTTGTTCATTCATGTTAGTTCGCATTGCATTAACTAATGTTAACAAATACAACTTTTGATTTTAATAATGTATTAATAAATGTGGAAAATAACATTAATAAAGATTATTAAATGCTTTAGAAGTATAGTTCATTATTAGTTCATGTTAATGTAGTTTATAAACTAATGAAACCTTATTGTGTTACCGTTAACACAATAATATTTTACTGTTTTTACTGTATAATTGTAATTTGTAAAATGTAATTTATACCTGTAATGGAAAAGTTGAATTTTCAGCTTTCAGTCTTTAGTGTCACATGATCCTCAGGAAACATTTTATACTATTACCAACAGTGGTGCTGCTTGTCTGCCAGTGAAGCTCTTTTCCTTTTTTCGAATTTTGCTATAAATAAACTGGCTGAAGTAGTGATACCCATAATTGACTGGCTAACCGTTAACTGATAGTAAGAATTTTGTATGGCGACACGGTGGAGAACTGCGCCCAACAGTTCTCTGCTGCCAAAGCACAGACAGAGGTTATCCAGCACATCCTGCCTTGGCGGCCTGCGGCTGGCTCCATGCTGAGTCCTGGGTGGAGGCTGCTGGTAGGGGAACGCTTTCGGCGACAAACAGGCGGGGTGGAGGCAGCGGCAGGCCACTGGGGCAGGGTGTGATCAATATTGCTCGTTCATACCCTCGCATGTCGCAATTCAACCGCCATCCCCTCCTTGGAGTCAGAAGCTACTGAGGTCACTTCTTTCCACTTATTTTCTTCCGGGCTGCTCAATCGTATCGCTAACGAGCCTCACGACAGCCTCTGGCCCAGGGAGAGTGGAGACTCCGTTTCTTTCTTCTCCTGTCTGAGTGCACATCCCTCGACGCAGAAAGACTCCGGCCACAGCTGCCCCCAGGGCCCCCGCAGAAATGTGTTCCCCAGTGAGCCTTCTTGCACAAAACTGCGTTTAAGTCAGCGAGGAGATGTAGTAATTCTTGCTAATTGCCCTTTATTGGCCCAACTGTAACTCTCCTCTTGACAGCCCTTCCTTACTCCCTTCCACTGAGTAAATTCTCAGGGATGGGGCATGATGGCACCCACGTCCTTGGAAAGTTCCACTGGTTTTAAATATAACAGGACGTGGAGGTTCTGGTTACTACTGCAAGAAAATTTTATGCCGTGGAGACCATCACTTCTGTGAGAGCACCCTCTCAAAATTGGGCATTCCTTTCTTAAAAGTGGAACCTATTTGTGAATTAAAGTCCCCGTGAACCGGAAGTTGCAAACGACTTTTCTCCTGTGTTGTGCCGTATTTTGGAGAGAAACGGAATACTAAATGAGGCAAAATAATGGGCGTGGCTTTTTTTTCTAACTAGCACCTGATTGGATCTAGAACGCAAGTTTACACACGCTGTCAATCAATGCTCGCTCGGCGCTCGCAAACACACAGCAGCTGTCAGTTGGAGGGGTGTGGTTATGGATGTTAAGGAGACGCCCAAACCGTAAAGCCTACGTCATCGGGCAAGGTCCTCCAATGCAGAGGGGAGGGGCATTTTCAAACTTTGATTAAAGATTACGAAGCCAAAAAATTTTTTTGTGTGGATTGACTTGCACGTATGAATTGTTAACCACAAAACGATCAATTTAGGCAAACAAAGTAAGTATGGTCAATTTTGATTTCATAGGGACTTTAAGTCTTCTCTCTGTGAGGATATCCCGAAGATGTTCGATCACTCCAGTGCTTCTTTACTGCTAATGAGTTGGAGTGAGGGCTGTCTCCTCCACCTCAAAATGTTGTTGCCTCTGTATTGACGCACGTCTTGATCGTCAGGTTCCTGAGGGGGCAAGGAGGCTGAATCCACCTTGCGCCCCCTCTTTACCCTCTTGAGACTATCTCTGGTGCTACTGCACTCCAGAGACCTCCCTTGAGCCTTGCAGGCAGTAGCGCCCCCTCTTTACCCTCTTGAGACTTATCTCTGGTGCTACTGCTCCGCAGAGACCTCCCTTGAGCCCTGCAGGCAGTGAGTTAAAAATCCTGTTTTTAGAGGAACAGTTCTCCCGCTTGCTTGGTCTCTGTCTAGAGGGTAGATAGAGACCCTGATGGATATTGGTTGTCTTTATCTTGGTGAGAAAGTTTTCCCAAGATGCACTTTTCAGTCTTTAGTGTCACATGATCCTCAGGAAACATTTTATATTATTACCAACAGTGGTGCTGCTTGTCTGCCAGTCAAGCTCTTTTTCTTTTTGAATTTTGCTCTAAATAAACTGGCTGAAGTAGTGATACCCTCCTTAAGGAGGCATTCCCTCCTTAGAAGTGGAACCTATTTGTTGAATTAAGTCTCTGTGTGAGGAGATCCCGAAGGTGTTCGATCACTTCAGTGCTTCTTTACTGCTAATGTGTTGGAGTTAAGGCTGTCTCCTCCACCTCAAAATGTTGTTGCCTCTGTATTGACACACATCATGATGCAGTGGATACAAATCCGTGAGAAGCACGTCTTGATCGTCAGGTTCCTGAGGGGAGGGGACTTGCACGCATTTTCGGTCAACAAATTGTGCCTGGAATTCGAGCCGGCTACTCTCATGATATCTGGATACTCAATGTGCCCAAGGTTCCTCCCTCTCCTACAGGTCCAGGTGGTGAGCCTGCAAGTGCTGCCCCAGAGGAGGCAGACCCAGCCCTGGCTTTTCTCTGTCCGTCCGCTCCATTGTAATTATATGTGCTCAGAAGGCAAAGCCTGGATCTCAGACCAGCTCTTGTCTGTTACGGAGACCAGCAGAAGGGAAGGCTGTTTCCAAGCAGAGGTTGGCCCGGTGGATAGTGGTTGTCTTCATCTTGGTGAGAAAGTTTTTCCAAGATGCACTTTCCACCTGGGTGGTGAGCTCCTCCTATGTGAGAGTATTGCTCCCCCCTAGGCATTCATGTGCAGTTCTTGCTCCAGTTGAGTTCCCCTTATTAGCCGAACCCTGTCGAGTTCCTCCATTCCCTTCGGCAATGGACGTGGTGGAACGTCTGATGCCATGCCTATTACTCGTATGTAGTGGTGGAACCTGTTTTAGACTGGCTCCATATGTTGTGATCCCTATGGCGATCCTATGTGTGTTTTCTTCCACGGTATGGCTCCCTACGGCGAGCCCGTGTCTTCCCTCGGTAGAGCCTGCTCTGCCATCACTGTCCGGTTAAGTCCCCCCCCCCATCATAAGCCGGTCCACCCCAGGTCATCCGTCCAGCCACCCCCGTCCCCATACGTGTATTCTCCACGTTATCTTCCTTCAGGCAGGATGTGGCTTCCACAACGTCCCTTCCTTACATTGATAGGGTACGCTTTACCAGTGGTCCTGTGGAGGAGCAGTGACTTCCCTGGCCTAAGCACTCCCATCTTCCCCTCAAGATGCCAGTGGATCAGGAGGCTTTTGTCTAGGCACTGGAAGGTGCCAGGACCTGTGGCGTTATCATAGGGATCCAAATCAGTAGTAACGTACGACTACGTCGAACGTGAGCGACTGAAAGGGAACGTCTCAGTTACCTAGGTAACCTGAAGGAGGGAACAGAGACGTAGTCACTGGAAAACCGCTGACTAACACCACAGAGGGGCTGAACGTCACAGATTTTAATACGGACTATTTAAAATGAGCAGTGCACCTTTTTATATGGTGTTTTTTTTGTATTATTTTGATAATGAACAAGCTGTGATGTCAAGTTAGCGATATGTTGTGTGTGTATATGAAGAATCTGTGTGATCACATGAATTTTTTTCCCTATAACAGCGGAAACAACTTGAAATTATCCGTCATTTATAGTCATATACAGTGCTCAAAGTGGCCCTGTACACAATGGTACACTGTACCGACACTTCTGTATTTGAATCTTAAATTCAAGCAAGAGTACCAGCACTTTTTTCCAGTTCAAGCACTGGTCATACAGATTAGAGTTAGACATTTGATTTTTATTTGTGTACACTCAGAATTAAAACAAACCATTGTGCTTTTGTAAAATAAAGAAGGAAAAAAAAGTTTCTGTTAAGTTGTTTTTGAAACATATTAAATAATTTACTAAAGACTCAGCATATACTACTTGTTGACCAGATTTGTATTTTATCCTGTTAATCTCTTAATTATTTAAGTGAAATATATTTTGCGGATTTACTCCTTATATATAAATGATTCGATTCTGTTTTTCTCCATTCACAGAAGAAGCGCTGCAGGTGCGTGATGTGATGATGAATCTGCATGTTTTACCACCTCTTAACACACACATTCATACACACTCAGTGGGGAACATTTAGTGTAACATACATCCGGGCCTCAGGGTTTCTTTTTTTTTTTCCCCAACAACTAAAATGTTCCTTTTTTATGTTTCAATGATCATCTTCAGGGCAAAAAAAAACTTTTTTGATGAATGCAGCCAAATCAGATGGCTTTGTTCCATCCATGTCACCCTGGCCTCCAGCCCTCATAGGTTATCCTTTTCTCATTCCAGGTCTGCGTACACAGACCCTTATGTCGAATCCATTTTGAGTGTGAATAAATGGCAGGCAGCTCTAATGTCCGTAGCATGAATCAGATCCAAAGTTTTTTTTGCACTAATTTTGCTCTTTTTTTATGTTGAAGATGTGAATTACCACAATGGCCGAAGAAAGGGTGCTCCCTAAAATTAATTTTGTTCCTTCTCCCTTCTCTAATGATGACAGTGCTAAATGAATTTAAGCCTCATGTTAGTTACATATGTAGTCTCTTACAGTAAGGGTTTTCAACCTTTACAGACCCAGGGACCACCAGCCAGAATCTAAGCCATCTAGAGGCCTCCAGTATTTTAAAACCTAGATTTTCTTAGTAATTCTTCATATGTTAAACTTTAAGAATATCAAAATATAATATGTTGAAAATATTGTGCACATTTAGAAATGCCGGTAAGTAAGAAATGCCTAGATCTATGTTTCATATAAAGTTTTTGGATCGGCTTGGCTTGCTCGGCTCCTCAGCAAAAAAGCAACTAGTGCATACATCCACTTCCGTATTTATACACGCTCCACAGGGGCGGAGTGTGAGATGCAAGCCATGCACGCCAAATTCCATTGGCTCGCTCAATAGTACTCAAAGATGACTGGCTCCCTGGTGTGATCCCATTCAGTCGACATCGACTGCGTCCTCTGTTCCATCCTTCAGGGAACGGTGGGTTGCATATGCAACCAGGACGTTACTCATCGTACACACAGATTCCTAAAAAGCCATAATTGCTCCGTCAGTTGTCTCACACATTGTGTATGTCAGTGTCAGATGTGACGCTAGTGGTCCGCACTGACTCCATGGGTGGGAGGGATGTGTTGGACATCAGGCAGGTAGGGGTCCAAAAATTCTGTCCAACACTGGCATGGATTCATTCTTTGAAATACTTGCTTTTGTCTCTATTATTATAGATTGTTTAATGAGCTCTTACAGTCTAGGTAAGTGAATGCAATATAAAAACATTTAAATAAATGTGTATTCTTTTGTAGTATTTCATGGAGAAATTATTTATAACTTCTAAACAATAGTAGTTAGCAGAACTACTAATTTATGCATAATTTTGATATGATTCAAATTTATGAAAAGCAGTACAATATTGTTATTATCTTTGTTCAAAAGGAAAAGTGAACACTGGTAAAGGGAGACACTTTCTGATCATTTGGTTTTGTTTAAAAATATGCACATAAACTTCCCTACTTTACCTGTATTCACCCTAATTTTATTTAAAAGTCAATTTGTTGGGAATTATTCTTTCAAAGTCTAACTGCAGTGAGAGGGATCTTAGAAGGTTCTGTTGGATATGCAAACCAAGTAATTATACAAAAAAACATTGGCAGTTTACTGTGTTGATTTATCTTGAAGACCAATTGCTATGTACACAAAGTTTTCTCTTACCTAATTGATTTATGAGGTAGACCATATTGACTTTAAAGACTTCAGAATCAATGGAGATCACTCAGAAGTAATGTGTGATATAGAAACCAGGAACAAAACATTTGAAATGCATTTTAAAGCCTTTTTGGTTATTGTATAGTATCATTGTATGGGCATTACTTGATGAAATGGTTTGTATCTAGCGAAGACATAATACAAGAGAAAAGAAGAGCATAAACCACAAACCACTTCTCAACAGACTACTCAGTATGAATGTTTCTCAGCAACGATCCAAAGTATGGTGGGCTACAGCTGTTATCTTCTCCAGATTGTTTTGTTTTTACAGACTATTTTTCAGGTAAGGAAAGTGCTGGGGTTTTGTTGGTGTCCTGAGAAGAGAGACTGGTCAGCTTTGATTCTCTATAAACATAGAGATTGTGAAAATCATCGCTGCTGTTTAACATCAGTGACAATTTTCCTCATCTCGGTCCTGTTCTATAAATACACACTTGATGGAGCCATGAGGAGTATGTTGTGATTTTTATCAGGATGAATCTATGAAATTTAGTCAGCACTGTCGTAGTTTCAAAGAGCTGGAGCGTGCTGCCAGATTTCAAGTTATTTAGAGTAATTCAGCAGATGTCAGAATGCTGAGAGCCCTTTTGCATTGAGTCGTGTGCTAAGATGAGCACACAGCCAAGTCTCTCTCTGTAATTAAGATATTTTCCAAAAAGGTATTTTGGCAGCCATTTTCGAATGAGGTCATTGTTCAATGATAATAAAAAAATCTCAAATAGGTCGGGCAAGCCAATGGAAATACGGGAAATAGGGCATTACGTAATCCAGTCAATCATGTCTATCATACCATTTCCATTAACACCACATCCACATTAAAAGCAACATTCAATGCTGTTTGCTACCACTGCCAAATGCCTATAACAAAGCTAATCAAGTGTTTTTGTGCATTTTCCTTTGTAGTTTTGTCACATTCAAAAGATGTCCTTTTGTTGACTCATGTTAAAAAGCTGCAAAGTAGAAATGTCCTAAGTCCTAAGCATGCAAATTAAATGCATTGGGTGGCGCTGTGGAGCGTGTAAACAAGTAAATGTAAACTTTGATTGTAATTGATCAAAGAATGTTGTTGTTTGCCTTTAGTTTGGAATTACTTTGATCAAAATGATCTTACAAAATGGAATTACTTTTGATCAAATTAATCATTGTCAGGTAAAACTGAGTTATCTCTTAAAATTACAAAGGCGGAGGTTGATCACCTAGTGATAAGCGGAATGATGGGACTTGCTGTCATGCAGATGGATCTTAAAATGTTTATGGATGAGTGAAAACATTTGTGTTTTTTAACATGACTGTGGTATGTAGCAGGTCACAATTGCTAATAAGAAACAGATATCAGCACGAGTCCCGCAAATTGTAAGGAATAAGGATATTCTACTGAACTCCCCGTAAGTGCTGAATTACTACTCGCACATGTCAGTTTATTTGGCAAAATTAACTTTTGGGGTAACATTGATTTGTTTTATGTACATTTGGTCACCTGTCTAATAAACTACATGGCCGCCGCGAGGGACACAGTCGAATGCCCTCTCCAAATCCACAATGCACATGTGGATTGGTTGGGCAAACTCCTATGAACCCTCCAGCACCCTGTAGAGGGTGTAGAGCTGGTCCATTGTTCCACGGCCTGGACAAAAACCAAACTAACCGCCACACGATGCTGCAGAGGCGTGTCAGCCAAGACAGCCCCACAACATCCAGAGACTTGAGGTACTCAGGCCATATCTCATTCACCCCCGGTGCCTTGTTACCGTGGAGTTTCTTGACTACCTCGGTGACTTCAGCTAGGGTGATAGATGAGTCCACCTCTAAGCCCTCAGCCTCTGCTTCCTCAATGGAAGACGTGACGGCGGGATTGAGGAGATCCTCGAAGTATTCCTTCCACCGTCTGATGAAATCCCCAGTTGAGGTCAACAGCCGTCCACCTCCACTATAAACAGCGTTGGTAGGGCACTGCTTTTCACTTCTGAGGCACCAGACAGTTTTTCAGAATCTCTTCGAGGCCAGCCGATAGTCCTTCTCCATGGACTCCTCACCAAACTCCTCCCATGCCCGAGTTTTTGCCTCCACAACCACCGGGGCTGCAGTCCTCTTGGCCTGTCGGTACCAGTCAGCTGCCTCAGGAGTCCCACAAGCCAACCAGGCCTGATAGGACTCCTTCAGCTTCAGGGCATCCTTTACTTCTGTTGTCCACCACCGGGTTCAGGTATTGCCGCCTCGACACAGCCCCGAGCAGCCGCTTCAACAATGGAGGTGGAGAACATAGCCCACTCGGACTCAATATCTCCAGCCTCTCTCGAGATCCGGTCGAGGCTCCGCCAGAGGTGGGAGTTGAAGATCTCTCTGACAGGAGACTCTGCCAAACGTTCCCAGCAGACCCTTATAGTATGCTTGGGTCTACCGAGTCTCTCCAGCTTCCTCCCCCGCCATCGGATCCAACTTACCACCAGGTGGTGATCAGTTGATGGCTCCGCCCCTCTCTTCACCTGAGTGTCCAAGACATACAGCCACAGGTCAGATGAAACGAACACAAAGTCGATCATCGATGTACGGCCTAAGGTGTCCTGGTGCCACGTGCACTGATGAACACCCTTATGCTTGAACATGGTGTTCGTTATGGACAAACTGTGACTTTCGCAGAAGTTCCAATAACTGAACACCACTCGGATTCAGGTCAGGGGGGCCGTTCCTCTCAATCATGCCCCTCCAGGTGTCACTGTCTCTGCCCACGTGAGCGTTGAAGTCTCCCAGTAGTAGAACGACAAAGTCCCCAGTTGGAGAACTTTCCAGCACCCCTCCCAGAGACCCCAAGAAGACCAGGTACTCTGCACTGCCGTTTGGCCCATAGGAACACACGACAGTAAGAGACCTATCCCCGACCCGTAGATGCAGGGAAACGACCCTCTCGTTCACCGGGGTAAACTCCACATGGCGGCTGAGCTGGGGGGCTATTAGCAAACCCACACCAGCCCATCGCCTCTCACCATAGGCAACTCCAGAGTGGTGAAGAGTCCATCCACTCTCAAGGAGTGTTGTTCCAGAGCCTAAACCATACGTAGAGGTGATCCCGACTATCTCTAGTCGGAACCTCTCAACCTCACGCACAATCTCAGGCTCCTTCCCCGCCAGCGAGGTGACGTTCCATGTCCCTAGAGCTTGTTTCCGTGTCCAGGGATTGGGTTGTCAAGGCCCCCGCCTTGTAGTTAATGTAGTTAACTAATGAAACCTTATTGTAAAGTGTTACCAACATTTCTAAATGCATTGTGACAAATTATGTGTTGATTTTGTGAATGACAAATTTTGTGAATGATTCATCCACGCATGTTTCTTTTTAAAAAAATAGTTTTGTGCTTGTTATTTTTAATCAAAATGTCAATTCGATCTTCCAGTGAAACGACACCCTTTGGTGACATATCCCTGAGTTTTCCAATCAGTCCTCTTTAAACCCTGTTCCTTTCTTACAATCAGCTTCAAGCTCACATTAAGATCTCCTTCCAGCCAATAAACAACCAATGGATAGACCAAAGTCCCTATATTGCTTCTCCAATGGCTGTACTGTTTCCAAAATGTTGTAAATAATTAAGAGTATATAGTTCACCCAAAAATAAAAATTATGTTGTCATTTTGTTTCAAACCTCTATGACTTTCTTCTGTTGAAAAAAAGAACATTTTGTTTTTGTCCACAAATCAGAAGTGTTCACTGTCCAGGGTTGTTTTTGAGACAAAAACAATTAAAGATTTATTAAAATTATATTATTTTGTTTTTCACTTAAATTCATACAGGTTTGGAACAACATGAGGTTGAGTAAATAATGACAGAAATTTCATTTTTGGGTGAACAATCCCTTTACAGTTGTTATAATACATGCTCAGTAAAATGTCATGTTAATCATTTCACATAATTTAAAACCTTTACAGTTTGTACATTTTGTTGAAGGTTAATTTCATCAGTTTTCTTGAATCCTGTACCCAGTTTATTAGATATATTTATGAGTATATGTAAAACACATTCACATTCACGTATAAAGCAAATTTCCTGTTTTAGCCACTTCAGATGTTTGTATGTTTTAATAAGGTGTTAGACTCTTAAATGTGTAAGGTCTATTACCAACATGACTGCATGCAGTTTAAGCCACCGCATAACCGTTTGATGTCTTTTATAGAAACCTTTGTGGCAGTTCAACATGACATTCATTTTACCATACTCACTCAGCAGTTCTATGCATGAATTTGAGAGATTTTCCATTTAATTCCATTTTGCCTCAATGAAGGTGCTGCTCATCGCTCAAAGATCAGATGAGAGTGATCAAATGAGCCTATTTCACTATGTTTTGGCAGAAGTGATGTGATTAAAGAGGCATTAAGACTACGTCTAAGTCCCAGCTGGTTGTTCATTAAATGTGACCTTCATATGTGTTTGCTTGCATCTAAAACATTACTTGTTTGAGGGGAAGTAGTGGTTTTAAGAGGTGTCTTAACACATTAATTTAAAGGTACTGTACATAAATGTTGTGCCCATAAAAACAAAGGGTGTCAACAGGCAGGTTCTAGCAAGTGTGCATAGTGTCCTAGTTTTGCATGTTGTAGATACTTCCTCTAAATACAGGATAACAGCTCTACTGTAGATACAAATATAGTGTGTGATGACATACACATAATATGGCCATGCACACCCTCAATTCATGCTCAGAGTCAAGTGCCTATTAAACACAATTTGCTTCCCCTGAATACAATAACATCTTAAGACAGCCCCTGTTGGGTGAGAGAACAGGCATTTTGCGTGTAGACTGATGGGTCTGTACTTCCTTTTTGAAAGTGGGACATCCAGAAATCCACTGTCTCGTGGTTTCTCAGTCAACACAAGTGGAGACAATAATGCAAGATTTTGAGGTTGGGCCTTTTACGAACTAAACATTCATAGATAGCCAAGGTGCGTTAGTTCTACATTGTCTTCTAGTGAGTTAACTTACAACTTCTAGAAGACAATGTCTCTTATGTTTACCATGGCTGCATTAGTTTGACCAAAATACAGTAAAACTGTCACGGTGTGGGTGCAGGCCAGAGTCCAGAATTCCAATGAAAATAACTTTTACTTACAAAGAACAGGCAGCAACACAAGGTAACATTTACAACGACTGAATCAAACAGAGGGAACTAAATACAAGGAGGAATCAAACATAATGATGTGAAAACAGGTGATGAGGACGATGCACAGGTGGTTGATGAGGGAGTGAGTTCAGGTGTGGCGACAAGAGGATCCTGGGAAGTGTAGTGAAGAAGACTCAGACAGAAAGGTGCAGACGGAGACTGTGACAGAACTCCCCCCTCCCGGAAGGCGTGGCCTCACGCCGTAGAACAGAGGAGGGAGGGAGGGCGAGCTGAAGGCTGAGCAGGGCGTGGTGGAGCCGATGGAGGAAGGGGCCGAGAGGGAGGCGGGGCTGACCACACCAGGGGGCCGACTGACAGGGGCGGAGCAGATGGGAGAGGAGACCGGGGTGAAGCCGTAGGGCCGACGAAATGGGGTGATGATGAGGGACCGAGGGAACATAGTGATACGGCGGGCCATACGGGGAAGGACATGGTGAGGACAGAGGGAGTGAGGACCGACGGGGCACTGAGGGGAGTGAGGAGTCCAACAGAACCGGGGTGTGGAAGGACTAGGCGAAGCTGGAGGATGGAAGTCCAGAGGTGAGGGAAGGACGACGAGGGACCAAAGGGAATCCGGGGGGACAAGGGAGCCTGGCGGAACTGGTGGACTGAGGGGCCATGGTGGAGCTGAGGGAGGTAGGAGCCAAGGGGGAGCAGATGGGACGAAGAAGAGTCCAGGTAGATTAGGTGGGAGGCAAAGACCGGGGATCCACTGACCAGGGTGGATTAAGAGGGCTGGAAGGCAGAAGGGCTGACAGGTGACCGATGAGAAGAGGCGGAAGAGGGAGGCTGGGTGGGATCCTGGTCTCGGGCTCTGGCTGGACGGTCTCTGGCGCTGGCTGGACAGGGCTGGACGGAACCAGCGATGAAAAGAGCTCGGGCTCGGCAGGGCTGGACGGAACCAGCGGAGAGGAGGGCTCGGGCGTTGGAGTGGGGCTGGTGACGTCGTCGACGGTGAAGGATGATCCACAGGACACCAGCACCCACTCCACATAGGCCGCGAAGCTCCAATGAGGGCCCTTCCCGGACAACTGCTCTCTGGTGGCGGTGTTGAGGCCGGCATATAAGAAGCTGCAGAGGCTGTCGTCCGAGAAAGTTGTGGCTGGAGCGAGGTGGAGGAAATCCACCAAATGATCCTCTAAGGAGCAGTCTCCCTGCTCTAAACAGAGCAGTTCGACCGCTGAGAAGGGGTCCATCTTGATTAGGTCAGTCGTTCTGTCACGGTGTGGGTGCAGGCAGAAGAACAGGCCGAGTCCAGAATTCCAATGAAGATAACTTTTACTTACAAAGAACAGGTACAGGCAGCAACACAAGGTAACATATACAACAACTGACAAAGATTGAATCAAACAGAGGGAACAAAATACAAAGAGGAATCAAACATAATGATGTGAAAACAGGTGATACAGATGATGAGGACGATGCACAGGTGGTTGATGAGGGAGTGAGTTCAGGTGTGGCGACAAGAGGATCCTGGGAAGTGTAGTGAAGAAGACGCAGACAGAAAGGTGCAGACGGAGACTGTGACAAAAACATCTGTGCTGCTGAATATTTTTTGTGGAAACTGATGATCTTACTGACCTCAAACGTTTGAACGGTATATTACATGACTGTGCCGTGCTCTAAACGCTCTGACTTTCTTTCAAGCCAATCACAAAGTCATTTTGATATAAATGTTGATATAAACACAAAGTTTGAAATGTCTCTCTCTATCTTAAAAAAAGAAAAATTGACAACAATAAATGCACACAGAGTGTTTATTTTCATTGATGCGAATCCTGTGTGCTATGGCTCACCTAAACTGAGTAATGCTATTTTAAATAATTTGCCTTGATAAAATACTATGTACTTATGTTGTTTTAATTCTATTCTGTACCACACTATCTACTTTGGTTTTATTTTTGTTGGTGGAGATACATTTGATGTTGCCTGTCAACATTGTATTTCCATTTAAATGTGGCAATGCCTTGGGCCTATGTCTTAGTGCATCACAATATGCAATATTGATTCCTTCAGTATGTTGTTGTAATTTCTTTATTTTTTACATAATTACCAATATTGTCTAGCCCCTTATTTTGCTTAAGTTTCATGAACTGGCTGTATAGGAAGGTGTCCTTGTATAGCATTTCTTTCTACATTTGAAGACCTTATTACAGAAACCTTCTATCTTAAGTCTTAAGTTAAGTTCTGAAAAGTTAATTTAGGAAAGCGGGGCTGGGTGGCTGAGGGAGAACCACAGTGGGCAGTTTGATGTCTCCCTGGAAGTGAATAGGTCTACCTTGCCACGACTGAAACTCTCCCACAGGAGCTCCACCACCTCGGGATGGAGTCTCCATTCCCCTGGCCTTGGGTCCTGCCTCGACAGGATGTCTGCCCCCGATTTAGATACCCTGGGATATAAATTGCCCTCAACAAAAGAATATTCCCCTGGGTCCAAAGGAGGATCCAGCGAGCCAGCTTGTATAAGGGGCACGAACACAGACTCCCTTGATGCTTTCTATAAAAGACCACCGATGTGTTGTCTGACCGAACAAGCACATGATGACCTCTCTGGTCTGGGAGGAAGTGTTTCAGAGCCAAAACAAAGCCAAAATTTCTAGACAATTAATGTGCCACGAGAGATGCTGGTCCTGCCACAGACCTTGGGCTGGGAAACCACTCATGATCAGCCCCCAGTCGGTGAGGAAAGCATCTGTCATTAGTATTACACAAAGACAAAGAGCTCCAAACACGGCTCCTGGGACAGGAACCAAGGTTCTTTCCACATGACCAAAGCACGAAGGCAGCACCACGTGATTTTGATCATGCAAAGTTGGCTTCCCCTCGGGGAGAACTCCTTGGTCCTGAGGCACCACTGTAATGGTCTCATGCACAGCAGGCCGCAAGGTATAATGTTGGACGCTGCTGCCATCAGACCTAGCAGTCTCTGAAACTGCTTTAAAGTGAGCAGCTGGCCTAGAGTCTTGTTTTACGGCTGGATCGTCGTCGAATCCCATATAAACCTGTGATGGAGATAACAACCCCAACTTCTTGATGTGAGTGAGAACAACATCTCGATGCTGAACCGCCTGATGCTCTGATTGAACTAAAATCAACTAATTGTCGATATAATTCAGGATACGAATGCCCTGGAGGGGCACTGGAACCAATGTTGCATCCATCCATTTTGTGAATTTCCGCGGTGACAAGGCCACACCGAACGAATGAACCCGATATTGGTACGCGTCGCCCCGAAAGCGAACCTTGGGAACTTCTTGTGTTGTAGAAGGATGGAAATGTGGAAGTACATGTCCTTTAGATCTGACAAACCAGTCCTCAGATCTTATTTGTGACATGATCTGCTTAAGAGTAAGCATCTTGAACTTGAGCTTTCCTACAGAGCGATTTAATGGGTGCAGATATAACCCCCAATCCTTATTTGGCACGACGAAACATCGGCTGTAATAACCGGACTCCTTGCTGGGAGGAGGAACCTGTTCTATAGCCTCCTTTTGCAGGAGCATTTTAACCTCCTATTTAATTTACCAGAGCCTGCTCGGGGGCCTCAACGGTGGGCAGGACCCCTCTGAATTGAATTTGATGAGATCTGAACTGAATAGCATAATCTCTTACTATCGATTGCAGGACCCACTGAGATACTCTTGGGAGGCTTTTCCACTCTTCCAGGAAATCTACCAAAAGTACGAGCCTCTCGAGACTGGCCTCTGGAATATTACGAGCAGCAAAGACAGCGCCCTGTAACGTTGTGCCGGCAGGAAACAACTGGTTTAATAGCTCAGGGTCCCTCCTCAGAGGGGGCAAGAGTCCCTCGGGAACACACTCGCTGGGACCATCTACGGCCCGGCATAAAGGCAGGGTTGGTAGAACGTGCCCCTGTGGGAACCGAGAGAGTATGGGCACAGTGTGATGTGGTGAACTCCTTGCTCTCATGGTTGGGACAACCCTCAGCATCCTGACGCCTCTGGCATCTGAATTATTTGTTAGACAGACCTTCTTGGCCACAAAAACTGTCCTCAGATCAGTTTTAGTGTCTGAAGAATGCCGTGCCTGGTCTTACTGTTTTGCAGGAGAAGCCCGAGACACGACACTCTGTAGAGGGGGCGAGTGTCCCTTGGGAAAACACTCACTGGGACCTTCTACGCCCTGGCATAAAGGCAGGGTTGGTAGAACGGGCCCCTGAGGGCACTGAGAGAGAATGGGATTGTGTGATGCAGTGAGCTCCTTACTCACGCAGTTTGGACTGCCCTCAAAATCCTGACACCATTGGTGTCAGAACTACATTTTTTAGATGAAGCCACTTGGCTATAATAACTGTCCTCAGATCAGTATTACCTGATCTCATCCGAGAGAGTCACGTCTGGTCCCAATGTTTTGCAAAGCTTTTATTGTGCCCGTTGTGAGTAGCTTTTCGACAGCCGGGACTGCCCCCACCCAGCAGTCCCTGTCTTATGTGTTTTTTTGTTTTCTTTTTAAAGCCGGTGCTTTAAAAGACGATTCGGCGGAGAAATGGCTTGCAAACGTCTCTTCAGCCTAGGCATCGTCCCTTAACTCACGTAGGGGCGTTCCCACAGCGTTATCACGCAGCTCAAGTTCCCTTGAACGGGAACATTGGTGTTCTTCATTAACTTGTATTAACTTATTCTTGTATCATTAATAAATGTGACATCATTCTCAGAAAGGCTATTATTATGTGTTTTTTACAATTGGCTTTCAAATTATTTTGAAGTTAGTACACCATTGTGTTAGGACACCAAGGTTTTTGGATTTTTTGTGGAGTTAGGATGCTTTTGTAATACCCTTTTCCTATCCGTAGTTAGGATAAGATTATGCACCTAATAATAGTTGTTTTGTGATAGCTTTTGTCCTAAATGAGGTCCTAACAGAAATTACCATGGTTAACAAACAGATAAGATAGGATTCTACACTTAAGTTCTTTCTGTAATACACCCCCTGATGTGTACATTTACTCTTAAGTCTAGGCTATATTTTGCAGGTATTTAGTTGCTTGTCAGTCCACCTCTTGGTTAGGTCTTAATGTGGAGGGCACTGGGTAAGCTGTGTGGGCATCTTGCTTTGCTGTTCCCACACGTCTCTGCCGGACACGAATGAACCTTGACCCCTCAAGGTCCTTACCGTGGTGGAAAGAAACTCCATTCAGTCAACAATTTCTATTCAGTGTCGCTCCTGTATTAAAAGCCCGACTCACATTGTGGTCAACGCCTCTCCATTGTCTAACCAGCAGGCGAGGTCAGAAGACTCGCTGCTACAGGCTAGAGCAAGACTTCCGTAAGCCCATTCACATCTGACCTGACCCCCTATTCAGTGCTGAGTCATAGGGATAAAACGCTGGGAATCTGGCTTCTCTCTCCCAGATCTTTTTTTCTATTGGTGTTTTTCTGTTTGAAGAGCAACCAAAGTGACAAATTATATTCTTAAGAGAAGCATTTGTTTCTGTTCGGGCATGGGGATGTTTAAGATGCAAATGCTTTTTTTATTTTTGAGAGAGAGAGAGTGAATGGTTTACCATTTCAAAAGGCATCACCATGGCTGTTTTGTGTAATGCTAATGGCTTAAGACTGACTAAGGCTAAAGAGGATGTTAGTGATGCATTTAATGGTTACATGTAAGTGTAAAATGAATTAAAACAACTCTTTACACTACACTTCACAATATACACTATATAACAATGGTGTTATTTCAAAAATGACTCAATTTAAATAATACATCAATACATCATCAATCCTCTTTCCAAAACATGTTTTGTCTTACAATGATTTGCTATGATAAGCCTATTATAAGTATTTATATTTTTGACCTGATGGAATGGTTTTCTCAGGAAATTGCATACGATGTCACTCGCCTGTACGTGTCTCATCATGTCCATATATAGAGAAAAGTTGCTCTGGCTACTTTGATGCGTGTATGCTGTGGGCAACATGACATCATGACTTTTGCGTAAACCATAGACTGTAAAAAAAGATGGACGACGCCCCTTCGCTCTTTTCCATCAGAGTGAACTGAAGCCGCCAGTGTCTCGATATGACGCTGACATCATGGACTTGAGTCTGCGCACTTGCGTGTTTCGGGACCAGTCATGCGCAGTCGTGAGCAGGAAGTAAAGCCGCGAAATCAAGGCCGCGCCCTCATTCTCGCTGAATCAAATGCAAGCACACGCCCCTCACTTTTATTAAGTGTCCTCTGTCTGCTTCGTTCTTCTCCAATGATGTCTGCAGATTGCAGAACCTCGTTAAAATAAGGTAAATACAACTACTAACCACATAATCAACATTATTAAAAAAGTCCGCTGGTGCTTCAGTGACTACCTCGCTCAGAGAACCTGTCAATCACAGCTGTCATGTGAAGTGTAATTTAATTGTTTAGTTGGTCTTGCGTCCCATTGAATAACATGGGGAGGCGGGGGTTATGAGCTATACTAGGACTGGTCACAGGGGGGTGATTGAGACGTTTTGGCTTCACTTTTGAGGGTTTGTGCTGCACGCTTGGCGTAAACATAAACGCCACTTACCAGTCATGTGGCATGTTATCTATATGCATTTTGAGCTATCTGTGTGTATGCGTGTATGTCTACGCCGTTAAATGTCCGAGTAATTCCATGTGTATGTACACGCCATTAAATATCCGAGCGAATCAAAGCAAAATGTAGATCTACATCTGGGGAGCGGTATTTTTTTTCCTAGGATGGTAGGGGAAGACTCATAAATCATATTAACCCCAGTAGGGTAGGTTTAGGGATAGGGTTGGGGTAGTTCATATATTTATATAGACAGTAATGTAACGTTAAGTCAACGGCATTCATAAACATGCTGAAAAGCGATTATGCGTGTTGATAGCACGCCAAAAATGGAAATATGAATTGGTGTAACATACATACGCCATTTCATGAGATCAGTCTGCTGTGGGAGTGGCACAGGTTAGTTGTCACAACGAGCGAGAAAGGTTGACAAAGAGCACAATGAATCTCCAACCTCTGGGGCGTTATCCATTTAAAAGAAAAAGCAGAACAGGGGGGAATCTGCTGGCAAAAATTGTTAGTTCATCTTAGTTGATACATTAATGTTAACAAATGAGAGCTTATTGTAAAGTGTAACCCAATGTACTCCTGCAAAACTGCCTTTAAGTTTACTCTGATGACTTGAGGGCAAACCCTGGTAGTAGCATTTTTTTTAACTTAAATCAGGACCTTTACAGGTCCACACATTCTGCTGCTGTGCTTTTATTTGTCCATTTGTGATATGTAATATTTTATCTATCTATCTATCAGAACTGCTTACCTTCTAGGGAATCCACCAGTCTCAATAGCTTGGTATATGATAAAACTGTGTTTTTGACTGGTGCACAGACATAACAATTTAAAGAAATGTATGTACACTCTGTTTGTGAAATCGATGCAGATGCAAGTTTAAATTGATACATTTTGTTTAGGGATATAGAGTACATGAAGTGACTAATATATTCTAGAAAACAATATGAGCAGGTTGTGATACTTGTGTACTGTGTGGTAATATCTGTCCTACATGATAAAATATGAACCCCATCAGATATGATTTGAGCCACTGAGAAAAAGAATAATTCTTCTTTACTTTCTTTTGTTCTTGGACTCTTATTCTCTGCACCATCAATATCCATGGGCTCACTTGCTATGTTTTCAATTTACTGAAAACAGTCACCCCATATCCCCCTCCCAACATCCTTATTCTTGACTTTGTCATCCTTAAGCTGTTGACAAGACTACAGTGAGGTAAGGGTATACAAAAAGAGAGAGAGAGAGAGAGAGAGAGAGAGAGAACTGCATGCAAGCCCAGATTTCAGATTGAGTTCCCAAGACATTAGGTACAGGAAAGGGGTTGGGGCTTAACCTCAGAGTGTTTTAAATCATCTTGAGAGGATCTCTTTGATTCTCTACATGCTGTGTGTGTTGAGAGACGCTTTGTTGCGCTCCTCTCCTGTGGTTCACCTGTCATTAAAAGTCGTGGGCCAGCGAAGGAATAGGAGAGAGGGTGATTGGTGTTTTATCTCCTTTCACAAGCCCCCTGAGCCCCATTGTGTGGTCTGCTGTGCCACCACCCAGACCTCCTCCAACCGTCAAGGTAGAGAGGAGCTCTTCGGGGCTGGGCTGCTCTGGAGAAGGTGCACACAGATGGATTCTGGATGTGATGGCTTAAGGAGGCTGCCAGCTCTCCCATTTAAAACCGCACAGCACAGATGTTAGCTATTGGGGTGATTTTCCCAGCTTGTAATGAATGAGTCACTGTAAATATGTACTAAGTCCAGACAAGCAGTGTCACAGCCTCTGCTTCCCCATAAATGGTGCTGAGGTTGCCGTCAGCGCAGGGGTTGAGATCCAGTTATTGACCCTGACAATTATTTACATTTACATTTTTCCATTGAAAAATGAGCATGAGCATGTTTTCACTGCCTTATTTCACTTTTACAACAGTTTAGCTGCAGTGACAACAGATCACAGGTTGACGCTGGATGTGGATGTCCATCATGGGGGACATCCACACCATTTTCCCCGGAAAGCTAGAACAAAAACAGGGAGACTAAATAGGAAAACAAACATGAGGGGCCCTATCTTGCACCTGGTGCAAATGACTTTATACACAAACGCATGTCTCATTCCTATTTTGCACGCGCGCAAAGCGGGATTTTCCCCTCCACAGACGCACGTCGGTAAACTAGGGAATGAATTTGCGCTCCCTGGGCGGATCGGTGCAAAAAGGAGGCATGTTTCGGCGCAAACATTCCCTGGTGCTATTTTACACTTCCAGTAAACAATTGCGCCACTGACCAGAAAAAACCTGGTCTAAAGTCAGTGGCGCGTTGCGTGTTGTTCATGATGCTATTTTAAGCGCACATGCTTGGCCCACAAGAGGGTATAGGCTATACAACGTGCATACACTGATTCCCTCATCAACACAGATGCAGTAGTTTTTATTTTTGCAAATCATACATTATTACAAGGAAAAATATTAACACATAAGGGAAATCATTGTGGTTTACATGAAGATGAAAAAAACGAATTACCCATTTTTTTAATTGTAGTAGGCTACTGAAGGATCAGACCTGTTTGCCCAATAGTGGCAAGAAACATACGTATAGGCTATAATGTTTAACTGACACTGATGTGCGAGAGTTTCTCCCATCCCCATACAACGTCACCTCTCTGTCTTTCACTGTCTCATTGGCTGTGAACGCTCCTGGCGCGCGCCTGGTAAACCCGCCGTTATAATAACAATCCGTCATGCAACATGCGCACCTGTTCTTAAAGGTATTTTGGATGGCGCTCGGATTGGTTTATTTCACGTTACGCCCAAACCACACCTATGAATAATGAAGCTACTTCAGAACAACCCCTTTTAGATTTGCGCCAGGCGCAAGAGGCATTTATCCCGCCGGGAAAATAGCAACAGCGCCGGGACCCGCCCACAAAGTTACTTGCGCTTTGCGCTTTTACACTTGCGTTTCAGATCGTTAAAATAGGGCCCAAGATGGTAACGAGGCAGGAAGGTGGAAAAAAAATTAATCAACAATAAGACAACAACATGAGCGGGGCTAGACAATAGACAGGAGACCACACGGCACAAGGAAATTTATGACAAGCCATGGACTAAACACAAACACATGACAAACCGGGCAGTCACCAAACCAAATATAAACCAAACAGAGGTGACAGAAACCCTGACAGAAGTGGCATTTGCATGAGAATTCAAAGTGCTCTTCAGACTTTTGAGTAGATATTGAAGAATATATTTAAGCTCATGTCGTGTGTGTGTTTGGATGTATACATACACACGACACGAAATATATACAGGTATATATTTCAATATTTATTATTTAAATGTCAGCCTTATGTGAAAAAGCTTATCACTAGACAATTTGCATGTTCAAGCACAGGAATCTGCATCCTATTGGCATCACACTTTTTTCTGAATCACTACAGAAAACAGTCCCTGATTCACAAAACATGCTTCCATACACTTAGGTTATTTGCAACTTACCCAAATTTACCCTCACCCAAAATATGTGACACTCAGAACCTAGTCTGGAGTTTACAATGTACACAAAAGGCATTATATATTATTTGGCACTGCAGAAGTGTCACTGATGCTTCCTCAAAAATGTTGGGTGTATGATGTCCCTCAATAGAATTGTATTGTTTTAGGGACAGTATGACACTCATAAGTTTCACCTACCACATCATGGTGGTCTCCCATACATATTTTGGAGCAAGTTAAATCTGGTAGTTCACTAAAACAACAGCCAGTGGCTTTGGTAATCATTCAATCCCAGTAAAAAAGCATAAATACAAACATTAGGGATTGTAAAAATAAAGAAAGAAAGGTCAAGCTCTTCTCTGTCCAAATGGGAATATATCTGAGACATCTTTTATATGCATTTGTAGTCGCTGCTTATATGGAAAGTACATTATCACAGTCCCTGTGCCTTAAGTGCAATAGCATTGTTCTGAAACCTTGGAAAGGACCACGGTAAGTGTCCCTGTGCCGTCTGGATTTATGATCCTCTGGAGGATGGCTCTGATCTGGCACTGGTCATTTGGCTTTTAGAAGAGTGAAGAGAGAATCGGTCTGCTTTGAACTTTCACAAGGCTGTGCTTTTTGGGGAGCTGCTCTCCCATATGAGCGGCACAAGACAGTAAATCTCTAGCCTGTGCTGCACAGCACTGCTTAAAGTCTTCATTTGTTGCCCTGCAAGACCTTGGCGGTGTTCCAATGAAGCATTGGGCTTATTGATCTTGGCTAGGGCTGCTCACTCTCCTCACTGGGATTTTGGGATCTACCTTAGCATCCATGCAAATTTATAGGGACTTTTACTTCACTGGTCACGGCCAACCTCTTGGCCATTTCACCAAACAGTTGTGCACACTGTATATTTTACTGTGCAAGCCCATTTTTTACTAACCTCCCAGAAATAATTAATTCACCTTGTCTGAAAACGCTTTCTTTCCTCAAATAAAATGAGTAGTGTACCTAAATATGCAGTATTATTGAAAGTTTTAAAGAGCAAAAAATACCAAGATGACCTTCTCCATTCTCCAGGATTCTAAAGCGGGCATTTGATAGACACTTTACTATTCCACAAGGCCAAATGAGAGGAGTCATGATGATATACGAGAGTCACTGGTCACATGACAATGTCCAGATGTACTATGTCCAAATTCTATTTATACTATGCAAATCCACACTTTAAGTAAAAAAAAAAAACCAACATTTAAAACTTTTTTATGACATTTATTTTGATCTTTTTATTTTTCAGAGAATCCTTGAAAAACGTATTGGTTACAACTGTAACCTCTGTTCCCTAAGAACAGGGAATGAGACACTGCGTTGGGGAACAGAGGTTACAGTCGTAACCTAGACGTTGCCTTTCGAAAGGGAACTCACACTGCTTCGATTGATGCTTTGGTGAGCAATATACCGACACCAACTGTCAGAACCAGCAAAATTCAAATGAAATGCCACTCACCCTCAGGTCTCACTGTGCTGTCAGTGACAGCATTCCCTACGGTCATAGCAAAAGCTTTAGGCTTCACAGAAAAAAAACCCATAAACTTTGTTTAATGAAAGTTCTACCTTGGCCTGCTCAAGGGCCTAGGACCACAGCTTCAAATTAAAACGGGTCCCTTCTAGGCAATGTGGCCAGGGAACCCGAAGGAGCCCCAGCCTATCACTATTTAGCGGAACGTACTCACTTGAAATGCGACCAGGAGGGCCTGACCTGGCGTCACTTACATTAGACACTTCCGTCTGGCCAACTTCCTGTCTGTCCTGAAGATAGAGCCCTGGACACTTGCCTTTAGATAAGGCATACAACCGGAGTGACTGCGAAGTTGACAGTGAACACTCGGCCTGGATCTCAGTGAGAATTGAACGGGGAATCCAGGAGAGCATGACTCAGCATAGTGCTTACAACCCTTGCCAGCAGAGGGAAGTTTCTCTGCTCGATACACAGATCTATCCAAGGCTTGTGTTTCAAATCACTGAGGAGGCCTGAAAAGGCCTAAGGACTGATCTAACTGTGATGCCTCAAGAGAGACCTACAAGCGTCTGACCAGACTCAGGAGGCTGCTTACTCGTAGTGACCCTCAGTGAGGGGAGCACATGGCCTGCCTGGTAGGCAAACCAGGCTGTGGGCTAAAAAAGAGATTCCGAGAGGGAATCATTTGCAGAAAGTGAACACTTTAAACCTTTGATGTCGCGTATCGCGCTGGCGCGACAAGCTCACTTTTTCCTTATCAGTGCAAAAGAGACTCAAATTACTCTGTTGATTTTACATATAAGTTTAGTACATCATTAGATCATGTTAAGTTTCTTTTTTGTGGATACTTACAATAAAAAAAAGTGTTCTGCTTTTAGTCAAATAAAGAAAAATAAACATGATGCAAATTTTGCCTTCTTTTTGTCAGTGAAGTTTATGAAAATGAACTGTACATCCTGTACATCCAAAGTTAATGCATCCTTAACTGTGAAATTGAAATTAACTTTGGTGCTCTGATAAGGCCAACTGCCTGACAGTGGTCTTAGCTGGCAAAAATAACCCACGCGGTTTGTTTAGTGGCCCAGAGAGCTAGATATGTGGTGCGGCACAACTCAGCAACCACCTCAGGGGACATCCCTGCCCACCTGGTCAAGATCCCTTAGCAGATCGGCCTGGTACACCTGCAACACCGCCATGGTGTGCAGGAAAGCACCGGCCTGACCCAGTGCCATGTATGCTCTGCCATTTAAACCCCATGTTGCTTTCAAAGATTTGGATGGCAAGGTTGGAGCTCTCAGTGTCGATGCCAGCCCGGATGCAAGATAGTTTGCAAACATCTCGTCAATGGGCAGCATCGGGAAGGAATGGAAGGCTCACCTGAGCTGGTGGTTTATAGCCGATCGTCAAGCCTACCGCGAGCGATCTCTCCCCTAACGCTGCAACTGCAGCCTGACAGTCCTGACCACAGCGCGATCCATAATATCCATCAGTTCAGCATACACTGGGCAGAGTGGCTGAGAGGGTTCAGAATCTGATTATCATCACCTTCATCAGTCATCCCCTGCTGATCCTGAACAGCAGTCGCTGCTGGGCTCAGAGGAGGAGAGAAATCTTCCACCTGCAGCTCACCCTCGTCAGCTGCCGAAATGTCTGAGAGGGTTACACCCCTCTCAATCGTCTGATTGATGTGTGGTTTCTCCTACTTGTTTTATTTGTTCATTTAAGACAGTTTAATGATAATGCTTTCTTTGTGTGTGTTGCTGTTGTTAAATGTAATTATATTTAACTGTAACAGGTTAATTGTAACAGACAGAGGGATTTGTTGGTTGTAACACTTGTGTTTAACACACATAATTTAGTACTATTTTACACTCACCTAAAGGATTATTAGGAACACCTGTTCAATTTCTCAGTAATGTAATTATCTAATCAACCAATCATATGGCAGTTGCTTCAATGCATTTAGGGGTGTGGTGCTGGTCAAGACAATCTCCTGAACTCCAAATGTCAGAATGGGAAAGAAGGTGATTTAAGCAATTTTGAATGTGACAAGGTTGTTGGTGCCAGACGGGCCGTTCTGAGTATTTCGAGCCCGTTCTCATCCTTTGGCGTCATATAGGTGACGCCATATGACATTTTGTCGAAAAAACTACACGCATGGCACCCTTTAGCATCAGTATAACACGCAGAACCCAAGCCATCATACAGGTGACTGGCATCCTTTAGCGTCAATATGAGATGTAGACCCTACCCCAGACTTAAAGTCCCTGTAAAGGCAATTCTACAAAAAAGTTTTACACATTATAAATGTTACATATGTATTGCTAAAACATATTACAAAGACTGTGAACTGTGAAGTACTGAAATGTGCAGTTAGACCGTTAAACAGTTTTTCACCATTGCAATTTTACGGATTGTTTGGGCGGGGCTAAAACAGGGCTCGATGACGCACTGGAGCCCATGAGCTCCTGGACACACCCCTATTTGATGACGCACATCTGATACAGTCTGATATCTCCCCTAACACACAATAACACTCCCCGAGTACATTCGCATTCACCGCTCAATCGCGAGTGACTGTCAGTACAATTCAAGTTACAACAGCTGAGCCTACAGTTTTCTAGCTTGCTATGCCTTCAACACAGAAATGCATTGGCTACTACCTGGATGCGATCATGTACAAAACAGATCGGTATCTTTATTTAAATTCCCTAAAAACGAATGAATCCCTGTAGTGATCATTTTACATGGAATCGTTTTATAAACTTTCCTCAGAGACAACTGGGATTCACTGATAATCCGCTGTTACTGGTGAACGGGGCCGAACCGACTATCTCCCGCCTCAGTGTTCATTCTCCTGTACCGAAAGCAGTATCAGTTAATATCACCTTCGACAGCTTTCCCGCGAGTGGACACGCCCCCAGCGTTTGAGAACAGAGATAACTGCTCATTTTTTCATGATTTTGATAGCTTATTTTATGTACTTGCCTGCTTTTTTATCATTCAAATTTGGCTGGGTGGCTAATAACACATTTTTCTGTGGTTTGACAAACTCAGAACACACAGGGACCCAAAAAAACAAAAACGAAAACAAAACAAGTAAGACCAGCTCAATTTCATGATACTGTAAGTGCATCTGGCGATATCTAGACATTTCTTTTAAAATGTGTTCTCCACAGCTCACTCATATCTTCTGGGAGAAACTTGTCACACAGAGTATTGGCTTTCTGATATCTGAGAACACAATTGTATGCCCAAGGTAAAGGCCTGGAGATGTTCTTCAGTTGTTCTTTTGAGCTAACTTAAACACAAACTTCATGAATATTGCAATTGAACATGAGAATCCAGAAAGTTTTATTTTATTTTATTTATTTATTTATTTTTGTCGTACTCTGACATACTGATCATTAATTTGCCTTTTTCAAACAAATAAACCATGAGTTTTACAGATATTTATTTCCCGGAAGTTATGCAGCCCAGCCATATAATTCAGATCTACAGTATGCACCACTATCCAAGCACAGCTCAACATATGAACTCATTTATGTTCATTTAACTCTGACTGGTGCTATGAAATGGTCTAGTGGCTGTTTGCTTGGGCAAGTAACCAGAGAGTTTTGTGGTTTCGGAACTCACATGGATTTTATCCATCGCACCCAAGAGAATGACATGTAACCCGAATTGCCTTAGTAAAACCCCAACCTCAAGAATGGAAATGAAAAGACATTCATATCTGCAGCTGACTGTGAAAAACATAAATAATGGTGAGAATTCCAGAGAAGGACTGGATCCATTGCAGCTCGCTTTGGCTAGAGAGCAGCGAGAGGAATTACAGTTTGGCTTCTGGCCACTGGCCTATTTGTGCAGACCAGACATCCCATTCAGCTCATGCCATGTCTGGCCCTCTTTAGACAGCCCCTCACATGGCTGCAGATTATGTCATCTCATCCTATAGATGGGTCAGAAAATTCTAGCTTGCAGAAAATGAACTTGCATTGCATCGAATGCCACTTTGGGGAATACATCAGGCGTGACAGGTGTCTGAAATCACAATCAAATCACGTCAATCACATTGACCGGCGACAGCCCGTGAATCATTAAAGTGAATATTTAACATGCGTGCTGGAAGTATAAAAGGGTGCCTTGCAAACATGACAATATATTTTCGTCTTTGGGGACTGTTTTGTCTGTAACCGCTTTGAAAATCATGTAATTATGAAATGCTTTCAGAAGTGTGTAGACCCGTGCTCAAGATATCTGTATCTGTCTGGGAAGGAAGAGTGCGCACAGACAGTTCTTGAGGGAACTGCCTGTACAAATTGTGAGAATGTTTTTTGTGAACCCTCCGCTCTCGCCTTTCCCTCGTCTCGAGAGAAGAGGGTTCAGCGTATGGATGTCTGGTTCCCAAATGAAGCCTGCTGATCACCTTGAGAGGGGTGTAATCCCCTCAGACGATGCAGCAGCTGATGAGGGTAAGCTGGAAATGGATGAAGTAAAAAAAAAAAAGGAAAACTTGAAAGAGTCTGGCAGTGAGCGCTGATGGCTGATGAAGGGTGATGATAGTACAATATATCCTGTATCTTCTCAGCCACCCTGCCCCGTCTATGCTGAGCTGGTTGGTGTTTTGGAACGCACCGCGGGCAGGCTGCAGCTGTCGTGGCTGCTCGTTGGGGAAGAAATCACTCGCGATGGGAGTGTTTTTTCCCCGGTCATAGAACCACTAGCTCAGGTGAGTCTTTGATTTCTTCCCGATCTCATACTGAGATCGAGAGGTCATGGAAGAACCCATACTCTGCCCTCTCCGGGACACCAAACAGACTGCTGTCACAATCTGCTGGTCGATGGTGATGATAGTGGCCATGGAGAGACATTTGTGGTTCAACCTGTCTGACATCGAGGAGAAAGAGAAAGGCTTTCTACTCGATTCACTGGTTTCGCCCTCTGAGCTTTTTGGCACCTCCGTGGTGGCGGTGGTTGGAAAGTTCGGAGAGGCAAAGGCACGCTCAGCTTTATCCAGGACATACATACCTCTGAGAATACCTCTGTTCACACCCAGACAAAGAGGGCTTGGCCTATCATGGTCCGAGGACCTTAGATAGCGCCATAGAGCCAGTGTCACCTCTCGTGCACTTACTCCGTGGAGGAAAAGGTCGCAGTGGAGGTGCGACTCCCGCAAGAAGGGGGATCTGAGTGAGGTGATCCAGCACAAACGCACGATGGTGGAGGTGCTCTGCTTAATCATTTCTGCCTCTGACCCTTCACTTTATGAATGTAGGTTTCTAGAAAGCATCCCTTTATGACCGCCTCCTCACATAGGAGTCTTTAGGCCAAGCCCCTTCTCTGCAATCTGGGGCGACAAGAGTAATGCAGCATGGTGCAGAAACATGGTTTATAAAGATCCTGGTTTAGACCTGGACCTCAAAAAACCTCAAAAAACTAATTTCCGGCAATGGCGGGAAAGCAATTTATCACAAATTAAATATTTACTCACGGTATTTTTAAGTACACACAACAAGTTTGTGTATGTTCATTATCATGATATATCGTATTACCGTATACCGTCTAATGTACAGTTCCGCATCCTGTTTGGTGCAAAGGAAAATGTACGAATATAATCAACTGATATTAAATTCAATCAAACTTTCAATGTTGGCTTGACAACATGAACTTTTATAGTCCAGGTAGATAAAAACGGTTATTGGAATAGTACAGTTACAATTTACAATGTTGTTTTCCTCTTGTTGTTCCTCCACTTTGCATATTGTTATTTTAAGAGAAATTTAGTGGGAGTAGACAACTTTTCAAAGCTGTAAGCTGCTCTCTGCTCTCTCCTGGAGTCTAGACTGTATGACCCAGTGGTCATCCAAACAGCCATCTGCCACAAGATGGTAAGCAAGGCTTACCATGTCCACATTGTCATGCACCTTAAAACCAATGTGAGCACAGCTAAGGAAACTGTTCTATGTTCTGTCACAGTTTACACTTAATATTATTAATTTATGAGAAAGAAAGACATCCGTGTGTGTTTGTTTCCCCCATTTAAATAACATAAGTTATCCAGTGCAAACACTGTGTTCACCAGAAGGGGGCCTGCCTCAGACAGACATGCAGACGGACTGGTAAGCCAGCAGGCCCGGGGCAGCTCCTTTTACCAAGACAGATTTGTTAACACTGTTTGGGTCGGTCGAGCCCCGGGCTGAAGTGACCTAATCTGTCATTAAACTCCTGTTACACTATGAGCGAGGCACAGCTCAATGCCCCCTAAAGACTCTGCTGGAGGAAAGATGAGACTCAATCTTCTGACTCACTGAAGTAGGCTGTCATGAAAACAGCAGACACTAATAAAACCCATCATGGCACAGTTAGACGCCTGCACTGCATTCCAAAACCAACATTTGTGATTCTCTTCGATTAGAATTCGGACTTCGATTAGTACTTTGGACAAAACACTCACCACTGTACATTCACACGGCTGCCAACTTGAGCTTCCAAAGCGTGCAGAAGTCATTCATTTTCAATGGAAGCTGGCTTTTCTCAGCTGCAAGTAGCGTCATATCCATCGGCGTCACGTTTAGGCGTTTTGAGCGTCAATCAGAAAGTTGAAAGAATCTCAACTTTATGGTGATCAGCTATGACGTGGCTCAGAGACAAGCAGCAGCAAAACGCCAGCAACCAATCGGAATATAGACGTCCTTCGCGCTGGCTGATTCCGGAGACACATAGGATGTAAACTTTCGTTCTTCCCAAAACATTAGTTTAGAGAAAATCGAGAAGCAAATAATCTCCATGTCTGGATTTCCTATCATTTATGACATGACATTGTTTATTTAAAAATATTTACGAATGCTCGTTTTAAGTGGGAATGCAATTCATTTGCGCACACTGATTTGACCAATTGCACTAATGCAAATAATAGCCTAATGCAAACAATAATAGTAGCTAATTATTATTTTTTCCCAGACCAAATGTGACCAAAACAGTTGAAAATGCTGTCATTATGAAAGATTTCTTCAATGTATTGTCTTTTTTTCTTCTATTTATTACATTTCATGTTGTGAAACCTCTCTTCTCCCTGCTACGTCAGAGCGTCCAAAGCATCAATAAGCTTCTCCGTACTTTTTGCCAAGCGTCCTTGACAGGGCTGCCAGAGCTTCTTTGCCGCTCAAGTCGGTGGTGGTGTGAACGTACAGTTACACTGAGCAATTTTGTTCGATTTTTCAGGTCTTTCTGTATGTTATGAATAGATTACCTGTGTCCATCATGCTTGAAGAAGAATAGTGAGGCTGTTTTTTAAAGGAGTAGTTCACTTTTAAAAAAAAACTTTTGCTGACAATTTACTCACCGCCATGTCATCCAAGATATCCATGTCATTCTTTCTTCAGTCGAAAAGAAATTAAGGGTTTTCATGAAAACATTCCTAGATTTTCATCTGGGAACCAAATGTTTCAAGGTCCAAAAGACAGTTTTAGTGCAAACTGCAAAGGGCTTTAAACAATTTCAGACAATGAATAAGGGTCTTATCAAGCGAAGCGATTGCTCATTAAAAAATAAATAAATAAAAAAAAAAGTTTAAGTTTTATAAGCTCAAATGGTCACCTTGCTCTGTTCTGTGATGCGCGTTCGTGACTCATCTGTTCGAACTCGTTTATCAAAATGAACGAATCTTTTTTTGTGTCAATTGGTTCATTCAATGAACGAAATGAACGAGTTGACTCGGGAAAAGATTTGTTCACTTTGATGAACGAGTTTGAATAGGAAAGTCACGAACGCGCATCACACCCTAACCCTAACAGAGCAAGGCGACCATTTGAGCTTATTAAACTTTAACTTTGTTATTTTTTTTTTAAATGAGTGATCATTTCGCTTGATAAGACCCTTATTTATCGTCTGAAATCGTTTAAAGCCCTTTGAACAGTTTACACTTAAACTGTCTTTTGGACCTCGAACTGTTTGGTTCCCATTAAACTCCATTATATGGAGAAAAATCCTGAAATGTTTTCATCAAAAACCTTAATTTCTTTTCGACTGATGAAAGAATGACATGGATATCTTGGATGACATGGGGGTAAGTAAATTATCAGCAAAAGTTTTTTTTTTTTTTTTTTTTTTTTAAAGTGAACTACTCCTTTAAGAAGGTGCAATCAAGACTATTCTTTCTCAGGAAGTTGAGTTCTATTGGAGTAAGTAGGAAGCTCATCCACTCCATTCTACCTTTAGTGGACTTGGCTCATTTATTGGAAGATTGGCAATGCCTCGATGTTCTACAGAGCGATTAAGAAGGAATTTTATTCCGAACGCAGTTAGGTTGTTTAATGAAATTGTGTAATTTCTTGTAGTAATTGTTGTTATTTTTAAATGTTTTTAATGTTTAGTATTTGTTTTTGATGTCTGTAATGTGCAATGGTGGCGAATGAGTTTCCCCTTACAGGGATTAATAAAGTTTTCTTACTCTTACTCCTATGCTTGCAGACTGCGAAATGAAACGTAGTTGTATCTGTTTGTTGTAGCAACCTATCCTCAGGTCTTACTTTATGTGCCCATTAACTGTATTTCCTTGTGCTTTTATCTGCCAAAACATTGCAGGTTATCTCATTTGGTTAGAGACATGATGCTGCATCTCTTTTGTGTTGAGGAAGGTAGATACTTGATAAAAGATTATTATCTCTGTGTATCTCAATGTGTATGGATATCATGGTTTCACGACGTCACAATTGTCATCCCATATAAAATGTTCAATCAGATTTAAAAAAAAACTTAAATATGCACTGCTATTCAGAAGTTTAGAAAGATTTTATACATTTTTTAAGTTACTTATGCTCACCAAGGCTGCATTTATTTAGTTACAACAGAAATATTGTGAAATATAATTACTATAATAACTGTTTTCTATTTTAACATTGTAATTTATTTCTGATGACAAAGCTGCATTTTCAGTATCATTACTCCAGTCTTCAGTGTCACGTGATCCTTCAGAAATAATGTGCTTATTTAGTGCTCAAGAAACATTTCTTGTTATTAGCAATGTTCAAAACAGGTATCCTTCTCAATATCGAAACTGTGATTTTTTTTTAGGATTTTTTGATGAATTGAAAGTAATAAAAGAATGGCAATACATTTGAAAGGGAAATATGTTGTAACATTATAAACGTCTTTAATGTTTGATCTATTTAATACTTCTATGCTGAATATTTTTTAAAAGACCACAAACATTGAACAGTAGTTTTTTTGTTTTGTTTTGTTTTGTTTTTTTTAGCTCATATGCAATTTGACTATTTTTTAAATGAATAATGGTTCTTCCAATACAAATTGTTTCAAAGCAGCTTTACAGAAAACACATGTTTTAATGATACAATGATGTCACTGGATTCAGGGAATTTAGGATTAAATTATTGCCCTACGGAGAGGCCAGCCACAGTGGTGGATGTTCAAAAAAAAAAAACTTTTTCAGTACTTGCGATCATCTGTAGCAGCAAAATAATGTCATATAACAATAAAATATACAAGCCTGTGAATCTTTATGCATTTTGCGTACCCAGATTACCCGTCCGTTGTTGATATTATCTGCTGTCAAGTGAGGCTTGGTCCAAACTCGAGCTGGTAATGTCTTTAGTTACCTTGGGATGGGCATCCTACGGTAAAAAGCTGCTGTTCAAATTTCAGACAGATGATAATTTGCATTTAACATTTCATCAGACATGACTGAAATAGTGTCTATTTTCTGAAAGTTCAGCTAAAGAGAGGTTTCTGATCTAGATTAAACCTGAGTGTGTCTAAGCCCTGACCATTATCAGAAAGGCTGTTCCAGAGTTTTGGAGGCAAATGCAAAAAAATGGTGGACTTCCTTTGGTGGACTTTGGCACTATCAATATTTCAGACTTTTTGTGACCTTAAATAGCTAGATTTTGTGAGGCAAGTAAAAAGGACATCAAATGTGTTTCTACATTAACTGAAAATGTCCTTGCTATGACTTAAAGATCTTGTGACTTATGATATTCCTCGACTTGATCAAATTTAACAGATGGTTCTGATCTGCTAGTGCTATAATGAAGTGCTGACATAAAAGTATAATCAAGAAAGCTTTGACAGAGCACAAAGCTTTGACATATGGTCCATTTAATCAGCTGTTACTATCAGTTTTGTATATATACCAAGTACATATTAACCAAATCTGCATAGTTTCCCTGCCTCACATTACACCGCCTCGACACAAACACATTTCTTCTATTCTGTAAGGAATTTCTTGACCTAATAAGTAGATACCAAGCTTTTTTCCTTTTTACCTTTTTACCTTGAACTATTTAGAGATTATTAGAGGGTTTGTTTCAAAAGAAAGTCTTAATGATATAATAAAATATCCCTTATATTCTGTTTTAGGGTCTCAGAAACAAGGCAATTTTAATAGCTTGAATATCTCGACATGACAACACACTTCAAAGATCCTCCATAAAGGATTTGACTACATGCTATATGTTTGGGGTCTTGTGACTTGTAAAACATGATTAAATCCAATGTATTTTCACATTATAATTATTCTATAAATTATTCTTTTAATTATTCTTTAAAAGTTCGTCAAATTAAGCCCAAACAGAAATAACATCATAAAGAATGGATACTGATCACCTGCAAGACATGTGGTTGTTTTTCTTGAGCCATTGTGTTTAAATGATTATTGTATGTATGTATGTATGTATATAGCATTTTTTGTTGTATTTATATGGCTGCTACCTTGGCCAGGTCTCTCTTGTAAAACAGATGTTTAATCTCAATGAGACTTCCTAGTAAAATAAAGGTTAAAAAAAAGAAAAAGTCAAGTGCATGCATACTTTAAGATACAACAGAGATACTGTGTAATAATAGTAGACTTAATGGTATCTGCTGGGTTCTAATTAGGTTAGAGGAACATGACAAATTTGAAGGCAAAATGAATGATTCATTTTGTATCCCAAACATAAAAACAGTGCAATAAATCTCCTTTCAATTTTTAGTTATTTTTTAAACAGCATTTCACTTTGAATTTGAGTTATTTCCCACTGGATTCTCACCAAATCTGTACAACAAATTTAGGTATTTTTGGAAAGACAAGCCAAAATTCTCTTGGTGCTATTTCTAGAGAGTGGTCATAATTAAATATTTATTTATTTATTTCTTTTTCAGATACAGAAGTACTTTGAATTGCAGCCGCTGAACCAAGGGAAGCGATGGATTCTTGCAGGCACCACAACAAGCAACATGGAGGCTGTGAGAGAGAGTTTCAGTCAACTCATCAGCCTTTTGGAAGAAAAGGAGGTGCTACCTAGCAGGATATGATTCAATCAAACTTCAAAGTGGAAAGTGGGTTTGAAGTGTTGCTTGCTAGAAGGAATTTTTTGGACCTCTCATTCGTCGTTGTTTTATAACCCACTGGAGACATAGATGCAAAAAGCCACATGTTTTGATGAGCTGACTGACATATTTGTCACCCTTAGGTCAAGGGCCACACATATGCTGATTTAGGAGCAGGTGAACCAAAGTCCTTCAGAAATCAGATTATTTTTTTTTTTACCATTATTTGTAAAACTAATAAGCTGATGATAAGCAATATGTTGTTTATTAGTTGGCTGTCATGTGATGTCACATAGAATATGATAAACGGACCAATCCATATTTCTTATAATTGCATTCATTCAGCACCTTTATAGAAAATACTTTATTATACATTATATTATTGTATTTACCATTATTATTGTTATTATTATCATAGCAAATCTCTTTATTCTTTCTTTTTTAGAGAATTTTTTGTTCGAGATCTTTTTTGTTCGAAAATACGACACACCCATTTACTTGGCACTGGTTTGAGCTGGAATACAAACTCTATCAATCAGTGTCCGCAACAGCTGCATTTGACAAGTCCCTGTCCGCCAGGCTTAAGCCCTCCAACTATCTGTGGAGACTCCTCCCCGTCTGCCACCTCACTCTTTGCCCAGCCACGCTCGGCAGCCTCACCCCCTGTTTCCTGGTGGTATTATCCAAATTCCTCTCCACAAATTTAGATTCCTGACTATGCACCTCTCTGCATTTTGTTACCAGACTTGTTTCAGAGTAGTTTAGGACTCACGCATGCTGTGTTTCTGAATATTTATAGTGTTAACCTGTGGATGTTTTGCCCGCCAATTGCCACTTGACGTCTTATTTTGGGGGTAAACCATTTGTACTGCTTTTAAATTGATTTGAGCACATGTACCAGTTAGATATATCAGTGATCCTTAGTATACCCTCAACCTACAATCCTCATGGCAACACTTCACTTTAAAGTTAACTATATTAACATTAATCAATCTACGTATAAGGTATGAACTGCACATTCACTGTTTTTAGAGCACTTATTAATCTAGGTCAGTGTTTGGTTAAATATAGATACTATTGTTAATTTTATGTTTGTTAATAATATATGTTCAAAATGTACTGTTGAAATTACTCAGTTATTACTTATTATAAACAGTTTATATTTATTAAATGCTGTAAACTTGTAAAAAGTTTGATGTTAGTTTATTTTAGCTATGACATTCATGTTATCCCTATTTTAAATGATCACCATCTCACATTTGAATCGGAATGTTGTCTTCATTACTACAAATATCAAATTATACTTTATTATGTGTAATTGTTTATTATTTCTGGCAAGGGCATTTAAGTGTAAAATACATCTGATGTGCTTTAAGCCATTGGCTTCTCAATAGTAAAATCAAAGCAACCCAGTAAAATAATCAAACCGTCCATCGTATCATTGCTTCCCCATCTAATCTCTGTCTCGAACACAAATTTCATGCGCTTGTGGTCTGATGTAGATAAAAAAAGGGAAGTTAACGTTTCTCAGACAGGGTTCCTGATCCAACCAGGTTCATTTTTTTTTCCTCCCTCTTTTCAAACTATACACGTTGCTTTGATACAATGTCTGTCACGCAGGTTGCCCCTGCGATTCTTTGATCTGCTCTTCCTCTGTCTGCGTCTGACGCTCTTCTCTAGTCTGCTGCTCTTGTCTATCCGCTCTCAGAGAAAGCCCTTTGCCCCTTCTTTCTCTGGGCGCTCTGCTTCCCTTTGGTCACGCTAATGGAGCCCACCCTCAAAGCAGAAACGCTGCAGAAAACCAGTTTGGCCTGTTAAAATTGGCTTGTCTCTCCGAATAAGAGGCCCACAGACAGATTGCACAGGCCCTTAGGCCAGGAACTTATTAAATGCCCCGTTCCTATGCTTCGGGCGACACTATCTGAATGTCAGTAATGTAATTAGATGCACACCGTGACACCTTGCAGGTACTGAGACAAACACATCCCAGCTTTTTTGTTTTTGTTTTGTTTTTGGCTTCAGTCTTGCTTTTTTCATCCCACCGAGCGGTCTTAAAACCCTCCCACATGGGATGTCTTTTATAATACCAGTCTTAACTCTATTTGCATATCATTTTTCTCGCTTGGCTCAGTTTCACACTTGCTGTGTCTAGACAGAGATTATTTTTAGTTCCTTAGCAGGAATTCACCAGCAACTGACAAAGACTTGGAACAGAGCGGGGTGATCTTTGTTAGGATGACTTTTGAGAAGGAGGGGAAATGCGTTTGCTTGCTCTCCTCTAAAAAGTCCTTTCCCAGTTCCGTTTGCTCGCCTCATCATTTAAGTCCTCTCAGTCAGAAATGGTAATGCGTGACTCGTCGAGGAACCTTTTTGTTTACAAGGAAAACAAAGCTTGTTCGTTGGTGTTTTCTCGAACGGCGAATGTTTTGCTCTCCCTCAGTCTAAACAGCCGAGTAATCTCAAGCTTTCACAACCTGTTGAAGGGGCTTGCCCCTGTGGAAATGTAACAGATGTTCCCTTGACATCCATCTGGTCCTCGTGATCCAGTTCCGTGCCACACTGTGAAGGTTTTTTCCTTTTTAACAGTTACAGCTTGTCCCCAGTAAGGGGGCTGATCTCCCATGTCATATGCATGAGCGGGATACAGTGCCACCGGTGACTTTACTCAAAGCCCCAGGATTAAAAATAAACACAGTAGTCTCTCCCACCCTGAGTTGGTCTTGACAACGGGACTCGGAACAAAAGCCAGCTAGCGAGATCTTGTTTGTGTTCCCGTGTTTGTGTTTTGAAGAGAGGAGGAAATTGACATATGACCAGGGTTAATTTAAAGGTGTTTTCCTATGCATGTCAGGGTTCTCAGCATGGCACCACACACCTTCTCACTAAAGCAAACAACATATGTGAGCTATCAGTGATATCAGCTGCAGCGAGAAACCCAGATAAGAGACAAATATTAAAGGATTAGTTCACACTAAAATGTAAACCATGTCACTTGCTCATCCTCCAGTTTGTTCTAATCCAATATTGCTTTTAATTATCTGTGGACCACTAAATGTGATGCTTTTGTGCTATTTAACTAATAAAAAAAAAATGCATTAAATACATTAAAATGCAATTCATACGTGGAAAAACCATCCCACATATTAAGTAGTGCAACTCCCCAAAATAAATAAACAAATTCATGTTATTTGTTACAATACTAATTTTACTTTTAATTGTACCTTTATTTCTTTATTCATTTATTTTTTTTAGAAACTAAATATTAAGATGTGTATACAAAAATAATTTTACAGTAGTTTTTTGTATTTTTAAAAATAAGGTGGTCAAAAAGAAAATATGTTACAGTATGTTATCTTACCTGACTTGATGGGTTACATCACTTGGCATTTTGTGTTAAAATTCAAACATTTATCGAAAATGGTATAAAAGTTTTTCAAAATCATATAAAAGAGTTTATCACAAATATTTTTCCTTTATCACACTTATTCAGTAAATTACTTCTCAGCTATGAATCTTATTTGATCACAAAGTCAATAATTTAATAATTGAGCTGGCACTGGCAAAAATAATTTCAGACACTTGAAATGCTTACAGTTAGTTTAAAATTGACTAAAACTGAAAAGAGAGAAAAGATTAATTAAGTGGGCTAGATATGATGACAGAAAATTCTGATCCTTTTACTGCCTTGTTTTGAGTAACCAATGCAGATTACTGTGAGTCGGAGTTCGAAAGATAACTTCACTTGCTTGCGTCACTGAAGTGTCTGAGCTGCTCTTTTTGGTTCATTTGCAAGAGACAATCTAATGACACAGACAAGAGGTTTGGTCACTTGGCTGAACAGTCTCCATTGAGCTTGTCATTCAAGCTTCTGTTTGTGCTCCTTTGGAGGATTTCTTTCTCCTCCGTCCTCCTCTCATCTCCTCTCTTCCCATCTTATTTTCTCTCTCATCTTTTGGCGCGATGATGGAGTTGTGTGTCCCAGGTGGCCCACTCATCAAAACACAAGGGATCTGGCTCCTTATTTCAGACAAAAACATCACACTCTTTGTTGTCTAAAGGAAAAGATGCGGATGAGGATTTACCCAGGAGAATCTTCCCTCCCCATCGCCCACCAAAAGCTGTCTCCGCCCCCTGCTGTCAAAGAGAAATGTCAATCAAACAAGGGCATGAGGTCTGTTGAAAAGGTCATCAAGTGGTGGTCATTGCAGCCATTGTGTTCCTTGCATGAATGGAAAAGACAATCCAGGTTATCCAACTGACCTCACTTTGGACTAACTCCCCCTTCAGATATACTGAGAGGAAGATTTAGACGTCCAGACGCAGAGCCTTAGTTCGTGTAACAGATCATGGAGTCCTAAAGAAGATAAGCATGTCATCCTTTTTGAGCAAGTCTTTGAGGTTTTTAGATTTTTACATTCAATAAATACACTTTAGTGTCCTTTAATATTATATTCAGTATAAATTAAGTAACTGTATATCCCAAGTTGTTATAACATAAAAAAATAAGATTTCAGTAAGGAAAGTATTGTACAAGTATTGTAATTTTATCATTAAAATTAATTATTAAAATTTAGATATAACTTCCTTTTTTTTGTTAATCTAATATGAACTAAATATACAATTCACAAAATCACACACAATGTTAAATTTTTTGTTAGATTTTTTAGTAACAGGCATGCACAAATTGTAATACCCCTTTGAAAAATAAATCAATAAACAAATAAATAAATAAATAAACAAAATTTCCAAACTTCTAAAGTTGGCAGTCAACTTTTCCTGAATGTTGAGTACCTTCTTTCACCGACTGTCGGAAAAAAAAAAAATTGAGGGTCTATTTTGTACCTTATTTGTGGTAACTGGCTTATATTCACTATACTACCATTCAAAAAATTGGGGTCAGCAAGCAATTAATTATTATATTGATCAATGACACATTAATTTGTTCAAATGTGACAGAAAATGTAATATATATCATAGCATAATATTACAAGAGCACAATTTTTCAACATTTATGATAAGTAATTATGAAATATATTATATAGAAAACAGTTGTTTTAATATATATATAATATATTATGTTCACAATATTACAGTTTTTACTATATTTTTGATCAAATGAATGCAGCTTTGGTGAGCATAAAAGACTACTACTGACCCCAAACGTTTGAACGATGTGGTGTTTGTTTCAGTAAACAAAATTCATTAAATGCTTTCCTCTCTACACTCACTACAGACTTTTATTTACTCACCAAGAAGTTTATTTATCTTCCTATAATGTGTGTTCAAGTAATTATTTCTCACTAATTACTTAATTGTTAAAGCCAAATGTCATCCCATATGGAAACATTTAACATGGCATGAGACCTCCGGTGACATGGATTCCTTTGAAGAGACAAATAATCCCCATTCAAAGAAGCACCGAATGTAAATCATACCATGGGACACTCAATTAATCGTTTTTGTCTTGTAAATATTTGATTACTCTATTTGATTTCCTCTGGGGCTGTGCTCCAAGCGCTGTAGGTGGATTATTTCATTTTGTCCAAACAGTTTACACCAGGCCACAGCTTCACTTACGACACTATGTGGGCAGCTTACGCCTCAGAAATGCAAGAAACTGAGGTTTAAAAGAAAGAGCAACTAATTCGTCATCACAAACTAGTAAACACACAGTTTCTTAGAATGCAGGACACCTGGGCTTTACAAATTAAACTGACGTTGTTTAGAGTTCATCAGGTGAACAACAAGTCACGATTTTGCAATGACGCCTCAGTGGACAGGAAGTGGACTTTCTCAAAACATGTTTTCAAATGCAGGCTGAAGAAGCCACAGCATGTGTGTGGAGATTAAAAGTAGGATAAGAGAAGAGAGGCAAAATACAGTGAAGCTTTACTGTCGCTCTGAAGGCGAGCGAGGGGATAGATAATGAGAAAACGCTCAGGGTGACAGACAGAAAGTGGGTTTTAAGGGGGAGAGGATTAGGGTTAAAAGTCACAAAGGTCACACAAGAAACCAGTTCACATCCACTCTGCTGATGTCTAAAATACTAATTGAAGGCACGGGAAAAGATGTCTAATTAACAGCAGAAACATTTATTCCCACGTCTCATCGAAAATGAATTCCTCGTCTCTTGCTGAAATAGAAAGACGGCTATAATGTTAAACTTTTAGCCCAATTAAACAGAATAACTCATTCACTGATACTAAAAAGTATAGACTATACTTTTCCCACAATTACCGATTACAGCATCAAATGTATCAGACTATATTGAGTAATATATCTCTACACAAGGAGACCGTTTTGTGGCAATCCTAGTTGTTTTTTTAGGATTTACCCTGCAGCCACAGGAGGACAGGCTGGTAGACTATTTTCCAGAGAACTGAGCTTCTCATATCAGTAATCTGTCTGGGAATCCCTTCTCACTATAACACAACTGGTTAACAAGCTGTAATTTAGTTGTTACACACACCGTATCGTTCAAAAGTTTGGGGTCAGTGAGAAAAAAAAAATAATTATCAATATGTGTTAATTCAGCAAGGACACATTAAATTGATTCAAAGTTTGGGGACAGTGTTGTTCATATATATATATTAAAAAATAATTTTCTTTTGAACTTCATATGCATCAAAAATCCTGAAAAATATATTTCACTGTTTCCACAAAAGAAAATACAGCTCAACTGTTTTCAACACTGATTATGAGACACTGATGCTGAAAATTCAGCTTTGCCACCAGGAATAAATAACATCTTGAAATGTATTCATCTAGAAAACCGTTTTAAATTGCAATAATATGGTTGTGTTTTTGATTAAATAAAATGCTGTTTTGAATCCTATCAACTTTGAATCCTATGGCTCTTACAATTAGAGATGTGGACATCCTATGAAAGGTACTTTAGTTACTGTCCCACAGGTTGATGTCTATACAGACGTGGACAGACTGAGTTCTTCAGGCATGTCAGGCTGTTTCACATACACAAGATTAAGTAGCAAAAGTGACATCCAAGACCAATCGGGCCACCCAGGAGAACTGCAACCAGCGGAAAGGCTGTCAGAGCCCCCCTTTACACCATTAATCTTCAAGCTTCTCCTGTGCTGCCAGCTCGCATCTCCTTCAAACGGGACAGGAGAGAGAGAGGGAGGGAGGGAAATAGAGAAAAGTAAAACCACTCTGTTTTTCTCCTTTTGCTTTCCCATAGATTAACTCTTTGAGAGACAATGTGTTACTTATCACTTGTGTTTAGTTTATCGGCACAGGCTGGATTATAATGTCTATATTATTATAAACTATACACAGTTTTGACATTTAGACACCAAAAAACAAACAAAACAAAAAAACACTGAAATTAAAAATACATCTAATGCCATTTATATTTGTATATAAGGTGAAAATTCATCTTAAATTAAAGGTGAATTTTAGATTAAAGATTAGATTGGCATTTTGACATCATCCTTGCTGATTTCTCATTTCAAAATGGAAATGAACGTGTCTATGTCCAAGACAGGACTGCCACACTCACGCCCTCTCTGTGGTAAAGTGTAGATGAATGAATGGGCCTCATTAAAGCAAAATGGAGATTCCGGCACTGAAGTGTGGGGATGGTCCTTGGACCTTTCAATTCTTTCAATGATCAATAGGAACTTTCATCTCATCCTTAGAGAAGATTCCTGGTCCTTTTGCAGACAACACATACACAACCTAATGGCAATGAATGGGAAAATGTAAAAGTAAAAGAAGGATCCCGGAACTGATAAATAGCAGAAAATGAGTGTTCAGAAAATGAGTGTCATGCTGTGGCATGCCTGAAGTCCCAAGAGAGGGCTGTCTTGCTTTGGTCCAGTCCCGAGAACTGAGGAGGAAATCGACCCATCTAGAGAAAGTCTTTGAAGAGACCTGAACTCAAATTAAGGGACATGCCATGGATGCTTGCTTCTGTTTTTCTTCTATAAGAGCCCCTTTTTCATGGGATAGTATAGGCTAAATATCTTTCAAGCTTAAGCAACAAATAAGGAGTCAAATTAAACTTAACAATAAACATGTGAAAGCTAATTTATGTTTTATGCATGTGTTGTATATTACATGCTTCCATAAAACATTCCAAGAAAACGATTCTATAAAACGAGAGAAATGTTATTTGCTCTCATAATTAGTAAACACTTGTCACAAAACCCATTCATATGATTACAGTTGCCATGTTAACTGAAAAATCATCACCTGGTGATACACATGCTATTATTAACACTGCTATGAAGTTATGGAGAAATTGTAGGCTACCTTTTGTGCAAGTTGGCCCCCATTTGTACAAATTTTGATTCTTTTGATGCATTAGGTAATTAGATTAACCTTGGGCAAATTATGCAACCACATAAAACAGTGTGAAATCAAAGTCAGGTTTTAAAATGAACATCACAAAGAATTTCAGAAACTTCCCACTTCTCCAAAGTCTCTACTCTCACTTCATGAAGAGAAGAAATACGCATCGCTTGCGTTTGGACGCTGTGTGTTGCCGTACAGCGGTCAGACATCAACATGGCGTCTTCAATGTCACTCCTTGGTTTAAGCCGAATTATCTCTCTGAACTCAGTCACAAAAACATTTGTGAATCCTGCCAGGTAATAACCAGCAATTCAAAAAATTGTTTTGCATTTATATATCTAGATGCAAAGAAATAACGCTCGGTTGGTTTGTTTATCTGTTTTGAGTTTCAGTGTTAGCCGGTTAGCTAACTAACAGTTAAGAGTGTCATCTGTTAACGTTAATTCTTTAGATTTAAAAGATGGCTGTTTGACGCATATCTGTTGTGGTATCGTAATACCACATAAGATTCTATCGTCCCTCCGACCTATCTTCTTAACACGTTACACGGGTAGCTAACACATTTTTAATATAGTCAACCAAACAAAAGGCTATAATCTTAGCTGTGCTCCATTTATAACTTATAGTAATGAAACTGGCTAAAATTAGTGATATATATTGTTCTAATTCTTCTATGCTGGGTTATTGATTGTTATTGTCAGACGTCAGTGTGACTGAGCTGACTGTGAACTGAGTGTGAAGGTTGTTGTTGACCCGTGCTTCGAACGTAGGCTGCTAAAACAGAATATGTTATGTAACATATTAGCATAGCATCTATATAACATTAAACATCTATTATATATTACTATGAAACCAGTGAAAACAGTTCATCTTTGGAATATGACAACAATACAGATGTTTCTTTATCTGTCACTGAAGTTCTGGAATTTGCAAGACAATTCTCACATCACATTGTTGTAAACATCTGACTGATTATGTTGGAAATTGTGCTGCTGTCCTCTACCAATTTACTCCGATATACGTTAAAACATGTCATTAGTATTATTACAATAAAGCTAAAACTTTAATTTAGTCAAGAATTTTCTCATCTTAAAGTCAACATGAAATCTTGTCCCTCTTGTAAGGACATCTGTGATTACATGTTTATTGGCGTGAGAGCAGTGGCAAGTGTCACTCACATGACATGGTCACAGCAATGGCAAACTACAACCCTCCAATCAGTTCCCCATGGGCAGAATCAAGTCCCACCCTACATTTTTTTTTTCTTTGAGAAGTTTAATTTGGATATACGTCTCAGGCCCCGTCCACACTACTGCGTTTTCGTTTAAAAACGGAGACCTTTTGCTACGCTTGCACCTCCCGTCCACACTAAAACGGGAAAAACGAAGACCTAAAACGGAGAAGTTTAGAAACGCTGCAGCTGCGTTTTGCGTTTTGAAACTCCGGAGGGCGTTGTAGTGTGGACGAGACAAAACGGAGGAGTTTACAAACGATGACGCAGAGGCTCACGCTCGGCTCTATGATTGGGTGTCATCAGTCATGACGTTTGCTTCCCTGATTCGCCAAACACTGTTTACACCGGCGCGCGCATGCCCAGTGTTGGTGAATGGTCACGTGATCTGCGTTTTCAGTCGTTTTAATGTGGGCGGAGATCAATTCTAATACGCAGACAAAACGCTGGTGTGGGCGGAGATCGTATTCGTTTTAATTCTCCGTTTTTAAACGAAAACGCAGTAGTGTGGACGGGGCCTCAATGGGGAAGAAAAGATGATTGCAACTTCTGTTTCATGCTGATATTTAAATTGTCTCTAAACTGTCTGCTGAATATCAGCGCCCGTATTCATAAAGAATCTTAATGCATAAGTTATTCAAAAAGCATCTTAACCCTTAAAAGAGTTCTTTAGGTCAAAATTGTTAGGTGTACAGATGATGACTTTTAAAGGGGACATATCATGCAAAATCCACCTTTTTAGCCCTTAAATGCATTTTGTTGTATATTTGGAGTGTTTATAAGTACAGAAAAGATGAAATTATTCTCTTCAGGTGCTTCGTTTATATCTATATATTCTGTTTTGGTCATATTTTTCAACCTGTTCAGATTTTTCTGCATTCTATGACGTTTTTTGAACTACAGCGTCACCGTATTTGCAGCGGAACTGCCAAATAAAGACATTGACTACCGGTCCAACACTTCGAGCAATCCGCCATTATTATTTCTCGCTCCGATTTTGTAGTCCGCGCTCAATGATGCAGAAGTTACGAGAGGGCAAGTCAAAATGTTCGGTTTTTGGATGTAGTGACCTGAAGCACTTCAAGGATTCCCACTTCAACAACCTCCGCCAGTAACGTTACGTTATACAGAAGGGTTTGCCGATTGACTTCGTCTGAATGAGAGGTAACGTTAAATTCCTTCTATCTTTGGAGACGACGAACAGAGCATTTCGATAAGCTGTAAATATCGTTAATAAAAATAAAGTACTTTACTTTCTTAAAACACATGGTGGTCATGGTTTAGCAGTACCTTTGTCTTTCTTTGTTTTTGTTTTGAAGTAACGTTACACGTCTGCAGTATTGTTCTTGAGTTTCATCAATGGTCATTTAGCTGCTTTTCTGATGCTTTTCTAAACGTATCATATTATCAATACAGATTGTTTGTGGTAAGATTAGACCGTAGTCATTTATCTTGTCAGTGTGGTTGTTTTAACAAGAGAAATAGTCGACTTTCACTAATAACACAAAACAGTTAACTCACATACCAATACATCCATATGATGAAGAGGTTGTTCTGCAGGTTCGTCGTCGTCTTTATCAACTCGCTCGCTCTGGCTCGAATATGTAAGGCTTGATGGACAAGTCTTCTGTTGTTGACATTTTATTAACGTGTGAATAAAAATGTTCTTTGAAGGTATCGTATATAATCATATATCTCTAATCAAACTACAATAATGGCCGAACGTGGGGAGTTGAACTGACCGTGAACTCATCGACCTGGAGAGCGGGCGGGGTGTGACGCATCTCCTTTTTTTTTAAAGGGGCCGCTTTGAAACGGGTCGCTTAAAGAGGCACATCAGAAAAGTAGAAAAGGGGCTTGTGGAGCTATAATAATGAGGAATTCAGACCCAAGCAGTGCAGTTATGTTTTATATAGACCACAACGGTATGATTTATATGTAAAAATGAATGATTTAAAAGCATGATATGTACCCTTTAAGAGGCTTAAAAGTTTCTTTAGCAGAGAAGAAAATGGCAGAAAAATGAAGAGGGAGAAAAAATGTGTTGCAGACAATAGATTTTAGAATTTCCAATGTGGTCGTGTGCATCGATGACGTGCATATTCCCATCATCACACCTTTCGAAAATGAAACTGATTACTGTATGGAATGGAAGGATGCCAGATGGAAGGATAGTGAGGTAACCACCACCACCACCAGCTGTTAAATACACACAAATTATTCACAATTTATGTGGTCATCTTTATTTCCGACAAGTACAAAAGCAACAGTTATTCTTTTTAGGGTTGGAATTTGTTGTTTTTAATATTGGATTTTAATGTTCTTCCAATATTGTATATCTCCTCTTCATATATCAGTGGTGGTGCAGGTCCAGCCTATGCCTTCTTGCTGTTGGTCCAGTGGAAATCAAATGTTAATTTCATTAGCCTAATTAATAAAATGTAACAGGTTGGATTAGAGAACTTTTAATTATGTGAAAAGAGCATTGCACTATGTGGAAACAGCTGCTGCATATAGAAATAGACCTGAATTATATTTATTTAATATATCAAATGTTTGTAAAGTCATGTAGCCATGAATATTTATGCTTAAAGATTTAACTGATATTGTTCATTTTTAGTTGCTGCAATGTTCTTTTTTTCTTTTGTGACATACCGTGAAAATGAGTATTAGGTCAATAACTTATCATTCTGACTGTCAGCTTTCACCTGATAATATAACAGTGATTAAGAATTTTACTTGTATATTGACTTAAAGCAAGTATGTGGTTGTCTAAAGGAAGTATGTGGACGTATTTTTGTCGGGTGCTGTTGCCATGGTGAATCGTAATTTTGGAGCTCCATTAATCATGGCTTCTCCTAGGCCCCATTTGCATTGCATGGTTCAAGTAACCCAAATCTGATTTGTTCCTCTCATGTGGCACAGATCGGATATGACCGGTGAACGTGTAAGCAGGAAAAAAAAATTATGGATTCCGATTTTCTCTGATTTTCTTATTCGGATTCAGGCCTCACCAATATGTGGTAATAAATTGGATATAAATCGGATACGTGTTTGCTTGTGCCATGTAAGCAGATATGGGAGGCATGGTTTTAAGCGCTTGTGGCTACAGTGCCAACAAGGGCTCTCCTCTTTTTTCTCCCCTGTATGAGACCAATGTTTTGATGACTTTTCAGAATATTATGGAAAGAAAAACACTGTATAATTTTATTCCATTGCATTTCGTGCTGTTTTACTCCCTTTTCCGGGTCAGAACGTCTACATTTGGTAGTTTCAGTGTTTTAAATGCAAAACTCGGATATGGGTCACTTTTAAAAGATGATGTAAGCGGGTCGTTAAAAAAAATCGGATGTAGTCAGAAAATCGGATTTGTTCATGAAGACCTGCAGTGTAAATGCAGCCATATTCATGGTGCACGTGCTTAACTCAGAGTCAACCAACTCAGAGTTGATTGAACTAACTCAATTCAGCTGTTCTGAAACCGAAAACTCAAGAGTTTCTCATCTCAGGGTAAATCAACTCAGAGTTCAAGTTTTAACTCAAGAGTAGGTTGTAACTCCTTATTAAAATGGGCCCCAGGACATCTTGGTCAGATACATGGTATCATTGACTCTTATCAAATATCAACAGATAAAAAATTAAAAAAAAAAAATCAAAACCTGATGGCCCGTGGTAGAAATCTTCTAATGGGTTGTGGTTGCATCTTCCATCAGGTCAAAAATCCAAAGCAAACATGTGTCACAGCACAAACTAAAGCTTCTGCCATGGCCGTCCCAGTACCTGACCTGAACCCTACAGAAAATAAGTGGGAACATAGAGCTGTGAATCTGAAGGATCTGGAGAGATTCTGTATGTAGGAATGGTCTCTGATCTCTTGTCAGGTGTTCTCCAAACTCATCCGGCATTATAGGAGAAAATTCAGAGCTGTTATCTTTGCAAAAGGAGTTTGCAAAAATCATTGAATCAAAGGGTGCTGATAATTATGGCCAATGTGTTTTGGAGAAAAACTCCTTTGCTTTTACTTCAATGAAAGGTTTCATTTTTTTGCACAGTTTTCTAAATGAAAGATCAAAAGGATAAATGATAATCCATCTTTGATCATCTTTACCAGGTGTGCCAATAATTCTGACCATGACTGTAACTGCTGTTGAGGCTTTACAAATATGGCTGCAGAGTAAACAGACTTTCCGAGATTTTGGGTTGGCTCTGGCCCCCTCTCTCTCTACCCTTGATTTTCTGTTGATCAATAAAATGTGGCAAAGGCCAAAACACACTTGTTTGTGCAATTCTGAATTTTTTTTTTTTTGTCAAAAAATGCACACTTTTTGCTCTCGCCCTGTATGTTTCGTTTTTCTAGAATGTTAGTTGATTTTAAATGTTTTTTTTTAGGGGCCAAGCATCAAAGGTGCAGAGGCACTATTGTATCTTTTCAGATTCTTTATTATTATTATTCTTCCGACTGGGTGTCTATGGCAGCTCATAGAACCATTTGCGGGAAAGTTGTTATGGTTTGACATTCTGATAGAGGACAGTGCCAACATTAAATATACCAATTTTGGTGTCTCTATAACTCATCGCCTCTAGCGCCACCACCAAAGTTTCACTCACATTATGCTAATAACGTTTGAACCGTAAGGCCTATCAACCAAATTATGTTGTTATGATTAGGGTAATAATAAAACATGTGAAAAACATTTGCAGATATCTTCGAACCCGCTAGTCCGATCGAGATTAAACCACCGTCAGAATTTTGGAAACATAGGTCGTTGGCTATATGTTAATGCCCAAATGTCAAAATATCTATACTAAGGGGTAGTAAAATCCAATCAAAGTCATGTGTCAGTTTTTTTTTCCCCCCCACATTAATATCTATAACTCAGAAGTGAGATATTTTCACCAAAATTGACAGAGTTGTATGGGCTCACTCTGAGACACACAAAAAAATGGTGGGACTGAGCCTCTTGGTGGCGCTATAATAGAACCAAACATGAAATTCCCATTGACTTTAATACAGTTTTGTTATGTAAAATGTTATTGTCCATCGGCCCAACCCTAATTCAAGCTTTATCTCTGCTATGATTTCACATTTTGACTGCAAACTTTGTATGTGTCATTGTCACCTCACTCTGATGACAACCCATCGATTTAATAACTTCGCCACCTATTGGTCGAAAGTGGCGAAATAAATAATTAAATAATTGTATAAGTTACTGTAAATGTAATTTTTAAGCCATTTTGCCTAAATTCATTTTTAATTGTCTTTAATTGCTCATTGCTGCAGTTGGTCTGAAACTCCCAGCCATGTTGTTGTCTGCTTTTGTGCTTTGCCCGGGTAATGGCTACTTGCAGCAATATTTATTATATATATATTAGGGGTGGGGGAAAAATTGATTCTTAGATACATCGCGATGCGGACTTGGACGATTCTGAATCGATTCACAAATATCAAAAATCGATTTTCAAAAAAAAGTGTTTTATATTTATATATATTTCTAATAACGTAATATTGATGAAACGCAAAAGACCGAACTCTAAAGCGCGAAAGTGCAGTGCCTTAACCGTCTGTGGTGTGCACATATAACAGACACGATTGCTGAGTGTGAAATCCAAACACCCTCGTTAGAAGCTGACGTGGATTCTGGCTTCTATGAAGTTGAAGGGGGAAAGGAGCTGGACAAGAGCCACATTATTTGTAAGCTTTGTAGAATAAAACCAAAATATATCAGAAACTCAACAAATACAAGAAGCCATATGACATGTTTCCACCCAGAGGAGGATAAACATTTGGCTGTACCGGTTGTTGTTATTTTATTAATTTACTACAAGTATGCTGCTAGTTCAGGCACACATTTACTTTCCTGTTGTTTCTTTGCAATGATGATAAAATATATTGTACGTTAATTTATATATATTAAAGTTAACTACTTTTGCGAACTTGTCCTAGACGGTTTGTCAGATTTTCACCAAAATTGCACCAGATCATCTCCAGGCAGTGCTGACAGTCGATTCGTCATTTTCCGTAGCAGTTACAAAAATATACATAAGGCTGTATCTCCGCAACGCTTTATCGCATTCAGACCAACATGCTGCGTTTCGGCATAGCTCCACCTACTAGTCCGGAGATATGAAAAATGTCTCTTTTTGCTCATAACTTTTGTCCATAAATCATAAGTGTTCTTGTTGGATTCAACAAGGCGTCATGACTAGTTGACTGATATCCAATCATCCCAGATCGGCATTTTGGCTGTCGGCCATTTTGAATTATGTGCTAAAATTGCTGTGTTTTTTGAACGCATGAATGAACATGCGCTCATTGTTACAAAACTCGGTATGGGTCATCAGTGCAATGCCCTGAAGGAGCCTGAGAAGTTTTGAAACGACTTATTTTACAACCGGCCACTGCACTTCTGCGCTTCAGAGCTTCGTCTTCGCGTTCCGTCAATATTACGTTATTTTTAAATATATATCTAAAAGAATATTATATTTTATAATAGATATTATTTTTGTTTAGATATTTTCACCGAAATTGACACACAGATCAGCTCACTCTGGACACATAAAAAAAAAGGTGAGACTGAGCCTCTTGGTGGCACTATAATAGAACAAAACGTGAAATTCCCATTGACTTTAATACAGTATTGTGATGTAGAACGCTATACTTAATGAATGCATTGCTCTAACATTACTAAACTCAGAGTGTGCCATAAGCACCATGCCCTGAATGTAATCAAACGATTGAGACAGGGCCACCTATTGGTCAAAAGTGATAAACCATTAAATCATTGCATGCTCCTTGCTGCAGTTGGTCTGCCACTCCCACCCATGATGGCATCTGTTGCCGCTTCTTGCGCTTGGCCCCGGTAATGGCTGCTTGCAGCTATATTACTAATTATTATTATTTGGTTAATGTTCATAATGAAGGTTATCAAATCACATTTGGTTTCATAACACCTTGGGCCTTATTTGTGAAACAAACATATGCAGAGCTAATTTCTGTTTAAATAATTTGTGAAACAGTTCTTAAATATATTGTTGCGTTCAATTTATTGCACCAGTTTACATAGGAACCTATTTCTGAATGATCATTGCAAAAACTTACTCTCATGGTGTTGAATGAATAAGATCCATTGAAGTGTTGGACTGTGGCCTCCTGTTAAAAAGTCAGTAATTCAAATCTTGTCCAAATGTAAAAGGAGTTTTATGTTTCCTCACCTGTCGGCTGTGTGTTGTTTACTCAATTGAAATGAGAGATCAGTAAGCAATTGTATTGCTCTGTACTTCTGAATTATTGTTTGTGAATCATGACAGACCAGCTACTGTTCAGTTTCAAAGGCTGCGACTGCATACTGGCAGGACTACACCAATAGCTGTTTGTTGCTAACTTGCCAGAAACTCAGCAGGCAGAATTAATGGGGGCTGAGGCGAGAGATGTGTGCCTTCCTTTCTCCTGTCCCTCGACACACATCCTCCTCCTTCAAAACATTTCACTGTGCTGTTGTTTATACCCAAGTACAATTTTTTTGTGTATGTATCTGCTTGTTATCTCTATTATTTTTTAAATTCATCTTCCTGTTTTGCAGGTCAATAAGCACGTCAGGATGGAGGCTTGTAGAACAGCAGGGACGGGGATCCCAGCTCATCACTGTGGATGAGAAACTGGTATGAACATTGGCTGTTTTGTTTTTACTGCGTTTGGTTTTGGATTGTACTAGGTCACATTTCCTATTTGCTTTTCTATTTCTGTAAAAGTTCAAATTCTTTAACACTTAAAAAAAAAATCATAAAAAAGAAAAAAAAAAGGTTGGAATTTATTCAGAGGAATTTTGGTGTGTATATATTTCCTGTATTTTAATTTAGTTTTATATGTCAAATTTACACAAACATTTAGATCATAATATTTATAGATTATTTATTAATAACAAAGATATTTTAATAAATGGTATTGTGCATTAAACATCCTCTCATAAAATCATTCTATACTGAAATGGAGATTTCTAATCTTTTTTTTTTTCATGTCCTTGAGAAACAATAATGAACTTGTTTACCTATGAGACTTCAGACACTCTGCTGGCTTGAATGTGTGGGACAGTTTTGGCAGAGTGGCGTGTTTGGGTGGACTCAGACTATCTCTGATTGTGAGCGGGCAAGTACACCCCGCCTGGTTGAGGGCTCTCGTTTAATAGTAGGGGCCACTCTAAAGTAAAGCTGCAAAAGGGCCCTCAAAAAGTGGGGATTGAAAGAAAAAGGGGGGAAACAGTCCAACAGTAGCAGACTCACAGGAAGACGGCGGCTGTCCTTTTATAATTGGCCACAGAGCTTTCATTGTTGTTCTCAGGCTAGCTGTGCCCATTGAATGGGATATTTGGTTGTGGTGAGGACTACCTGTCTTATTCAAGACATTTTAGAGAGCCGCCTTGTAATAGATATTTAAATTAGCTGTAAATGTCATCATACAATTTGCAGTAGTGGTAATGTAACTTTTACACAAGATTGCAGAATGAAGAAAAGAAACAATACATTTTTTTTCGATTATGGAAGTACTGTATGGACATCCCTTTCTTTTTTAACTTGTGTGTATTTATGGCATGTAGATCATATGGAAAGCATATGATCTACAGTATTGTACAACTTGAATTAAAAGAATCTTTTCAAGTTTTACAATTTAGGAATTGGTTTCTGCAGAACTGCTCTGTGAAGATGATGTGCAGGTACTCAGTGATCTGAGGTCATCTCTGAATGTCTTGTAGAATTTATATTGGGTGGGGTTTTTTTTTGACCAAAATAAATTCTACAAGACAATTGGATCTCTAATTTTTTTTTAATTTCCTGTAATTTCAAAAAATACAAAAATGTTGTGCTCATCCCAAACACCCAAATTGGGCTCAAGTGATATAAACAAATAAAGTGTGAAGTCCGCACACTGATATACTGCTACTACCCTCAGGTCTTCATCAGGCACAAAAAAAAATGTAGACACCACTATAAAAATGGCTAATATCAAAATCCTCATTCAACCCTAAAGGTGACAAAGTGCTTAAAGTGTAAATCCCAAAACATTTCCTCTGTAATAATTTCTTCTCATAATCTCCTCCTCTTGAGGATTTTGTAACCTTTTCTATACCGATATACTGCAAAGCGCTGACGTTATGGCCTACTTGTCTTAAATGAGACGCTATAGGACTGCGCATATCTCCAGTTCTAATACTTACTGCTATGTTAGTGCATAATTGACTGAAAGTTTTACCCACGTATGCAAGACCACAAGGACAACGAATTGGATAAATCACATGAGTGGAAGCACAGGTAATAAATACCATGTATCGGAATATCATGACCAGTACGTGGATGGCTAAACGATTTACATTTGTGTGTAAAAGCACACTGGGCGCTATTACCACACCTGTAGTTACCTGGAGGAAGAGTTGGAATACCTTGTTTTGTACCTGAAGGATATTCAGATTTTACAAGCAAGTCACAAAGATTTAAAGACTAATTTTGGACCATTTCGGATACATCACTCTATAGTAATTTGAAAGTGATTGCAGTACCAGTTTTAGCCACAATCTTGCGTACGGCTCCTGTAAAGATGCCTGATAATTTAGGATTACATTTACATTTTACATTTTTATTCATTTAGCTGATGCTTTTATCCAAAATGAATTACAATTGCTATGTATGTCAGCGGTCGCACGCCTCTGGAGCAACTTGGGGTTAAGCTCAGGGACACATTGGTGTCTCACAGTGAATTCGAACCCGGGTCTCTCGCACCAAAGGCATGTGTCTTATCCACTGCGCCATCACCACCCCCTAGGATCACTTTAAATGATATGCCAGTGTTTATTTAAGACTCTACGAAACTCCGCATCCAATCCTAAATACTTTGTTGTGCAAATGGGAGCATTAAGAACTTGCATTTTATTACTGTTTTGTTCGCAAACACTGCATTTGAGATGTCTCATTGAATTTCTTTTTGGCATTTTTTTATCCATTTTATGCCGTAACCACGAGAATCAAGAATCTTTTAGTTAAATCATTGGATTGATGTGTAAGATCCATCCGTGCTACAGACTCTGCGCAAATGCTTAAAATGACTGAGTAAGCTCTTATTTAAAGGTCTAGGATGAAAACTATCGCCTCTTAAAATAGTATTAAGATCCGTTGATTTTCGATACAAACCGGTATGGAGTTTCCCGTCTCATATATACTCTAACATCAAGAACACTAATGCTTCCTGGATCTCATTCCATAGTAAAATTTACATGCTCAGTCCTTGAATTAAAGCTACGTCAAGTAACTTTTCCTCTGCGGTCGCCCTACAGGTTGGAAGCGGAATTGTCCGTTACTGCTGTCGTAAATAATTTAGCCTATCACAGCCTACTGTCGCGCTCACACATGCCCTGTTTATCCAGTACCGGCTTTGGAATCATGATGACAATGCAAAAGCTGCCCGGCTGCTAGGTATCTTGCATGTAGTTGTAGTCTACTGTCGAGTACAATCCACCTATTGGCAATTGTAACGCTTGCCGTAAAGCAAGTATGTTTCATTCAGATTACAGAAACTCAACCCGATCTGGCAATCTTACATGGGTATATCAGATAAAGGAACGCAAAGCGGTGGCATAAGTGCATTTCACCATGTCACGACTTGAACCACTGAAACAATTTTTTTTTTTAAGATAGTATAAAAACATCAACATCTCTGTAGGTGTGGCCTTAGTAATCATAAAAATGTCAGCAAAGAGTTTGTAAAGCAAAATCTTAGGAAAAAAGGACTCATTTAGAATGAAGTCATTTTCAAAAACTCCCATAAACAAGCAACTGCAGGCATAATTGGATGCCATTGCAGTACCTTTCACTGCGTCGTTCTGAAAAAAAACCTTAACGGTTGAATGAGGATTTTGTTTGGAGGATTGCCATGTTTATAGTGATGTGAAATCACTTGAAAGTTTTGTGAAAATGTGAAAGTGTTTTTTTTTTTTTTGTGACTTGTAAAAATGTTTTTTTTTTTGTGTGTGTGTTTGACTTTTTTTGTGCGTTTTGTCACGTTACTTGTATTTGTCATATGATTGTTTTGTGTGTGCCCAATTAAGGTGATCATCTGTGTCTATTTAAAGTTGACTCCACTCTACATTGATATTGTGCCTGATGGAGACCTGAGGGTCGAAACGTTGCCTTTCAATAATTTCTTTTAGAGCAGTAATTTTCAGTGTGCGGACTTCACATTTGTTTATTCTAAATTGATAAACTTAGGTGAAATAAGTTATAGTCTGGTTAATTGGAATATGTTATATTATTCTCATTTATATTTTATATTCCATTTAGTCTAGATTTATCGGATGATATCAAAAGGCAAAATTAATAAAGAGAGAATTATATTTTACAAAGTCAAGCTCTGGTGTTTATGAATGATATTTCAGTCTACTATTTCTCAACATCTAATTTTGAAAAGGGAAATATAAAAAAAAAAAAAAATCTTGAGCTCCAGTGAAAGTGCTTGCAAATGTGCCTCTTTGCAGTGCAGTCAAATGTGTGGCATTGCAAATGACGGTAATTAAGGTCCTGCGTGATTGTGGCGGAGTCTGGGCACTTTCACCCTCTGGTGCCTGCACTGACTTGCTTTTGTTAGTAATTACAGTTTGATTAAGCATGCTGGGCCACGAGAAAGCCTGCGTGGCTGGCCAGTGACACAGCTTCACAAGGAATGTCTGAGCCATGCAAGAGCTCATATAACCAGAGCTTTCTGAATGAACTGTGTATGAGGATCTAATCTGCTTGTGAAACTCCTTTATATCTTTATATACTCCTTTTTAATAATGCTGATGTGTAATTCTCATTCATGCCGATTCTGTTTAATATGTAAAAGACCATTATGAGTGAGCCGTTTGCATTTCCCTAAAAGCATAATCAATATGGGTCTGTGGTGCTGTGAAACACTGCCTTGTTAGTTTGAACATCCGGGTCAGCCCAACACACCAACAGTGGCTCAACCAGTGGTGTGAGTTTGGGATGGAGTCTGTTTGGCGGCCAATGGCAGACAGGGGATAGTGTTCGTGTTATGTCATGTATTTGCTATCTGTTGCTAGTGGTCTGGAAATTACACAGTCATTTACTGAAAGTGAATGTATTTGCATGTATATTGAAATGTTTTTGCGAACCATTCTGCATATGAAAATAAATGCAAACAGCAGTGAAATTATGCCTAATTGCAAGCAAGAGGCATTTTGTTTAGCAGGTCGCCGTAAATCGAATGGACTTGTTAAAATAGCTGTCGAGCGCGTATCGTTGTTAGAGGCTCCAGGGTAGACAGAATTAAAGATCCAGACGTGATTCTGTCCTTCTCCCCCTTCCCCCTCTTTCCCTTCAGTGTTCATCTCAAGTGTCTGTTTTGTCTAGTTGTCCCCTCATACCAGGTGCTTGTCCGAAGAAAAAAACAAAAAACCCAAGGCCGGCAAGTAGGTTAAAGGATATGGCTCTTTAAAGAGGATCTGACAAGAGGCTTTGTGTATTAGTCACTAAATGGTATTTCATTTGCTTAACACTTAAAGTAACCTTTAAAGTGCCCAACAGCACTTTGTGTGGCAGAGGAAGGACACTCGCACCAGCTGTAGTGCACGCTGTTCCTAACTTCTTTTTCATCACCCTGTGATCTTCCAAAAGGGTCAACACACTTTTTTTCGACTGGTCATAGTCGAAAAATATGAATGTTAATGTAGTTGTTTGGCCTTTAGTAATAATTATAATTGGGTTGTCTGACCCATTTATAAATCTTTTATTAATTGTGATTGCTATAAGGCCAGTCACAATAACTGCTTTTTTGTTAGGCGATATATATTGTACCAAAGATAATTGCGATATGCAATATTATTGTCATTTCAAGACCATTTTACTCTGAATTTATTAGTAAAGTCCAATGAGAATTTACAGTTCTTCAGATATAAATCCTTTTTAATGAAGTGGCATCTTAAACTTCTGAAGGTACAGTAATGTTTTATTTAAACTTCAAAATTTAATATAATAAGGGTGGGCTATAATAATGGTTCATTAAACATGTATTTTTGCAATTCATGAGTGTGATTTTTATTTGTATCATCGTATTAAACATATTTTTTAAGTCAAACTTCTTTGACAAGTTTCGTTATCAAAACATGTTTGAAATGTTTTAATTTATTAATTAATAATCAATATTATTTAGAAGTAGCGACTGTTTTTGTCACCCAATCAGCAAACTAATTGTTGCAAGTACTGATGGGATCTGATCACATTGTCACCATCAGTGGTTGTTGGCTCGTTTCAAGCCTGTATAATAACCAAAAGTGGTGATTTGTCAAGTTGTTACCTCACAATCGGACAAACTAGTACAGAACATTAACTAATGAGTTTAACTCAGACCAATCTTGACCCAACTCATTAACTAAGTCTTTAAAATGAACAGATTCAGAGGAACATTGTTCACAAATGGAAAATTGGTAAATCAGTAATGGCATTAAAGACAAGGCTACCCAATGTAGAAAAGGGTGATTTTAAAAATGTTTTCAATGTCACAGGCATCTTGTTTTTGTTTTTTCTTCATTGAGTGTTTTGCTTGTTGACTAAGTGTCTAAATCATTTTAGCAAATTGCTTCCTTCAAACTATTAGATTAAATGAGAAACACATTTGTTCAGAGGGCATATAGTGTTACAATTGAAGAACATCATATTGCTTATGCATTACCCAATAAGGTGATTGCCAATAAAACATTGAAGACAAGTCCACATTTAAACACTTTCCATGTATTCCAAGTATTTTTATGAAGTTTTTGTTTCTCACATAGTGGCACCAAACAGAATTGAAAAAATCAAAATCTACTTCTTCAGCCCTCGGTTGTTTAAAGGTTACAAATGCCTGGCCAATAGGACAATTTTTCTAAGCACTAAAGAAACCTTGCAATTTCTGTTGATCTGCAAAGATGTGCACATCTCTCTTTCATGTTTATGTTAATACTGGTCTGTCTCTGTTTATCATGTGGATAATCCATCATTGGTCACAAATTGTTTTTTAACCAGAAAGTACATTTCTGTATGTGGACACACCAGCCTATAGGCCTAAAGTCATTTTTATTTTTATTTTGGATATTTATATATTATATATTTTTTTTTTCATTTTATTAATCACTATGTGAATTTTACGGGAATGATTCTGAAGGGATTGTGCTGAAAGGGAAGGGGGGTATTATTACAAACAACTAAATGGGAACTTGATTTATATACGGACACTACAGCCATCAGAAGTCATTGAGGCCATGTTCACACTAATACGTTTTCGTTTGAAAACGTATATTTTTCTCTCCGTTTTGGCCTTCCGTCCACACTGAGACGCCGTTTTAAGTCAACAAAAACGCATCGTTTGGAAAACGCTCTCCAAAGTGGATAAATTTGAAAATGCCGTTTTCGCGTTGTAGTGTGGACAGTGAATCCGGAGGTATTTCAAACCGATGACGTAAGTTTAGTCATGTGATCCATGTAGTACCAAATAGATATTCATGTTTATCGGTATTGTGCCTTTTATGTGTTATTCATTTTTACACTATTGCTAAAATATGTTACTTTCTATGTTACTTAATATGTGCTATTCTTCATAGCACAGCACTGCAAAGATGACAGATAATGTAGCTTACTCACATTTGCTGTCCTGCGGCAAAACAGGAGAGCAGTTGCGTTTTAGACCAAACATATGGTGACTGAATGCGACCTGGACGCAGTAAAGTGAATTTAGAAGTTTCTCATCCACACTGAAACGTTGGAAAACGCCTGAAAACGCTAGTGTGGATGGAGAGCGTTTTTAAACGAAAACCCCGTTTTCAAATCTATCCGGATTAATGTGGACGTAGCCTGACAGGCTCAACCCTGTAACCCTCCAATACCTTTTTTTTTTTATCCACAATTTTCTACATTATTGTCAGTCTGAGCTTAAAACATGCCAGTACATGCCCTGCCACTTGGAGTCCACTATGTCAGAAACAGATGAATCTGCTGTCGAATGTGTGTGGAAGACTGATTTGTATTTCACATTCTAAATATCAAAGTGATCAAGCAAAAGTCAAGAAACCTCTCCTGAAGGGAGTGTTAAAGTTTAAAAATGTCAGTTTTATGAATATTTGTGGTTATCATATGTGCTTTTAAATCACTTGAGAATTCAACCTCAAGAGCATTTTTTTTTTCTTCTGTTCTGTTCGTAGTCGTACACCAAATTCTTTCTTGTTTACACTTGGGTATCGGTCTTGTCGGCCACACTTGGCTCTACCAAGATGCACGCAGGGCTCATTCAAGCAGTCGGCCCCACAGTCTGCCGCTCTGAAAAGGCTCTCATGCTCTTTATTCACAGAGGAGCCAGAGGTGTCAGAAATATAGACACGCTTTCACGTGACGGAGACTTTGCCAGTCTTTTCTCCCTCTCTCTTAAGCCTGGCATTCTGTCTGCACATACAGGTATTGAAGGGCTCATTGAATAGTGTCAAACTTCATAGTTCTCATTTTGCTTCCTGTACATGCAAGGAGAAAAGTGCAGTGTTTTCCTTTTGTGGTCCCTCTCTCTGGCCTAATTTTTCTTTCCCCCTTGAAGCACCATATTTAAGGCACAGCCACTTGCTTTGTCTATGCGCCTTTGTGCATTCGTCTGTTGCTTAGATCACCCTCGTAGTTTTTGTTGTCCTTAATGTATGCAGGCAAGACTAAGTCTAGACTATTTTTTTTTCCCCAATTTTTTTTTTTTTTTTTTGCAGGACAATGGGAAGTATTTCAGTTTTTTTTTTAGAAAATATTTAAGATATTAAATATGTCTGAATGTAGGGTGTATATGGAATAACTAATAGTAAAATATTATTTAATTAATACTTGTTATATTATTTATCTTAACCAGAAATGTATATATTGTGGTTTAAGCACGCACATTGAATTTAAGTCTTGAAAGTCTGTTTAGACTAATTGTCATTCTGCTCAGCAGTGTCTTTGAACGAGCCCCCTTCGTCTATCCCTTGCGCTAAACATTTGTAACAGAAACAATATCATGTAGAGATTTTTGCCATTTCAGCTTTCAAGCTAACTGAATCTGATCCTAAGGTTTGGATATCCACATCATGGAAAGTTCTGACATTTTGCCAAATATTTGTCATCATTAAGTTACTAACGTGGTTCTGAGCCTAGAAGTTTAAGCCATTTTACCATCTTTGACCATTTTTAAGATTTGTTTATCATATAGCCAAACATATTTTCCCCCTTTTAGTCAAATTATCCTGTAGTGTGGAGCGTATGTTACTGTATTTTCTTCCCAGCCTGCTGGAGTGTCACGTGAAGACTTTGTGTAAGTCTGTGTTTGAAGGCCTTTTGTTCACAGTTCATGCTAAAGAACCTCCTTTATATGAATCAAGTGGCAGATGATAGACAATGATGAAAATTTGATTCTTTGAAGTTGTAATAGCGTTTGAAATGTGTGAAGTTCCTGCATTGAAAAGTGAGCTGCTCGTAGGATTCACAACCTTGGGTGGCTGCTTTCTGGGAGGTTTGTCTCTGTGGTGTTGCCGACTTCCCATTGCTGGTCGCTAATTCCTATAGGAATTGGGCTCTCTTTCCCTTTCAGCAGACACTCCTTTAGCTCAGCTGCACCACACTAGAGTCTAGTACCATGAAACATGCTACTGTACACATCTTTCAGATCACCTTCTTGTAACAGTCCTCTCTTATTCTTTTTATACAATAAACCATGAGCACTTTTAAAAGGGTCATGACATGGATTATTTTATTTTAATATTTTCTTTGGGGTTCACTTTTATAATGTTAATAAAGCTTTTTGCTAAAAAAAAAAAAAACAAGCTTAACAAACACACACACGTATTTAGTATTATTATTATTATTATTATGTGGAAAAACAATTGTTTTCAACTCTCATTCTGCCCATCTGTCTAAAATAACCCGGAGTGGTGGCTCCTTTAAATCTACACTGGGTGATTTTTATCCCCATCTAGCGGTGAAAAGGTATATGACCATCCAGTGAATATTAGTTTCTGTTTCTCTCAATTCCGATTTCGTTTTAACTCCTACGGTGGCCAATGTAGTCCAAGATTAACATGGCTTCCAGTTCGACCTCGTCCATGAGTGTTAACTCAAACGTAAACGCGAAAGGCGAAGCTTGAATTAACGGGTATGTCCCTCTTTGGCTAATGTACTTTCAAGATGGAGGGGCAACATGGCGACCGACATTAGAACCCCTTACCCGTATGTATTTTCAACGGCATATTATACACTCACGAGAATACTTTATTACTTGAACAAAGTAAATATACGTTAATGAACACATATATTTTTGAAAGAACTAAGTGTTTTTAACTAAGAATAAACTAAAAGAGTTACACAGTGTAGCTTTAAGGCTTTTCCACAAACAGTCACTGTTATGATTCCCTGACGTCATTGCATAGGAAATGGTATCAACGTCCACTCGCTATGCACATAAGTGTTTGAAAACCATTAGGGGTGTAACAGAAGTCACATTTTGGTACGTACCTCAGTTTTGGTTTCATGGTCCGATGCAAGTTTGGTACAACAGGATAAGGCAACAAATCCCCAATGTTAGGTTTCTTTTCATTTATTTTAAACAGACAGCAGTGCAAATTACAGTTTACCTATCCGCATTTAGTCCCCGCTGAGGTAGTTGTAGTTTGTACGTTTGACTTATTTTATAGCTTCTTATACTTTTATAATGAGTTTTGCTCCTTTAAACTGACAAATATCTAAGAGATAGGGTTGTGTCATTTCATTTTATTATACATGTACATGCACTGAAGATAATCTGTACATAAGCACATATTGCCTGAACCACATTAAAGTGTTGTGAGTGACGTTATCAGTAACGCTGCTGTACCATTTGAGTTGCATTGCAGTGTGGATTTCTGACTGTGTTCGTCGTCATCATGTATGGCGGAATACCATAGCAAGTGCTTGGGAGTGCCGAGTCAAAGTGCTCCGTCCCGAGCAATAAAGTTATTCCGCCATACATTATAATTCTACATTTGACACGCTTGCCTTAGAAAAGCGCAACGTTTTATTTCGTCACCATTCTTGGTCGAGTTATACTACTCGTCTAGCTATTTAAATGGGGAAAACTGGTTTGGTCGCTTCTCTGCTTGGATCCTAATGAATGAGCTGGGCTAAGCTAAGTGCTAACAAAGTTTCGCTGCAAGACCCATGTATGCATATGCATCAACTTGTCTTAGTTAAGGGAATAACATTTAATATGAAAAAACGTATGCCTTTAAGCTACATCTATTACAGATGTCATGATTGAAGTGAAATACAAATGAGAAGTATCAATTGTGGCATTACTCTTACAGTATATTTTCTCATGTTACATCATATTTCTTACACGTGGTTTGCAGCATTATGCTTATTGAATGCTTGTGAATGCAATGTCATATCAAAGGCATTTTGATTTTTTGTCATATCAAAGGCATTTTGACAAATTTGGGCAAATTTGCTAATCATAAACAAAGTGCAGAAAAGATGCAAGTAAGAGATTAATTTTGTAGTATAGACCTCTTCAGTGATTATAATAGGAGTTTTTGAAGAAGTGCATAATTCACAAAATATTGAACACGGGCAAAGAACCCTGACAAGTCATCATGACCTCAGTGTTCTTTGCCCGCTTTCTTTTTTATCATTTATTCGATTTAAATAACTGTTTAGTTTTTCATGCTACTGAAATAACCAATATGAGGCCTTGATTTTCTAATCTGTAAAAGCAATAAACAGTTATTAGCATGTATCTAGACAAAATATTGACTTGCTTTTACCTGCACAAAAACTTTCTATTAATCAACAATAATGATTTTGTCATATTGCAGCTTCACCCTCTGGGAAGGTTCCTGGTTTTTTTAGGTTATTTACATTCTGCATTATTGTGTAAATACATGAGCAGCGTTAGATGTTCTGTGTACATAAACAAATGCATTTCAGGTGCAGCCTCTGTTCCACCTTTGCAGTGTAAAGATGGCTTTTGTTGATGTTGAAAAAGTGTAACAATCTATAGTATTTTGATTGATTGTAAGTATTTGAAAAAAAGAACACAAATACATTTAATAAGGTTGTAGCAATGGTAAAGATTCAGGGAAGGAGACGGGAACTGGTGAACATTCAATGTAACTTAATTCTAATATAAACAAATTAAAAAAAACAAGTAAGTAAAGCATCAGCTCCTCACAGACGACTGCCTCATAAACATAAAACACAACATAAATAGTCCAGGCCTAGTCCTCTCTCGTCCTTCACTATCGTTACTTCTTTTATCATTCCGGAGCTCCACCGTGACAGACGGTGACCCGCCCTGCTTGCCTAAAGCAATTATAATGATTTCCTTTTCAAAAGGTAAAAAAAGAGCATGGAAATCAATTCCAGCAGGCAAATAATTTCCCTTAATGGAAAAGTACATTTCTGACCTTTTTTTATTATTATTAATATTTTTCAGTTATTCATTTAATCTAGCACAAATATTGGTGTTTTGAGACAATCCAGCTTAAATTGATTTGGGTAAAACTCTGCAATCATAACTGCCCTGAATATTTCACCTGCTGAGATTAAAACCTTCAGGTTTAATGTACTATTCAATTCAAGTTCGCAGTGTTCTTTTCACTTTCACAACTGAAAGCCCAGGATTCTGACCTCTTACTGTAGACCTGCAGTGAAGATCACAATAGACTGTCTCGATGCATTTTGAGAGTGTGAGAAATTAGCTTGTCTAGACAAGTCTACGTCTGCATTCAAAAAAAGAACAATTTGGGCTTTTATGCACTTTTGGGATTGGGAATAGTACAAATATGTGAGAACAACAAAATCTCATTTTATGACTTTTTTTTATAAGAGCACAAATGTGAATCTTGTTTTTGGCAAACAACATATTAAAGTGTAACTTCACTGATTTTCACCTGCTTTGTATTGTTGCATAGCCTGGATGCCAGGCTGAACCCCGCCCACAACATTTTTTGGTCGGGAAGTTCGGTCTGGACTTGATCCATTGAGGATCTGGACTTGATCCATTCTGTTGGGCCAATCATATTGCCAGGGCGGGCTTTATACGATGATTGACAGATGATCTGCAGTTACGTAATCACGTTATCAAAGAGCGCTTGGGTTGAACTTGTTTCCCTCAGATAACTGCAACTTGAGAATTGAGATGTACAGATTATGCTATCGCGTCTGTTGCAAAAGAAATCGACAGCGTATTCATTTTAAAGGCGAACAGAGAATTGCAATCAAGGCATTTGGCAATCGGAAAAATGTGTTTATCGTCTTTCCTACGGGATTCGGCAAAAGTTTAATTGATCAGCTGGCTCCAATGGCCGCTAAGATGATGGGACGCAGAAAGAAAGAAAGAAAAACTCTGGTCGTTGTGTTTTTTCCTTTGGTCGCGCTCATGGAGGACCAAGTAAAAGAAGCAACACTCATTAATTTACTACTTCTTCCAGTGTGCGTGCAGTTGAGTTCTGTTGACGACTATTTGTAGCTCAACATGCGTCACTTACTGCGTTGCTCTGATTGGTTGTAGGTCTATCCGATTCAGTGCAGGGTTTTTTTTTGTTTTGTTTTTTTGTTGTTGTTGTTTTTCCTTGTTCGGTTAAGACACGTCTCATAATCAAAGCCCTATGGAGCAGTATCAGACTCACATTCTATGAGTATGACGAAGTCAGGCTAATTGTTACCGTGTCTGTATTATAATGTAATGTTACTCTTTCTCTGTGTTACCTGGACTGAGAAATTCACATTTAATTGTCTGCAAAAGTCTTTTGACTGTTTCAGGGCTTTCGTGAAGTCTACAGATTATACTTTAGAATTTTTCTTAATTGACTGAGGGTTATTAACAGAACAGTTATTGTAAGAGTAAAAAACACTGATCATTTTATCATAGTCATACAATGTCTAATCTTTAAACAGCATTAGGGCCGCACAATATATCATAATATCGCAAATTGACATTGCAATGACTTGTGATATCTAAATGATTTTAATAGGCTACTTCAAAATGTTGTGAAGTCATTTTTATGTTGATGCATATAGCAGAGAATAGACTGCACGTGACTGTTACTTAAAGGAGTAGTTCACTTTTAAAAAACTTTTGCTGATAAGTTACTCACCCCCATGTCATCCAAGATATCCATATCATTCTTTCTTCAGTCGAAAAGAAATTAAGGTTTTTGATGAAAACATTCCAGGATTTTTCTCCATATAATGGACTTCAATGGTAACCAAACGGTTCAAGGTCCAAAAGACAGTTTCAGTGCAAACTGTTCAAAGGGATTTAAACAATTTCCAACAATGAATAAGGGTCTTATCAAGTGAAACGATCGCTCATTTAAAAAACAACAAAAAAACAAAGTTTTATAAGTTTAAATGGTCGCCTTGCTCTGTTCTGTGATGCGTGTTCGTGACTTTCCTATTCTCATTTTTCACCCTTCTTCCCTCAGGTCGTAGATAAAGACAGCTACCCTATAAAAAATCACGGCTAGGGGAGAGCTTTGTAATTGCAGCCATAAAAGCATTGAATTCACAGAAAGCCTAATTTATGTGTACAATGTGTATATGTGGATGTTATGAGTGATGAATGTTGCTCCTGGTACAGACTGTGTAAACAAATTTCCTCTATTGAGGACAATAAAGAAGGAATATGAATATGAACTCGTTTATCAAAATGAACGAATCTTTTCCCGAGTCAACTCGTTGAATGAACCAAATGACACGAAAAAAGATTTGTTCATTTTGATAAACGAGTTCAAAAACGAGAGTCACGAACGTGCATCACAGAACAGAGCAAGGCGACCATTTGAGCTTATAAAACTTAAACTTTGTTATTTATTTTTTTAAATGAGCGATCGTTTCTCTTGATAAGACCCTTATTCATCGTCTGAAATCGTTTAAAGCCCTTTGAACAGTTTGCACTGAAACTGTCTTTTGGACCTTAAAGCATTTGGTGGCCAGTAAAGTGCATTATATGGAGAAAAATCCTGGAATGTTTTCATCAAAAACCTTAATTTCTTTTCGACTAAAGAAAGAACATTAGTTTCTCTCAGTTTACACTCCATTTGTGTTTGTGGTAATCAAGTTTGAATTTTTTTTGGAGGTTTTTCAGATTTTCCGTTGTGGCGTTCTCTCCATGTTTATGACTCTCTGCCTACAATGCGGTGAATTCTTCACTGGAAAAAAGAAAATAACTCACTCCTGCTAAATTTTTACTATTTAAATTCTTGCACCTGGGAACAATGCGACACAATTACAACTAAAAGTTTGTGAAGAAGCATTGCCTTGGATGGCAACATGCCCAGTGCATTATGGATGTTAAAGTTTTCCTACCTATTTGGCAAAAGTAAAGACAACAGCCTTTCTCTGTTTTCTCTAGTCTGTATAGGCAGCCAAGTTTTATTGAAAGCTGATTTTGCCAGCAGTGAAGTACCCCTCCAACTCTTAGGATTTGATGAACAGTTTTGCCTTTAATCATATTGTACTCGTATGAAAATGTTCTCTTATCTCTCTCATTTTGTCAGGACATCACAGCTTTGACTGGTGTTCCCGAGGAGCATATTAAGACGCGCAAAGTCCGTATCTTTGTGCCCGCCCGCAATGCCATGCAGTCTGGTGTCAAAAACACTCAAAAGTGGAAGATGGATTTTGACACCAGAGAGCGCTGGGAGAACCAACTGATGGGCTGGGCCTCCTCGTGAGTGGACGGACGTCATTATGATAAATGTGCTTTTTGAATTGCCGGATGGAAATCCATTGTCTGAATAATTTTTTATTCCCATCTAGGGGAGACCCCCTGTCCAACATGGTGCTTACTTTCAGCACCAAGGAGGAGGCTATCGCTTTCGCAGAGAAGAACGGTAATCCATTTAGACGTTTTTCCACTATCGTGACTATATTTTTTAAACACTACAATCTTCCTATTAGAATCGCATCCAAAAACGTCTCTTGAGAGAGAGGATGCTTAGCTTTGAAAAAGGAAATGTGTTTGTGTTTGTGGCATAAAGATTTGCATTTATCCTCACCCTGTCTTCTTTGGCCTGGTGTTTACACCGCACATCAGCAGCAGTGGACATATCCCAAATCCAGCCTGTAAGATATACTTGGCTGAGCCTGCTCTGCGCCTGTTTATTTTTACAGGTTGGAGTTATGATATAACAGAAAAGAGGGTCCCTAAGCCGAGAGTGAAGTCATATGGAGCAAACTTTTCCTGGGACAAAAGGACCAGAAGGTCGGCCAAGTAGTCGTCCCATCTCTGCCTGTCTGTGTTATCTTTAACAGACTTGTAAAAATAATATACTCTATGTATCTAATAAACTTTCTTTACAACATCTTCCTTTACCAAGTCTGGAGATTACTTCACGAATAATTGTAATGACACAATATCCATGGTAGTATTTAGCACTTTTTATTACTGAAGCTGTTGTTTGTTCTAGCCGTGTGCTTTGAAATGTCATCTCCGTTTCCTCAGAAAATAATTCTTGTCAGGTGGTTTGTTTTCCCCCCCTTCAAATCCTCTTGAAGACAGTTTAGCGTTAATGTTTCTGAAACGGCAAGATGAGGTAAATGTCAAGCTTCAAAGACTGAATGCGGCTAGTTATGTTTACTCTCATGTTCCTCCAGGGATGAACTGAGATGAGGAAAACACCTGTCTGCTCCAAATGATGTTCAATTGAAAAAGCAGTGGTCGTTTTACTCTGTCGTCTCTGCTAGCACATTTGCACAGTGACTGTTACTACTCAAACCATGTTCATTTCACATCATATTACAAATCTACGTTATCTGGAATCGTTAAAATGTGGTTTACATTTTTAAGCCTTAAGTCAGAATGAGTGACTTTACTTGATTGATCTGGACATGACACCATTGCCTTCTAATGGCATGCATGTAAAAGAAGTAATTGGTGAGTGACTGAAAGTTCAAGAAAAGTGCAACATCCAGAGAAGTTCTATGCAAACAGAATGTGAGAAAGACCACACAGATCATTGTGAAGGACAGGAGATGATTTTGAGAAGCTTTGCGTAACACTGGCCTTTAGGGGAGAGTGACCCAAACTGCAAGAACAACGCAGTCATTTCTGCTTTATCATCTTGTATGGTGGTCATGTGTGATTGGTTTTCATCAGAGAGAACCATTTTAAATCTGAAAGTTTTGTCCTTATGGGAACATTAGCATGATTCAGTTAAAAAGTATTTCCCAACTAGTTGGATTGTGTGGGAAAAGTGCTGTGTATTTTCTGGCTATAGATTAGATTTAGGACAAACCTTTTTTGAGGTCAATCTCAAGACACATGTTGTTTTACCAATGGCAGAACTCAATTCTTTAAAAACCACACCACTGACCAATTGATATGTATTTTTTTTTATTGATTTCACTCTTAATATCTGTACAAATACATCAAACTTTGTATATACATATGACATTTACATAAAAATACAAAACTATATATTTATAACTGAATTTTGTTTTTATATTGAGATGTCTGAAAATAAAAATGCATTTTGACAACAAAGTGAAAACAGTGAAAAAGTGAACATTTTCTATATTGATACGGCATCCTCTTTATGACCTTTTCTTTAGCTCTGCAAGAGCAATATAGAGCAGAATATTGGCAAAAACAAGACAAAAAGTTGCATGGCACGGTTTTCTCAAACAAGTATCACCCACTGCTAATTTCTGTCCTATTGCAAACTGCTGCTGTTGATGACCGACAGCAAGATAATCATCAGGGGTTTCCTATATGAGAAACGTTATCCTGCTGCACCATATCACAAAACATTGAAGAACGTTCAAGAAAATCCCTTTGGTCAGTTACACTGAACTGTAAACAAAACCAGAAATATACATGTATATTAAAGAGTGACATTTTTTTTTTTTCCAATGCATTTCCATTTTTTTTCCAATAAATAAACTTACAAGCTAACATGCAGGTATGTTTGAAATAAACATCTGTGATACAGAATTGACATTGATAAGCATTTATACAGCTCAGGGAATGCAATTTACAGCTTGCAGAAGACTCACACTTTACATGATAGCATTTTACCTCACAATAAATAACACTGCTTCTCTTTGGACAAATATATATCTGTCTTAATTAAAACAAAAACAAAAAGAAAGAAAAGGGAAAGACAACACAAGTGATAACAAAATGGCATGATAGACAAGTAAGCCAGACACTGTAAATGTATAAATTATAAAACAGAACACTGTATAAATAAACATCAAGCAGACTGAACTACATGTATACTTCTTTCTTTTTTCTCCGAAAAATAAATTAGCATACACATATGTACAGTGTGGACATGATTCCGTGCCCTAGGACTGTTCCACTGGTTGATAGGGCTTTATCCATCCAGTACAGGTGATAAGTGGATAAAAGCCATGTAGTCCTGGTCTTCCTCATCATCATCTTCGTCCTGGTCTTCAGTAATGGCTATATGGGAGAATACATGGTAGCTGTTGCATGAATATAGACCACAACAGCGCAGAATGTATGTGAGTATTTGTCTCTTTATCCCAAAAGCCTCTGACAATCTAGTGGGTTTTAGGCTACTTGCCAGCTTGACCAGGTGCTCTGGCTCCCAAATGTATGCGAACAAATGTACATAATAAAGGAAGTCACTGGTGTGACGGGACAGGGCTGATCAGACGCTTTAGTGGCTTTTTTTCTGGTTTTGCGTCTATATCCATCACTTTGGATGCACTGTTGTGCACCGGTCGACCGTAGCTACGTGGTCAAGCAATGGCACAGTTCTGAGGTATATATATATATATTCTACATAAAAGTTTACATTGAAAAAATGACATATGCAAAGCAATCAAACAAACAGGACAACACGATCACAGCAGAACTGCACACACATATTCACCGTTCTAATGTTAGATGTCTAACAGCAGAGACTGAGAAATAACAACAATCTTGTCCTGCAAACTGTAAAATGCTGGGGTCATTCAAACCATGAGGTGATCATAAAGTTGGTCCCTTGAAATGATACCTTAAGGCACGTGAACATTAAGGTAAGCGATTCATTCACATTAATCATTTGATTGGTTTGCAAATTGGAATGCAAGTATTCCCTCTCTTTGATGCCGTATTACTGATAGCAGATCCAGCTTCATCAATTCATTCTCAAAGCTAATTAACCATCTGTCGAAATAGGTAGTCTAGTTGACTTTTAAACAATGGCACCAATGTTACAATCACCTTATGTGAGTGTAAGGAAAAGGATTCGTGTCTTTTCAAACCCTCAGGGCTATTTATGTCATAGTGCATTTGAAGTCATCGATTACAGCCAAACGCATAAATCAAACAAAAAACAAAATTTATAAAACACTTACATAACAACCATGAATATGGAATTGACAAGTTGATATGATTGTATAAGTCTCTACATTTACACTATAACAAAGGGGGAAATATGCTGGTCAGGTCAGAGCGAACTAGAATTCAAACATGATGATGCCCACTAACTGTAAAAGTTAGTCCGCACATGTTTTCTTGTTAGTTAAATGAAGAAAATTAGTACGTCAAAGGACTCCTTGAAAGAGCTCTTTGAAACCCTTTTTTTTTTTTAATACATTGATTTCCATTGATTAAGTAATATGTTTGTTTTTTAATAGGCATTTTTTTTTCCTCTCAAGAAAATGCAAAATGAATGAAGCCAGCCAAAGAGGACATGCAAAGAACTTCCAATCATAAGTCCTTTCTGTAGCTTAACTCTTAGCAGCAGGAAGGGAATGAAGAGGCGTTATTTGGAGGGGTGGGAGGTTTTGGGGAGGAGGTTGCTTGGGGCAGCATTGGATTGTCTTTTAAGATGTATTACTTACAGTTGCAAGATCCTAAATGCTTAACCTCCAGGAGAACCCCCAAAGAGCAAGCGGCCTGCTTCATGGTGCACTCGCTGGGATACGTGGTGTTGTCGCTGGCGCACACGGCCTCCTCCGAGCGACTTTCTGGGCATGACTCCACACAAACTGAACAGCGCCCGCGACCCATCTTGGCATCCCATAGACACTTCTTCCCTGCGCTGCACTGGATATCATCGCATGACTTGGCCTCTGTAAACACAACTCAATTAAACTCAAATAAATCAATTTCTACTGATAACACTCCAGAGCTTCATAAAAAGAAATACATAAATGTAGTTGTTGTTGTGGAGAACTGTTAGCAAGTCACGCTCAGTTTGTTATTACACACGAGATGATGTTGCCAACATCAGGAAACAATTAGACACCAATGACTTTCCTTTGCAAGTAATAATCACAACTGGGATTGTTACGAAAGACTAATGGAACAGAATGCATTTGGGATTTCGCCATTGTTGCACTACGCACTCTGAACCAATACCCCACCAAACTGCACTGTTTCTGTATTTGAAACTTTTCTCATTTAAATGAAACATCACAACTCCTAGCAAAATTTGTGTGAACACTCACTGATGCATTTCCCTTCGTATGCCACTCCAATGGATCTACCGAGCAAGCACGTGGCTCTCCTTAAATGGCACGCGCTGGCGTAAACAATCCCATCGTTGCCACAAAGGTACTGATCCGGAGATGTGACCTCTGGGCATATGCGGTTGCATGTCACACAGTACGCGTTGTTTGTCTGGTCCACCACACAGGTCGAACTTCCCGGACACAGGACATCACGGCACGTCTCTGTGAAGGTGAGAAGGGAAGACTAAATGATTTTCTTATTTTCACAACCAATGACCTAGTTGACCAAATTGTTTCTTTGTAATTAATCTTTGAAATGTGTGACTTTTTATTTTAGTAAACACCTATTGTAAGAACTGGAGCAGGGCTGGATAAAAGTGCTGAAATCAGTTTTGTTGTTTTTGTGTGAAAACAGTGTTACATACTTTTGCATTTGCCTTGATACTGCACCTCCAGATCTGGGTGCCCTTTGCATTTGGATTTCAGAAGGGCACATTCATCTCGGTATGTTTTTCCGTCTGAGCCGCACACCGGCCCCTTCCAGGTGATATTGGAGCAGTCTGGGGCGCAGACGCAGCGAGGCTTACTCCTCCTGTTCATTTTACATCTCTTCCCAGGGCCACAGTCCACATTATCACATGTCTCTAAAATTCAGAGAGGCACACAGGAACATGACATTTAAAAGCAGCTGAATCTACAGTAATTTAAATATTTAATTAATTATTATTTTTATTAATTAATTGTATTTATTTGGGCTATATTAAAGCAAGAAAATGTGAGAGATGAGGACAGGGACACTGCGGCACAGTTTTTATGCATAACTTTTGAAATATGCATGTAGGCTAATAAGTTTTTATAACATGTAATAGCAACCATGTGCGAATTAGACGTTTCCACCTGAGAAAAAAAAAAACGAACATGGGATTCTACCTTTACAAGGTATGCAGTTTGGAGCACCGCCATTGAAGATCATCCACCTGAATAATGTGCTGTTTGGCACATCTTCCTCGGTCCAAGATGTACCGAGCCTCCCACTCCGGCAGCATTCCTCTCGACTCATCCCAGGCATGTAGAGGACCTGACATCTCCCGTTCTTGCCTTGCTGTAGCCAGCAGTTACCAGCTGTAAACAAAAAGAAAAAGAACCAGTCGTATTAAAGTCTGAAGCCAATGACCCAGACACAACACGTGCAGCCTGTATTAGCTGGAGCTCTCTTGCTCCCCCTCCCCCGCTGTATTTTGTCTGATTTTTCCCAACGTAATGCGACTATTTTACACTTGCATGCCTTCACCCAGACAACTCAAGGGCTTTGGGTCTGGTCGGGAATATGCTTTCCCTGTCGTCGATTATGTTATGACCGGGCAGAGACTTATTGTCTTAAATTAAGTGTCAGACTGTAAGACTCGTCTACCTATTTAAACAATGTGCATGGCAGTCTAGACTCCAGTTCCTCGAGCGCTCTGTGCCAACTGTCTGCGCTCATCACGTTTCACCACACTTACAGGAGCATTACAAACGCCGATTTTACCAACACAAACACATGTATCCGCTGCCCATAATAAGGTTCAGATTTTTATTATTTTTTAAACTGTCAACCATGAGTGGAATTAGTCGTGTTTATTTATTACATTAGGCATTCGCGCCGGGGATAGCCTACCACGAGCCAGACAATCCAATTAAATCATACGGTCACGCGAGCTTCATCAAACTTTGTTTAAAAATGATCATGTCCTTTTAATGACAGAGACGCAAAGCGATTCAAATAATTAAATGCATTTTTTGTGTGTTATGTTCACTGATATTTGGATGCCAGACGAGGTAGACAGTCTAAAATCACTATTTGAAAAAAATAAAAAAATAAAAATACAATCGAATGTCTAGTGCATTGGGTTTATTTGAGTGTGTTAAATATGCATTTAAAACAAAACATTCATTCTTCATAATATCGAAAGACAAAAATACTACCATGATATTAAACATTTTATCCATTATTATCAAGACACGAAATGCATCTCGGTGTTCTTTAGTTTTGACAATCTTGACGTGAGCATTTATTTTAGACAACGATACAATTTTCAGTTAAAATTTTCGTTTCTTAATTTAGCCTAAATTTCGGCTGTTCTTTTCTTTTTTAGATAATGGTGCATGCAAGGACGCACCTGTCTCGAGGATACCAATGCAGGCGCGAGCCAAGAACAAAACTTTACAGTTGTCTAGTATTTAAGCAACTCTCTGCATTCTAAAGCAACACTTTCATTCTAAAGGAACTCCAGCCCCATGTCTAAAGCATGTCAAAGAATCATTTTGAAGAAACAAATATAGAAAAAGTGCACTCACCTTGCACTTTTTGATCTTCAATCAAATAACATAGCCATAAGAGTAATAAAATCATTCCCGGGTGGAGGTGCTGACGCTTTAGCATCCTTAGCATGTTTAAAGAGAGAAAGAGTATTGAGACGAGCAGCGCAAAAGTAATCTTCTTACTCAGGCAGTGCTGAATGAACGCTGCTCTCAGAGTGCCACCTCTTTTTAAGTGTATAAGGGGTCTCGGGCCGACTGTCTGTGGTGTGGGCGGTCTTCCTCTCTGTGGGGGTGGGGAGAAAGACTTTCCCCCCCCCCCCAAGTTCTTTCAATCCAAATCAGGTGACATAGCTGGTTGAAACTTTCTCTTGCCTCTAAATCACAGCAGAGTTTTGCAGAATACTAAGTCGCAGGAAGCAGTTAAATAAAATGGTCCAATTTGTAGCTTGCGACCAAGAAGCATCCTTATGGATATTCAGCACTGATAAGACGTGGATGTGACTTTACAATTACACAGGAAAGTAATATTAGGATATGAGCAACAGCATTTTTAAACTCACCCCAAAGACCCAGTTACCAATGAATATTGCGTGTTCAGTGTTAACAAAAGGGAACATGTTTGTAGTTGAATGATTAGATAGCCTAACAGTGAGAATTACAAATACAACTGCATATTGATAGCCTGCGACAGTCTCCACAAACCTTTGCGGAGATGGGAAATGTCACAACTTTCTAGGCCATGACAGGTCTGATTAACAGTAGCCTAGGGTGTTAATTTAATACAAGGTTACTGCTGAAAGGTGATCTGAGCAAGGAGACAATGGATTACAGAATAAAAGCGAGAGACTATTATTAGACGAGACAGGTGTTGCGGTTTCCTTTCGGGATCACAATCTAGATCCCATTCAATTTCCGAACGGCGGTGGCGCAAGGCAGACTACACGGAATTCATTTCCATAGAATTGAGACACGCGAGACTGACTTGAGGAGGATTTAGCCTCTGTGCTGGAGGCGCACGCGCGACCTCTTCTGCAAGATTCTTGAAGCGCAGGAAACAGACGTGCGTGCACGCTCAACTTCACGTCTTAGGCCATTAGCAACGTGTTGTTAGTTTAGAGGACGGGAGTATCGTGACTGTAGCAAACACACGATATGTAGGAGTTTCTTTATTTTAATTTGATTCGACTTTTAGATTTTTTTTATTTAGGCAAAACCAGTCATTATAGAACAAATGTGTGTTTGATAGCCTAATTACAATGAATTGCACGGTAATCTACAATCTCTAAAGTGTATTTGTAAGCCAACCTTTTAGTTTTCTATACAAATCAGACAATCAAGCTAGTCTAAGCGTAGCCCCATAGTTATAGGCTATAATTAATCGAATAAATAAATAAAAAATCCGTTTGTTTGAAGCAGATGTAGGCTGTAGCCTAACTTTTATGTTAGGCCTATATGAACATTATTAGCCTATGTTTAGTTTACCGTCCTCCATTTCTGACACCTTTAACTTCATGTTTGTATAATAGCCAATCCATAAAATTACAGGACTATACCTTATGTTTAACTTTCAGAACAAACAGACTTTATACAAAGTCTTCTTCCCAATACTTTAGTAGTGATTTCATTTTAATAATAGCTATCTGCATTTGACAAAGTCTCAGGGTCTGATCAAAGCATGAAGGCTAATACATTTTGTTCAAGCCAAGAAATGATAAAACATGTTACACGTATTTCCACAGGCTGTCAGTTATAAAGAGCCAACCGGATGACAAGCACAGCCTAATGGCTGGGAGTGTATCATTATGTTCCCTAGCTGCAATGTTTGTCTCGGGTCACGTGGTGCACGTTGAGACATTGCATCAAAAACAGTATCCAAAACAAAATCCACCCACATTACAACACCCCCCCCCCCATTATTTAAATATAATGAATAAATTATAGTTGGTCAATAGAATATTTTTTTGAAGTTCTAACTACCAACAGGATGTCATGTGTTTCCAGATATGCAAAATGATCAAATAAACCTAGCCTGACTTATTAAGAATTGTTAAAATATGGTGGAAACTAAAGTAAATAAAACAAAAAATACTTTCTTATGATAATTTAGCTAGCTACTTTTGTTATGAAGGCCACCACAACCCTCCTAAAGTTCCTCCTGCTATTTCTTGTTGTCGTCACCTTAACAGTTTTATTGAACACTAACAATATGCTGACATCTAGTGACAGTGTAGTGCTTGTACAGTTGTTGCTAACTTTGCATTTAGACACAACATAGAGTAGACATTATAACATAAAGGTTTTGGAGTTATTTGTATTATTTTTATTACTCACAAAATAATACAAAATCAAAACGTGATTACCAAAGGTCAGATCAGGAATGTATTATCCATGCCTAAATTGCTTCCAAAATGCTGCAAACAGGCTTTAGCTCAGACCGTAACACAGTCTCATCCCAACACGTCATATAACTGACGTCTTGGGACGTCTTTTGACCATACGTCAACATCTGCCGTTTTAGGGTACACTTTAACGTCAGTTACCTGGGACGTCATACATCTGACGCTTTACCTTTGGGGTAGGTTTAGGTCTGGGGTAGGATTAGGATCCGATAACGTCATCTAACCAACGTTAAAGGGTACCCTAAAACGGCCGATGTTGACGTATGGTCAAAAGACGTCCCGCGACCCATCTTTAATGCTCTCGATACATGGCCCCATCCATCCTCCAAGGACCCCATTGTTTGATTGAGTGTGTGGACAGGTGTCTTTTATTCAGGTAATGTGCAGTTAATACAGGTAATGTGTGGAGAACAGGAGGGCTTCTTAAAGAGAAACTAACAGGTCTGTGAGAGCAGGAATTCGTGATCAAATACTTATGTCATCATGCATTACTTAAAAATCATACAATGTGATCTTCTGGATTTTTGTTTTAGATTCTGTTTAAATTAGGAATATAAATATTCTTTCCTTTTCCCTTAATTCTCCCTTGTCTGACTTATTCTACTCTAAGAATTGCCTGCACTTTGTATTTTGAGCTCTCTTTACGTTGACTTGCTTAATTTAGCCCTAATTTGTAAGTCGCTTTGGATAAAAGCGCCTGCTAACTAAATGTTAATGTAAAACCAATTATTTATAGACACATGCTAGAACAGAGTACAGCAGCAGTGTTTATGAGGTGCTGGATATGAGGTGCTGGATGTTCTTGTGCTTTATATGGGATTATCACGCTTCCGGGTTTCATGGGCGGGATTTGTCAACTTTGTGCATGTCCACTTCCGACGCAGTTCAACAATGGCTGAGACGAAGGCTATATGTCACTGCTCTGTTCCACTTTGTAAATCTAACCAACAACGCCAACCCTACTTAAGTGGATTAAAACTTTAAAACAAAACAAGGTAGCACGTTTGTTTGCAGCCGGCACTTTAGTGAATCAGACTAATTTACCAGGGATGCCGTACACTTCCGACGCAGTTCAACAATGGCTGAGACGAAGGCTATATGTCACTGCTCTGTTCCACTTTGTAAATCTAACCAACAACGCCAACCCTACTTAAGTGGATTAAAACTTTAAAACAAAACAAGGTAGCACGTTTGTTTGCAGCCGGCACTTTAGTGAATCAGACTAATTTACCAGGGATGCCGTATAAATAAACTTAGTGTAGTCCGTCATCAGTTCGCCAGCGAGATCTGTGATTCAACGGAAGTGGCAGTGCACAAAGATCACAGAAGTCCTACGTATCAGCGTGATAATCCCCTACTGCACATGATTTCCACTCATTTCTCAACCTCTTGTCATGGCACTGCCCATCATTTATCCCGTTTTACCATTTAAGGAGTAAGCAAAAAGAGAAAAAAATAAGCAGGAATATTTGATATCTGATTAGCCTACAGTTGCATGTAGTGGTGTTCTGAAACGAGAACGCAGTTCCTGTTTTTGTTTTTTTTTTAATAAAAAAAATATAAATTCCTATTCCATGCAGTTACACTTAAAGCTAGGGTATACGATTTCAAAGATTGTTCATTATTAATATCCTCGTTTAGATGCTGTTTATGGTTATATAGTATAATCCTAACAATATAAATAAAAAATCCATTCACTCTATTGGCTGTAAAGCCACATAAAAGTTGACCAATGGAAGCTTTGCGAGCGCAAAGCTACATTGGTCAACTGCTCTCATCCAATCACCAGCTACACTTGAAACTCCGCCTGGAGCTGGCGTCTCCACCCCGACCGCACCCGACCGCGCCCAACCACGCCCGACCGCGCCCCCCTTCTGCGTCATGAGAATCGCGCACGTTAGCAGGTGACCGCACATGGTAGCTAGCTAAGTAGCACATCAGACAGCAATGGATAACAACGAAAAATACATCAGCAAGCGTCCCCTGCTTGCCCCTACAAGAAAGTTAGGACGGAAGAGAAAGTCGTTTGAGGAAAACGCAGAGACGAAAAGAAAATGTGAAGAACGCCGAAAGTTGAGTAGGATAAATATAGGGTTCACCATTGACCGATGGAGGAAACTTCAGCGAGATCTGGGACTGAAGACCGACGCTGACAGGGCTGACTTTTTGTTGAGCAGGTAAACATTTATTTGTACTCTTATATGGTGTGACGTGTTACATAAATAGCTTTTTATCAGTCTGAAAACTTGCTAATGCTGCCGGTCGGCATTGGAATGTTAGCAGCTAGCTGTTTAGCATCACCTGTATCACGGTTCAAAGTAAATATATTTCTTGAAGTGCTTGAATATATTGCAGTATGCCTAGCGGGTTTCTGTTCGAGCCGATCGGAATTTCAAAAAGATGCGCTGTATGCTGCTATAACAATTGCTCAAAACCTTAGCAATACTATTGATATCATACTTATGGTGGTGGGTAGTGTAGAACATTTCATGTGTTGCTAATCTTGCGTTGCGTTGGCGTGATCTCAAACGTGTCATTCCTTTTTTTTTTTTTTTTATTATTATTTTTTTTTTTATTAAACATTTACTTACATACAACAGTGAAAGGTTTTGAAAACCACAAACAAGAGCCAGAGGTTCAAGGATTGATACATATTACATTACATTGGAATTTAACGAGAAAGACAAAAAAATACAAAAAAATAAAATAATAATACTATCTCTTTTTATACAAACACATCAAAAAATGAGCATACATTCAAAGTTTTAGTAGCCTTTTGGTTACAAGAGGTAGATAAAGTTCTGATATAAATCTTAACATCTTCTTGAAAGTGAGAAAAATTGGGGGTAACTTTCATAGTTTTACATTTGTGGATAAAATATTTTGCAAGCAAAATAATTAAGTTGCAAAGAAAAAAAATATTCTCATATTGCTTCTCAAATATGAAAAATCCAAATAGAACATCTTTGAAGTAAAGCACAAAGTCTTTATATATATAATTTACAATGAATTGGCAAATGTCTTGCCAAAGTTTTCTGGTATGACCACAGTACCAAAAAAGATGTAAGATAGTCTCTGGTTCTGAATCACAAAAAGTACAGTTTACATCTATACTTAATTTAAATTTTGACACTATGAACGTTTTGACAGGATAATATTGATGAATAAGCTTAAAAGAAATCTCTTTGACCTTATTTACCAATAGGTACTTGTTAGGGAGAGTCCAAACCTTCTTCCATGAAATATCTTCCACTAACGCGTTCCATTTTGGAACAACATGAGGAGTAGAGACACAATCATTGAGAAAGAGAAGACGGATACCTCTATTATTTTTTAGAGTCGATTTAAAACATATCTTACCTACATACGTGTCTGCTGGGTCTGGGAGAGGTAATTCAAGACTTGTCAAAAAACTATTATGGCCCTTAAACAGCATAATAACACCACTAGGGATAGCACCAAATACAGAAGCAAACTGTTTTGGAGTAACAGGGATATTATAGTGGGAGAGAAATTCTTGATAGGTGAACAAGTAACCATCCTGATTAAATAATTGGCTAACCCGATTGATTCCATTCTTAAACCAGCTTTCAAAAAATAAGGACTTATGTTTATAACAGATATTCTTATTATTCCAAATGAAGTAATTGGTTGGAGAAAAATTGTGTTTGAAAATCAAAGACCACGCTAATAGTGCTTGTTTGTGGAAATTAGAGAGAGCAACAGGGATCTTCTCAATGCTGAAGTTACACATCAACAGAAAATTCAAACCTCCCAACTGAGAAAAGACATACTCCGGTATAATATTCCAAATACTAAATGGTTTTTTCAAGTAATTCCTCAACCAGTTGATTTTAAAGGTGTTATTTAAAGTTTCAAAATCAACAAAATTAAGACCACCCTTACTGATGCTATTGGACAACACAGATTTTTTTATATAATGCCTCTTATTTTTCCATACAAAACTACATAGTAGTTGATCAATCTTTTTACACACTACTTTATCAAGGTCTAATGAAATAGCTGCGTATGTCAAACGTGAGATGCCTTCTGCCTTGGAGAGAAGAATCCTTCCTTTCAGAGATAAATCTCTCTGAAGCCATTGATTAAATCTTTTTTTAGCTTTCTCTATGATGGGCAAAAAGTTTAAATCACACCTGAGTTTGACGTTTTTAGAAATTACAATTCCAAGGTATGTTATTGTCTCTTTAACTTGGATATTACATATACTGGAAACAGAGAATTGTTTGATTGGCATTAATTCACATTTGGCCTCATTGAGATGGAGCCCAGATGCCTTGGAGAACTGTTTAATAGTATTAAGAGCCAAGGGAATTTGGTCTGAATTTTTTAGAAAAAGGGTAGTATCATCAGCCAATTGACTGATGATGATCTCCTTTCCCATGAGATCAATTCCTTGTAAGGCACTGTTCTTAATGTGATTTGCTAATAATTGAGTAGTTAATATAAACAAATATGGCGAAATAGGGCAACCCTGACGTATTCCCCGCTGCAATTCAAATCTTGGAGAAGTCCCGTATTTAAGCTTAATGGAAGAATTCCCATTGACATATAAAGTTTTAACTGCTCTAATGAACAAGTCCCCAAAACCAAATTTTTCTAAAGTTTTGAATATAAAACCATGTTCAATAGAATCGAAGGCTTTATAAAAGTCCAGAAAAAGCATATAACTATCATTCCTCACTAACTCTGAGTAGTCCAACAGGTCAAGAACCAGACGAATATTGTTTGAAATGTGTCTGTTTTTTAGAAAACCTGATTGCGTTTCATCTATTATGTCCTCCAAAATAGATTTTAAACGTTTTGCAAAAACTGTAGCGATGATTTTATAATCATTATTCAAAAGACTAATCGGACGCCAATTATCAATTAATAATATATCTTTTTTAGGCTTTGGGATGAGAGTTATAAGACTTTGTGTTAAGGTAGAGGGAAGCGATCCCATACTAATGCTTTCATAAATTACTTCTAATAGAAAAGGGGCCAAGTCTTTTGCAAATATTTGATAAAATTCAGAGGTGAGGCCATCTACACCTGGCGATTTATTAACCTTTAAGTTTTTGATAGATTCGAGGACCTCAACCAATGTAATGGGGCGATCACAAAAGTCTTTATCAGGAGCACTAATACATTTAATGTTACCTACTGAAGACATAAAGGATACAGTGCTGTCATAACAAAATCGGCTGCTATAAAGATTCTTATAGAAATCTGAACAATGTTTGGCAATTTCTTTTGGGTCTTCAGAAAGAGAATTACCGATTTTTAGCTGATGAATGCTGTTTTTATTCTGAGACTTTTCCAATCTAAAAAAGTACGCTGAATTTTGTTCTCCTTCTTCGAGCCAGCGTCTTCTGGACCTTACAAAAGCACCTTCAGCTTTTAATTTATAAAGTTCATCCATTTTGTGCTGATATTCACAAAGAGTATTATTTTCTTCCACAGATAAGGTATCAGGACTTCTAGAAGATAAGCATGCAATGGTGGAAATGATGTCCTCTTCTTGGGCTCTTTTAAGTTTAGTAGCATTACTACAGTAATTTCTGAAAAATTTCCCCAATTCAAATTTAAGCAACTCCCAATGTTTACCGTAAACCCGTTCTACTTTAGCTCTAGACCAAAAGAGATAGATACATTTCTTAACCTCTAATACAACGGCCTCATGTTTCAGTACAGAACTGTTAAGTTTCCAATAAGAGTTATACAATTTAGCATAATTTGTTGGAAGTAGATTAATGTTAATTTGTATTGCTTTATGGTCAGTTAAAGGGGTGGATAAAATATTAGTACTGAGATTGTCTATAAGCACACGGGAAACTAACCATAAATCTATTCTTGATTGCTTAGACCTTGAATTATTACACCAGGTAAATGTTACGTCATGAGGATGTTTAGTTCTCCAGGCATCAATCAGATCAAATCTTTGCATTAACAATTTAAGCTTTGCATTTGTATTAGAACTATGTCCTGGAGGCCATCTATCAATCATATTATCTAATGTGATATTAAAGTCACCGCCCAAGAGTATATGTGCATTAGGAAATTTGGCTAACCAATGAACAATTCTCTCTTCTATCCTATCTAAAAGAGCATCATTTTCTACCTTTAAATTATATCCATAAATGTTTATGACAATGAAATTAGAAGTATGAGTTTGAACAACATGACAAACATAATGTCCATTACTATCGAAGTCTGAATAAGGAAGTTTTCCAGCGAATAAGTTCTTGAGTGTACAAACACCCGCAGAACGTTGAGAAGCATGAGAACAAAAAATGTCATTTCCCCACTGAGATTTCCAAAAAGGCACATCCTCCGAGATGCTGTGAGTTTCCTGAAGAAAACATAAATCTGTTTTGTGTTGTTTGGCAAATAAAAAAATGGCTTTCCGTTTTAAATTGTTCCTAAGACCCCTGGCATTGAGTGAAATTAAAGATAAAGACATCAGAATACAAAATTAAAATAAAATAGCAAAAATAAAATTCAATTGAACAATTTTTGAATTGTTTTTTAAAGTAAAGCTCAAAGACAACTGCTAAGCGTGATGAGAACAAAAGCACCACATCAACTATAGTTATGTAGGAAACGGATATTCGAAAATATGAACATTATGAAAATATGGTCCTGGTCAAAAATGACCTTTTGCAAAAAGTACCAATATTAAATTGAACTTAAGTAGGCAAAAACAAGTAGCAAGGGGAAAAAAGTGGCGAGGAGAACATTTTCCTTTTCTTTAACCAAGGAAGCATGTAGCTAAACAAGACACCTTATCTCAAAATTGAGAGAATTCAACCTGGCGGAAAGATCTCTTTTTTCTCCACGAAGGCCCGGCCGGCTACAAAGTAGGCAATCTTTCCTGCTTTCCGTGCCTCGTTGACTAACGGCCACAATTTCATTCTACTATCTCTGTCGGCCTTGCAAAGATCCTCTCTGAAACGAAGACCATTTTCCCGTAGATAAACGGAGCTTTTGGCTGCTGCCCACACTGCTGCTCTGTGTATACGCGAAGAGAACTGGATGATTACACCGCGGGCAGAATTTACTCTCTTTACTCCAACACGATGCACAGTGTCGATCACATCTGCCAGACGGTCAGCTTGATCCGGCAGTAACTTCTGACAAATGCAAACCACTTCTCTTCTTACATTTTTCTCGTCGACATTTTCTGACAGACCGTGCAATTTCAAATTCCAACGTCTGGAATATCGCTCCAACTCAGTGACGCGCGATTCCAATGCGCCGATCCGATTACTCTCTTTCAACAGTGATGATTCAACTTGGGAAACTTTGGTCTTCACCTCGTTCACATCATCACACACGGAGTTGATCTTTTCTTTAAGATCGGCAATTTGAGAAGTGTTAACCGCAACCATCGATTCCAACTTATCAGACCGTGTGTTGATGAGCTCAGAGAGTTTAGAAATGATGTCGTCAGCGGACTCACCCCGGCCTTTCTTCGAAGGAGACTTCACAGGAGTCTCAGGGAGCAAGGGGAAATCGGCTTCTGACATCACCGAAAATTCCATTTTCTCACCAGGAGGATCACAGTAATCGTGGCAACTGTCGACAAGGACGTTGTGAGCAGGAGCAGAGCAGGTTGACGACGCCTCCGTGTCAACCACTACTAGTTCTTTCTTCTTTGTCGCAAAGTTTTTCCTTTTTTTATCAGTTGACATTTTCCTCACACATGCACGTCCGAGTAGTACTTAACAACGAAATAGGTCCCAAACTAAAATAAAAAAGTCCGTCTTATTACTTAAAATAAACTTTGTTGATGAGCGCTGTCTCAACACATGTGCTCACGACGCCATCTTGCGCGCCACCCCTCAAACGTGTCATTCCGATGATGACAACTTGTCTTGAGTGACGTTGTTCAATTCGTTTCCCTGTGGGAGGGATCAGGTAGCAGAGGGGAGGGGGGTGTGTGTGGAGAGGCGGGATGAGTTTTTCAAAACTTCCCTCCCGTTTCAGGCACTCTCGACCGATTTTCAACATCGTATACTACAGCTTTAATGTTGTCATATTTCCCTGGTTATAAGAACATTACTTTACATTACATCAAAATATTAATTTATGCTCTATACAATAAAACCAAGGACAAATCTCGTCAAGTTAGAGATAAGCATTTTTATATTTATTCCAAAACAATAACTAAAGTCAGTAACATTTTAAACAATATATTTTATTTGTTTAGCTGTTCTTTTTAATAGTCAACTAATTTTCCAAGCATCAGGCATCAAGCTCAATAAACACGTGTCACAGACAAGAAGATGTAGGTATTTCACCAAGCTTATCAGTCACTAAAAAACCATCAAGTCATCAAACTCAACGGGCTCAGGGGAGACAAGAGATGAGGCCTCCCGCTGCAACCGTACCTGCTGCTGTCGCGGTTGGATAGTGTTACTTGACAGGTGAAAATGATTTCCTCATGATTTAAAAAAAACTTGAATTTAACTCTACACCCTTGCTTCATTTAGTCTGCGGATCGATGAATATGGATATTAGTCCCCACCTCCACTCACTCACAGCTTGGACAACCTGATCCACTCTGTCAACTTTACTGTAAACACTGCACAATGTCAAGTGGAAATATTGGTTTAATTCAGCCATATGTTTCAACCAGAAAATGTTTCAGAAGAAGAAGTGGAAGAGCGAATTATACAGCGAATTTAGTCGATTTCTCAGAATAGTAATACGTTTAATGCAGGGCTAGACATTCACTTTTTTTGCTCATCAGCCATGGTGGCAAGTGGTTTTCTTTCTCAACTGTATACGTTCACTTAAAACGTAACTGACTGTTTACGTGAATACTCCCTACAGGAAAATCTACAGGAATGAGAACAATTATTGGCAATACGCACAATCCTGTGTTTAAGTTCATGCCCTAGAGATAGTTAGGGGTGGTTAATCTGTCTGATTTCCCGATTCGATTCGATTACGATTATTGAAGTCCCGATTCGATTACAGTCGATTTTCGATTATTAACGATTCTCGATTACCGATTATTGATTTTCCATTTCACAACAGTAAACGAAAATACACTAGATCAACATATGATTATATTAGCAGCAGCAACATTTTGGTATTAATTGCACTTTTTATTTGTTTGATATTCATTGAAAATATAATGATGGTTAGTGGGGACATGCAAACATGCTTGTTATCTACTACTTAGGCAACTCATTATCTTTACATTTATTAACTTTACATTTTTTTTCAAAAGCAATTTTGTTGCATTATAATGCAGATGCACCTGGTTCTATTAATTGACAGCATTAAAATGTATTTTGTGATTTCCTTCAATTGAAAATGTTTGAAGCAAGTTTGGGGGACTTGAAGGGCACCCGATTTAGAGAATCACCTAGAAATTCAAAAGAACAGCATTTATCTGAAATAGAAAGCTTTTGTAACATTAAACAATACCGTTCAAATGTTTGGAGTTGGTAAGAATTTTTATTAAATTTTTTGGGCAAAAGAAAAAAGAAATCTACACTTTTATTCATCAAGGATAAATTAAGTTGATCAAAAGTTAAAGTACAAGACATTTATAATGTCACAAATCGATTATCTGAATCTTTTGTGTGTGACTATAAATAATTTGCTTTAAAAGTACAAATTAATGACCCATAAAGAATTAATGCACAATATATTTTATTAACATTACAAAGAACGACCAGGAAAATAAATGTGTGCTTGAACTAGCATACTTGTAGTAAATAAATAATATAACGACTGGTGCAGCCGAGTGTTTTTCCTCCTCTGGCTGGAAAGGTGTCATATGGCTTATCATATTTGTCGTGTTTCCGTCGTTGGTTTTATTCCACAAAGCGTACAACTAGTGCGGCTCTTGTCCAGCTCCTTTCCCCCTTCAACTTCAGAAGCCAAAATATTTCCACACGTCAGCTTTTAACCTAACAAGGAAAGTGTTTGGATCTCGCGTTCCATCGGGTCTCTGTTATGTGCACGCCACAGACGGTCCCGCCACTGCACTTCCGCGCTTCAGAGTTCCGTCTTTCGCGTTCCGTCAATATTACGTTATTATAAATACATATCAAAAAAAAAATTTTTTTGAAATCGATTTTTTGAAATTTGTGAATCGATTCAGGATCGTCCACGTCCGCATCGCGATGCATCGAGAATCGATTTTTTTCCCCACCCCTAGAGATAGTACACTGTAAAAAATAACCGTGATTTTAACGGTAAAATACTGTAAAAATGCTACAGTGCAAAACTGTTGATTGGTAAACAGAAAGTTTCTGTACTACACGGTAAATAACTGTGATGTAATTTTACAGTAAAATACCGTTAAATTTGCAGTTTTTAAAAGTGAAAAAGAACAAATCATTGTATAATTTACAGTCAAAAACCGCAAATTGACATTCCCACAATTCCCTGTGTGACACTTCACATTTTATGTATTTTTGTTGAAATAACTATGGTTCCTCATAGTTTTATTGTTGTTTTTTTTTTCTAATCAATTATGTACATTAGGGTTATATGTTACATTTAATGTTTGTTGCATTTTTTTTTAAATTTCATGTGTGTTACCATGATGGTGCTTAATGTTTGTGTGAATGACACTGTGCAGCTTCTTTAAGTAATTATTGCGTTATATAAGTATTCACTTGTGATGAGCTGTGATTGCATATGTAACTCTCATCACTGCTGTGATGATTGTTGGTTGTCAGTGTATTACAATGGTCTAAAACAGGTATCAATACGTAAAGAAGTTGGTAAATCAACATTAACAGAAAATAAAATACGGTTTATTACTGTAAATTTTAAGTTAAGTCTGTGAAACCATTAACGTTCGTATTTTTAACGGTAAAGTTCTGGCAACCACAGCTGCCGGTTTTTAACCGTAAAATTTACAGTTTATTTTTTACAGTAAGTGAGAGGAGGCGGATTTGTTCTAACTCGCTGTCGTAGTGATGAGAGACCTAGAAAGCACAACTGGTATTGTGTATCTATTCTGCAGAAAATTTGTATTAGAAGATTAGATCAGATATTTATATATAAAATTTAACCCGCTAAAGTGGCCAGTAGGAGTGACTGCATTACCACTGCAGAAATACCCGCATTTGGCTGATGTTAAAGTTAAGCCCTGGTTTTAGGCTATGTAAAGCATATTAAAAACAACACATATAAATATAAACAACATTAAAACTTGATTTTTACCACAGGGGGTCTTTAACAGTACAAGACCACTTACAAAACCATAGGCAGTGCTCAAATAGTCAACGGCTACTGACTGAAAACCAATTGTAAATCTGGAAATAGTGCACATGAGCGCCAATGTTCATGCAAAACTATTACCAAGAGCACCATCTAGTGGATTATAAATGGAACCAGAATCACAGAAGTCTTCTGAACAGTATGTTTCCAGCAGCCATTCAAACCCCTTTATCCTCCATTGGGCCAATACTGTATATGTAAATGCCACGGCCTACCTGAGCATTGTTTCTGCCCGCCCATGTTCATTCCTTTATGGCCACCATACCCATCCTCTGATGGCTACATCCAGCAGGATAATGCACCACGTCACAAAGCTGAAATCATTTCAAATTTGTTTCTTGAACATGACAATGAGTTCACTGTACTACAATTGCCCCCCACAGTCACCAGATCTCAACCCAATAGAGTATCTTTGGGATGTGGTGGAACAGGAGCATTGTGACCTGGATGTGCATCCCACAAATCTCCATCAACTGCAAGATGCTATCCTATCTATCAATATGGGCCAACATTTCTAAAGAATTCTTTCGGCACCTTGTTGAATCAATTCCGTTGTAGAATTAAGGCAGTTCTGAAGGTGAAAGTAGGTCAAACACAGTATTAGTATGGTGCTCCTAATAATTTTTTAGGTGAGTGTATATTTTATATATGCCGTTATTATCAGAATATGACTGAATATGTGTGTGGGTGTGTAGGTCTTGGTCTTTCCTGCATTACTGTTTTCTACTGCTTGGCAGAAGGAAAAAAAAGTTTATACTTTTAACTACAGTCCCAACATCTTTCTACTTAAAAAAAAACTTCAAAATATGTCCATAAGTAAATTTATTATGTATAATCTTTATTATAATAACATGTTATAATAACAACTCATTATTAGTCTTTATACATCATCTGAGAAAAGCTGCATCTTAGATTTGGTTAAAGGCACTCATACAGTTTGTCATAATCCACAGATGATACATAATATCAGCTATATATTAATCCTTAATGTTATTTAGTTCCTCAAGCTGGATTTATTGAGTCTTTAAAAACTGCTGAACATGCCTCTTCTGCTGTGTACATTGTCAGAGGCAAGTGTGCATGTTTGTATATTACAGACCTGGCAATCCCGTAAACAGCTAACCTAGCTAGTTATTTTCATTGTTTGCCTTTTAATAATTTTTTATATTCAAATATTTGTGAGAATAATAGAAAAACCTATATCAATCTGCATATCTGATGAACGTTGGCTAGGGTAATCTTTAGTAACTTCTTTGAAGGCATCGTTAATAAAATGTTTAACAAATAACATACAGACCAGAACTGGAAGTAATGCAACCTGTTAAAGAATTAGGAAGTTTTTTGTGCATATGACATTAAGAATATTTATTAACAACGCAGCGCTTTTCCTATAGATGGCAGCATTCATCAACATTTTAGACTTCAAAAATAAAGTCTCTGTCTGGAATGGAAACAGCGCTGTTTAAGAAATCATGGCTTTGCATTTTAGTGTATTATTAGGGTAGTCAAATGAATGTTAATAATTATGCTTATATGGAGGCTGTAGTGATGAGGTGAGGAGCACTGGACACTCCGTGATACACAATGTAATCCTGATGCTCTTTGACTACACATGGTCCCACAACATTGATCAGGGAGCTGAACGATTCCCATGGTGTTCCACAAGGATCCAATTTCTAAGGAAAACAAGCTGAAATCAATCTCTGTCAGCTGTTGGCCTGACAAGGTCAATAAAAGATAAACCGACCATAAGAGATAACCTAGTCTAGACATTATTGCTTTCATGACAATGTATTTCAGTTGATGGAGTTTCAGATCAAAAGGTTGATGTAGCTGCAATAAAGTTATTAGTCAGCATCAAAAGATGAAAATTAGATCACTTGTGACAAGTGGTGAGGAGGTTTTCTGACTTGCTCTGGCTTTTACTGTAGTCTCACCTATATATTTCTTAGCTGTGTAACCATAACACGTAGGCTATCATGAACAGGGGTGTACTAATCTTTCATCAACAGCTCTTAGAGAAGTGTCAATCAAAGCCTGCAAACATAACCAGTGTCTGATTGGCCACAAGCGCCTAAAGTGACATAGCAGAAGAAAAAAAAACATGGAAATGGTAGACATGTGGTCACATCAGTGAAATTTGTATGAATGTATGAAGCACAGCTCACACAGAAGTCACTTTCAACCCAGACAGCTTTCTGTTGGTAAACATAACAAATCCACATGATCAACAAAAAATCAGCAAAATCTGCACGCAGGAATCAAATCAGCAAAATGCTCATAAATGTTGCTGATTTGACACAAACATTTTCCTGCGCTCAATTTTGCACCAAGTTTTCCATGAATGTAAAAGAGACTTATGCCTATATGCCAACATTTACTCGTGCACATACGAAAGCCTCAAGGTTTGTCTTATTCGCGAATCTGTCACTCCGTAGTAACACTTAAATAATGAAACAAAAAAGTAAACAAAATCAAATTCAATCCATTGTTAAAATAAATTCTGCACCATAATTTCCATTCCATTACTAATTCAAAAGACACGATTTGGAATGAGACACGATTTGAAAATTACAATACATCTTCCGTATTTGTTCCAAAAATACAACTACTTAAACATGCATCTCTTTAAATCTGTCAGGATGCTAGCTGTGCACAACTCTAGAGCTCTGGATGGGTTGATTTCCACCGTAGCCTGCAGCAACACTGAACTATAGCAGGGACAATGGAGTCTGACCATCATAGGGAGGTGAAGGCAGTCACTATTGTGCCAGTTCCCCCTCAGGGTGCATTATTAGGTCAACCCAAGCCGCAACTCTGAGCATTTATTTGCACTATGGACAGTATTGACAGCGAGCTATGGCTTGCGTCATTGATTTAAATTTAGGGAGGGAGCAACGGGACGGCCATCGTATCAGGGTGATTAATTAAAAAGCAAACGTCTTTTAGCACGGCTGGCTGATTCGCACTGCGGGGTGGAACAGTGTGGATAAGAGAAAGGGAGGGCTGCATTAGATTCGGGATACTGGACATCCGCTTTTAGCTGCGAGGGAAAATGGATGAAAAACATTAGCCGTTCGTGCGCTGCCTAGTTTTGACAGCTTTTGCTCCAGGCTCCTGGATTTCTGACCCATTACTGCAGCGCTGTGTGGTGCTTTGTGGTCTGTCTAGTTGGTGCATTATGTTCCATGTCATATCCCATTTGTCTCAATGTGGCTTATGTCTATTGAGAAAGCCAGACGTTTCATATTTCAGTCCACTCAGCCAACGATAAAAATGTATGGATAAGCTGCATTGTTGTTCCTTTTATCATGTGCATTCATTTGATCTGACAAACTGATCAGATGGGACAGTCTACAGTGTAGTGATGGGTTGAATCTATAAGGCCAATGTTTCTTTTTACGGTGACGTACAACTTGAAATTTAACATGAAGGTCATGTGCCTGCAGACTACTTAACCCAGACCGTTTTGTGCTTATTTCTATTGCTATAAAAAAAGTTAATTCTTTTTTTTGTGCACACTGCACAAACCGGTCCTGTTACCCTCGAACAGATGATCAATGGTAATTTGCTCACTTTTTTTTTTAAATACAGATTTCATGTTAAAATTACAGCAACTGAAGTAAACAGCATTTAAGTACATTAGAATATCACTAGCTTATCTCTAGAAAGGTCAATGTATCAAGGGCCTATTGATCTCTGATGAGTGACAAAACGCTGTGTGATAAGCATCATTTTGAGGTTCCATTAAATAATCAATGTAGCAAAGACTTTTTTCTCTTTTTTGGCACATGCCCTGTGGGCTTTAAAAGGTCAGTATTTGTTAGTTCATTGGCAGAGTGGTTAATTAATCAATACAACTCTTGGCAAGAATTGTTGGCAACTACACACACGCAAAAAATATTTCGCCGTTTCAGTAGCTGTGTAAAACTGCCACGTAATGACGACAGGAGCAAGAATGGTCAGATCTTATTTGGTATGAATAAATCATTAGTTGGAGTCTGACTTGGTTCAGAGTGATATTATTCAGTCTCTCACTTATAGAAAAGAAGAAAAAAAAATCTTGGAAGAGAGTATATGGTTTGTCCAGGAAAATTCATTATGCTGTAATAGCAGCGAGAGACCGCTGAAGTACTATAAATGCCATTAGCAGAGGGCAAACCCTTGCTAATGGGCTTTTTCCGACTGTGATATGTCATGGACAAGTTTGGCTTGACTACCTTAAGCAATTTCACTATGGAGGAGAGCTGGCCTTCATGTCACAGGCCAGCCCATTCTCATCCCAAGTGTCATCTCACTGACGCTTTTGACCATGCGTCAACATCCGACGTTTTAGGGCACCCTCACAGACTGTAAAAAATATGGACAAAGCGTCTGTGACGTCACCCATAGACATTCTGAAGAACAGTTTTGAGGCTGTTTATGGGGGGTATGGGCAGTGCCATACTGGAAAATCTTGGGAAATACAAAATACAAATTCAGAAAGGATACAGAGGTGGTATGATGTGTTGTGTCAGATCATGGCGGAGACGCCAAATTCTACTCGGCACAGGCACCCGTTATCAGCTGTCAATCAAAGTTAACTACCCTTATTTGTCATCTAAATATGATCTAAACTAACGAGTTAGAAAAAAATTCACCTAGTCCTTTTGTTAACATGCAAGTGTGTAATGTAGACACTTTGGTATAAAATATGTCCATATAACCAGTAAAGTTGACATCACATTTCCAATTATAGTGGATGAAAAAAAAAAAATCTGCTATTTATAAATCAATAAATAACTTCTCACCAGTAGGGAGTGTCATTCTCACATTTTATTTCTAAGCTGAACAAAAAAATAAATCTCCCCACAAAATGACCAATCAATTCTATGAGATAAGAGAATCTAAAACAACTTTTGTCTATAATTCTGGGCTTTGGAATGAGGAGGACATGAAGACATAATGTCTTCTGTAACGCATTTTTAATGTGTTAGGATAGGAAACTATATAAAATTAAGTTAATAACATGCTATCATAATTTATAAAATACAATAAAATAGTTATGTCCTTTCCCCCATGAATGCACAAAAACACTTCACCACAGTGTAAATAACTAATTAAAAAAAGTCATCTTTGTTGACGTGTTTCCAATAATGCTCAGGTCTATAATTAAGGCTCTTCCCACTGTGATGCAGGAGAAGAGGTCTAATCCATAATTAGCTCACCAAGTAAAGCAAATGCATTCTCATACAATTAAAGAGAGAGAGGGAGAGGAAACAGGAAAGCAAACACACAACATTCATAGTGGCCCCCTGTGTGAGCTTCCTCATTAAGAACTCAAACTGCTTCACTCGATGCTATTTAATGGAATTGAATTTTCTTTGATTGGAGTTTGCCATTCTTGACACTCTAAAACAACAACATACGAAGGATGTGTTAGTGTGTGCTGAACCAAGAAAACTAATAAACTGTATAATTAAAGAAATTAAGTGTTGCATGGAGAGAACTGAATAGGGACTTCTCAGGGTCAGCATTCATTTCAGACTGTTTTTTTTATGCATGCTTTGATTTATTTACAACTTAATGAAGCTAAAAGAGAATGCCTAGTATTTAGCTCCATTAGGTCACCCACACTGCAAAAAGAGATGTGTTAAAAATGACACATGTGTAGAATTTTAACACATGACAAATGCTTTTGAGAAATGTTCATGAAGAGAGACAACACATGTTGTGTCAAATTTAACACACAACCTGTGTCGTTTTTGAACACATCTCTGTTTTTGTAAAGACTACACATTGTGTTATGTTTTACACAACTAATGTGCTATTCCTCTTAAAGAGAAGTGTGTTGAAACCTTTTACACACTAATGTGGTATAGTTACACAACTTGTGTCAGATATGCGTCACATGTGACTGTAGTCGTTGTGTTTACAACAGTGTTTGGATGAACACTGGAAAGTATTGTTAATTTGTGTTTATGTAGTCTAGTGATGTTTAATGAACATTTGGATGTTTTAGATATGAATCTACATAGACAAGCTCTTATTGAGAATTAACAGAGGTTTGATGTTTCTTTGAATGTTTTATTTGAAATCACCAGACTCGTAATTAATGACTCCTTTATTTGGGCTCTTGCCACTTTACTCTTCATTTAGTTTTTCTCTGGCTGCTGTAACTGTATTTTCATAAAATACATCTGTTTTGGCGAGAGAAAATATGATCAGATGGTTCTTGATGATGTCATAATCAGCAAGTTCTGATCAAGTTTTTGAGTATATGGAAGGTGTGCATATATTTTAATTAGGGATGCACCGATACCACTTTTTTGGAAAACGAGTACGAGTACTTGCATTTTAGTTAGGGATGTCCCGATCCGATCCACGGCATCGGTATCGCGCCGATACCGGCCCAGAACGCTAGATCGGAGATCGGAGGGGAGAAAAAAATATGAGCGATATCCAGTTTAGCGGCGCAGCCTGTCACGTGATGATTGTTGTGTTTACGCACACGCACGCAGAGAATCACTCTCGCTTTGCGCACGGATTCTAATGTAATCGGATGATTCCACCAACAAAAGCTGCATTTCAGTCTTTTCAGAAATTCATTGGCTATCAGAAAATAGCGTCATTTCATTCTCTATTGCAACTGGATAGATAAACTGTCACTCAAAGAGAGGTAGGTACCGATCTTCACCAGGCACGCTCGTTGGCTGTTGGAGTTTAGAAGACACCCTAACACTCGCCGATTGGCTTAAAATGACCTGTCAATCAATAGTTCATGGGTCAGCGGCCATTTTGACATTCTTTTTTCACCAATGTTTACGTTTCAACTGTAGACGGATCAATAGTGCTACGTTCACACCGGATGCGAATCGCGCGTCAAATTCGCGCCTGACGCGTCTAGTTTGACGCTTGACCACTAGTGTTAATTCGCGTGTCAAGAGCGAAACTGGCGCGCGTAAAGTTTGAAGCGAAATTTACGCGCGTCAGAATCAAAATCCGTTGGCGGTCATTGTTGTTTATGTCGACCGAGCATTCATCAAGAGAGGTTACCGCTCTGTATTTACTCTGGATAGCAGAACAGCGGCTGTGGGGATCATCGTCGCCGTATATTGTGTCCACCGGACCTTCGGAGCCGAACCGTTTGGCGAGTTTCACCATTTGCTCGCTCCAGGAGCTGCGCTGGATGACGGCTGCTGTCAGCGGTACTACCGCCTGTCACGCGCCCAGTTTGATGACCTGTTGTCCCGCATCTGAGCGAGGATCACCCTCGCCCGGCCCCTCATCCATCTAATCTAGCTGTCATTTATTTTTGTTTGATAATAAATAGAGCCAGCCTTCAAAAGTTATTAACCTGTCCTGTGATTTTTTTTTTTTTTTTCTCTCTCTCACGTCCAGACACGAAATTTATGCACATATGTTGATTGTCTTTACAACATAATACTATTTCTAGATATGGAATGAATAACATTCAATACAAAATGAACATGTCTCCATATAGAAATAATGTTTTAAGTGATGAAACATTTGCTTTGTTGTGCATAATCCCACCATGCATTTAGTCATATTAACAAAATAATTTATTGAAGCATCCAGACACTTCACCACGTGAGCAAGCAGCTAGGCTCCTGATTGGTTAATTGCGGCGCGAATTCACGCCAAAGTTCAGATTTTTCAACTCGGGCGGCAGACGCGAATTTGCGTCAAACGCGTGAATGCACAACGCTCAATTCGCGCCATTCGCGCCAACTTGACGCAGCGAATGAGGCGTATTTGCGTCTTCCGCGCCGCGCTCCACGCCTCATTCGCGCCGCAGGATTTTCACGCGCATAAAGCGTCTTTACATTGACTTACATTGAAATCATTCGCGCCTGACGCCCTATTCGCGTCCGGTGTGAACGTAGCATTAGTGCGTCGAAGTTGTGATAGCGCTGTCGGCTAACGCGAAATGCTACTATTTACATTCCATGGAGTGTTTATTCATATATACAATTGTTTTGGACTAAAAACTTCTTCAAATTGGATTGTATGACGCTTTTACAGTGAAACCAAACCATTTTTGTTGGAATGGACTAACAGATGGCTAATTGGTGAGTTTCTTCCAGTTTGTGTTGGTTTGTTTTGGCTGTGGTGGTCTGACAAAGAGACAGATCGTGCCCGCTGTGTTGATTGTATCTTAAAATGGTTTACGTCGTTCGAATCACGAGTTTCTCAGCTTTCCAAAGATATGTATTATGTTTACTTTTGTGTTTGTTTTGTTTTGTCTTTCACAAAGTTAAACCTATAAACCACCCTGTTGGCCGTATACGGCACGTCGGACCACGAAAAAAAAAATATCGGACTAATATCGGTATCGGCAAAAGCCAAAGGTAAGGCATCGGTATCGGAAGTGAAAAAGTGGTATCGGGACATCCCTAAGCAGTATACGAGAGGTCAGCCTAGGGATTTGATCCGAAGTTGTCAACATCTGCCTGCATCCCATGGTTATAGTAAGGCAAAATCACTACTTCAGGAGCATTTTGGTGATCCATTTAAAGTGGCTTCTCCCTATATGGACAAGTTGCTTTCCTGGCCGATGCTTAAGGCTGAAGATGTCAAGGCTTTACGGGCCTATAGTTTATTGTTACGAGAATGCTGCAATTCTATGGGAGTTTCCGCAATGATCTGAATGTACCTACGAATATGCAAATTATTGTAAAAAAAACTGCCTTATAAGCTGAGGGATCATTGGAGAAGTGTGGCCCTCGATATTCAGGAGAAGTTTCATCGTAGAGCTACGTTCTCAGATATTGTAGAGTTCGTTGAGAGGCAAGTCAAGATTGCGAGCGATCCTCTCTTTGGAAACATACAAGAGACATCTGCAGGTGGACGAAATGGAGCAGGAATGGTCCGGTCTCAACCTAGTTCAAAGGTTGGAGGCAGTAGTTTCGCTACTACTGTAGCACCGGCTGAGAATAAGGTGGAGCCTGGGTTTAAACGGGAGAAGAACTCGCTAGCGAAACTTTGCTTGTTTTGTGGAGCTGGGCATTCGTTAGATGCTTGTTTCAGTTTGGATAGAAGAACACAAGATGAGAAAATTTCCTTTTTGAAGGAGAATCGTATGTGTTTTGGATGTCTGTGCGTCGGACACATGAGTAAAGACTGCCGAAAACGTATGACATGTAAAGTATGCAATAATCTGCATCCCACGTTGTTGCATGTCCACCCCACAGCAAAACCAACGAGTCCGACTCAGGCCAATGGCGGTTTGGATATGGCCAGAGACGGTGCCGTGGAGTCTGCTCAGTCTGGTGGCTTGACTGGGGCCGGCGAGAAGGACTGTACGCTCTCTATCTTGCCTGTTCAAGTGAAATCTAAGAGGGGACAAGAGACTGTGGTCACATATGCCTTTTTGGACCCCGGGAGTACCGCCTCGTTTTGTACGGAGCGACTTATGACTCGGCTCAATCTTACAGGGAAGTAGTTGGGAATTCTCCTTAGGACTATGGGACAAGAGAAAGTGGTTGACAGTTACAAGTTGTCAGATTTGGAAGTCGGCGGGCTGGACTTAAACAACTTCTGTGGCCTGTCGGAGATTTTTACCCAGCAGAACATGCCGGTTCATCGAGGTAACATTCCAAGCTCAAAGGACCTTCAAAGATGGCCGCACCTAAGGCACATAAAAATACCAGAGATCAATTCTGATGTGGATCTTCTGATTGGCACTAATGTTCCTCAAGCTCTGGAGCCGTGGGAGGTGGTTCGTGCAGAGAACGGGGGGCCCTTATGCAATTAAGAATGGCCCGCTCCATGGAGATTGTCATATCAGTGAACAAGGATTGCAGCCCGACATTACAGTTAATCGGATCTCAGTGGCGAGGCTTGATGAGCTTTGGGAGAAGCAGCTGAAGGTGGATTTCCCTGAAACTTTTCAGGATGAACAACCTGGTCTGTCAGTCGAGGATAAGCGCTTCATCGAGCTGGTCTCAGAGTCTACTAAGCTCATTGATGGTCATTATAGTATCGGTTTGCCGATGAAGCAAAGTCACAGCAAAATGCCAAACAATAAGACAGTGGCAGAACAACGTGCACTGAGTCTTAAAAGACGTCTGAATAAGGATCCATCTTTTCGCTCCGATTATATTGCATTCATGTCTGAGATGTTAGTTAATGGATCTCAATGGAGGTATGCGAGTAAGTTAACCAACCCTGCAGATCTAGCCTCCAGAGGTGTTAAAGGGTAACTAAACACCAAAACAACTTTTTTTAGTTAATGATCTGTAAGAATGGAGCTTCATAAATGCTGTTCATTGATTCGAGTACATTTTTTGACAATTGAGTATAAAGTGTTTTGATTTTCAAATATATGGTGTAAAAACGTCTGAGTGCTGCCCTCTTCAGGTTAAACGGAAAGCTCCTGCAGTAGGGGTACTTTCTGACGTAGCGAACTCTTAGACGCGACTCTGTCACGCCCTTGGTGCGAGCTCACCACGCCCTTGGCAGCCCCTGGTATAAAAGCATCTGGTTCCTTCAAAACTACTGTAGCGAGTCAGGAGTTGGATTTATGAGTATTGAAAACGATCAGGATAGCATATATTAGCATCTAGTTAGCATAGCATTTATATAGTTATTTAGATTATTTTGTGTAGCTAGTAGCATAGTACAGTTAGGATAGCTTCAAGTTAGCATAGATTTATCAGTGTTTAGTACAGTGATCAGGATAGTAACGGAATAGAGGTGGACATGGGCTTCTCCACACGCAGTGCCAAACACTGCTCGTCCTGCATGGACTCCTCCACCGCAGCGGCGTCTTGATGTGAGTGATCATGGATATTTTAATCACAATTTATGGTTAGGATAAAGTTAATCCTCTGGGGTCGACAAACGAGCCGGTGCATTTTGCTGGATTTTTTCACATAGCGGCAGAATATAAATATGAATACATGCCCACAGAGCGTGCGCTATTGAGATCAACTCGACGACAAAACTCATCAGATGCCGGTCGCGATGCGGGAGTTAAGACCGCAGTTTGAGCCAGCGGCTCAAATGGATTTGGCCCTGTGTCTACATACAATTCACCCTCATCCACTTTAGGTGAAGCCAGGTGAGGGAGAAAAGTCCTCGACTTCAAATGGCCGCTCTGTTGCAAAGGCAGCTACTTGCGTCACTCCAGTCTCGCTCTATTTTAGAGTCTGACAGCAGCTCTCACTCACGGCTGGTCTCAGGTGCACGCCCCCTGGCCCCGCTGGGGTCTGCCCATTTTTTCAGCATTTTTCAAATATTGCTAGTGGGTGGAGTCAGGCTCTGACCAGGGGTTTAGTTACTCTTTAAGGTTCAGTCGTTGCTGAAGACTGATGCATGGCTCCATGGTCCTGACTTTCTTCATGAGCCTGAGAGCACGTGGCCCCAAAATCCTGAGACTTTGGAACACACTCTGATTGGAGACCCAGAGGTCAAGGCTGTGGTGGTGAATGTGGCTCAGGTTAAGCAGGTCAGTCCAGTGGAGAAGCTCATTGAATACTTCTCCTGGTTCCGTCTTAAAAGGGCTGTTGGTTGGCTTCTCAAGTTTAAGACCTTACTTCTGTCTCTGGTGCAACATCGAAAGCTGCTGAGAAGAACCCTTTCTGAATCGGACCAAAGTGCTGAGCAGTTGGAAAAGGAGCTACAGGTCCGTATGAAGGGATTTAAGGCTCAAGTGCCAAAGTGTCTTCTGTCTATGGAGGACATAGACGCAGCGGAGTCAAGTATTATCCGTTTTTGCCAAAAAACAATGTTTCCGGAGGAACTGGCCAATTTGAAGAAAGTAGAGTGTGTATGGAGGACGAGCCGCCTCTACATGCTCAACCCGATCCTGGATGGTGATCTCATTAGAGTTGGAGGATGGCTTTGTAGAGCAGCTATGCCAGCTGAAGCAAAACATCTAGTTATACTGGCAAAAGAAAAGCACATCTCCAATCTTATTCTCCATCATGTACATGTACCATTTGAAGTCAAACGTGGAAGAGCTGTGGTCAAGAGACAGTTTTCGGCGAGACATGGTCAAGTCTTGGGAATTTATTTGGACAATGGCACTAACTTTGTGGGTGCTGAGCGTAATTTGCAAGAGGTCCTCGCTGCAGTCTGTAGCACGATGACGTAGCTGGACGGTCCAATACGTAGTGGATGGATGTGTTTTGGTGACGTCATTTACGCATGCGCAGTGCCGATCTCTGATTATAATTCGAATGCATTGGTTTTAAGTGATATGTAAGCTCAATATTGTACGGAGATGATGTTCAAACTGTGTAGTATTATACTGTTAAATAATAATAAGTAATTATTGATGAATAAGTAAGGAAAATGCTAAAATAATAACTGCATGGGGAAAATAAATCTTGTAATAATAAACTCGCATTTATGTTATACATTCAGAATTGCGAGAAAAAAGGTCAGGATTCTGACTTTATAGCACACAATTGCGACTTTATTTCACGCAATTCTGTCTTTATAACATGCGATTGAGGCTTTATTTCACCTAATTCTGTCCTTACATGCGATTGAGGCTTTATTTCACCTAATTCTTTCTCTATAACATGCGATTAAGGCTTTATTTGACCTAATTCTGTCTTTATAACATGCGATTGAGGCTTTATTTCACCTAATTCGGTCTTTATAACATGCGATTGAGGCTTTAGTTTATTTCACGCAATTATTATAACATGCGATTGAGGCTTTATTTCACCTAATTCTGTCTTTATAACATGCGATTGAGGCTTTATTTCAAGCAATTATGTCTTTATGACATGCGATTGAGGCTTTATTTCACGCAATTCTGACTTTATATCTCACAATTCTGAGAAATAAAGTCCGTATGTGAAAAGTATACTCGCAATTGTAAGGAAAAAGTCGCAATTATTAAAAAAAAAAGTTTTATTCTGAAAGCTCTGAAAATAAGAGCTTCGCTCGTGATGTATTCTTGGAAGATCAATGATTGTTCACCAACTCTCTGCACTAACTAGGCCTATGAATTCTTAATGTGTATGTGCCATCAGCGTTTATCACAGGATCGCGTTTAAAGTCTGTTTAGAGAGAACGGTGTCATCCCCTAATTTAATAACAAATTATCATTTCGACAGAATCAAAACTAACTAGCTGTAAAATAACATTATTCATGAACCGCTATAAAGCAAAAACAATCTGTTACATTAAATTAAAGCTGCTTTGAAACAATCTAAATTGTTAAAAGCGATATATAAATCAAGATGAATTGACTTGACTAGTGCGCATGCGCGCGTTACAGGGTCCAACACGTATTGGACCATCCAGCTACGTCATCGTGCTACAGGCTGCAGCGAGGGGTGTCTCGTAATTTGAGGAATTCCATAGAGAATCTGAATCATAACCTCATCAATGACGTGCTGTTACAAAGGAATGTAAAATGGGTTTTTAACCCCCCTACAGCATCCCATCATGGAGGTGCTTGGGAAAGGCTTATTTGGTCACTCCGTAAGGTGCTAAACTCTATTTTGAGGACTCAGACTCTGGATGAAGAAGGCTTGGTGACAGTGTTCTGTGAGGCTGAAGCTATTGTTAATAGCCGCTGTTGTAGATTTTTTTCTCTACCTGGATCTTAAACAACAATTAAAGAACAAGTGAAAGTCTTGAAAGTCATAAGCATTAGTATTTTATTTCTTATAAGAAATTAGGCAGTTCACACACAGACAAAGTCTGAAATGAGAAGGGCAAAGATCCTTCTCAATTTCCAGACTTTATATACACAAATAATCCCCCTTCTTGATGTACCCCTCCTTTCCTTGCCAAGGCTCCTGCACGTATACAGGTTCCAGTTCTCCTTTTCCTCACACTCAAGTTAGTTATTGTTACCGGGCAGACTTTTCTGTCCTTTTGACCTGGCCTGTCTGTCCTATTTTGCAATTTCCCTGACACAGCATTTACTAAAAAAACGCATCTATTGTATGAATCATATCTGTCTGAAAACAAATAAAACATCTATGTATTATAAAACACACAGGCAGATACACATATTCAAAAAAGAAAAGATAATATGAAAGATAATATGATTGGTTCTTCATTTACTGCCTCCTCTGTTACCAGGTAGAGGAGACTTTGTTTTAATGATTACTTCATAGATGTCAAGCTCGAACTTCGTCATCTGTCTGGTTCCATTTCTCATATTTGTTATTTATACACACAATCAGGTGCTTGACATACACACATCTCTAAAGTACAAACTGTCTTAGTACTGTACATTGTTTTAGAGACTTAGCAGATAAATGAGGTCAACTGATAAACCATGGTTAGATTAATATTCAGTTTAAAATTTCCCTTACACCGCCCTTTAACCAAGGCATCAACAGATCCTCAAGACTTGGAGGCTTTGACTCCTAACTATCTGCTCCTGCTTAAGTCGCAACCGTTGTTGCCACCAGGATTGTTCGAGAAGGAGGATGTTTATAGTCGTCGTCGCTGGAAACAAGTGCAATATATCTCGAATTTGTTCAGGAAGTGCTGGGTGAAGGAGTATCTTCCTGGACTTCGGGAGCGCCAGAAGTGGAATGCTGCCAAAAGAAACTTTGTTCTTGGAGATCTTGTGGTGCTGGTGGATGATGTGGCACCTCGTAATGCGTGGATTATAGGAAGAATCGTGGATACTGTTTCGGACGAAAATGTGCTGGAAGCAGAGGAGCAGTGAAGACCCTTGGATATATCAGACATGAACTGGGTTTTGTTTGGACTTTTATTATGTTTTCTCTTTTTCTTAAACTCTTGTGTACATGCACACGCATGGTGACGTCATCGGTGACTGGGGGTGTTACCGGGGGTGCGATGTCTGTATTAATGTGTGAGTGTGCTCACCTGTGCGCTAGCTTGGGTTTGGATCATGGCTGCAGGGTGAGCATGGGGAGAAACTTTCTGTTGAGCCGTCACCACTGGCTTTACCACTGTTTTTCCCATCAATGTTATCATCACTAACATCACTAAATACTGATGTCTATGAGGTACCTTTGCACTGCTTACAACATGCATCGCTCAAAGTAAGTGATTGGTTGTTTATGTTTGTGAAATAGCGTAATAAAGAGACTCAATACATACAAAGGTTCAGCGTGACGCGTCTTCAGTGTGAATCCTCATGTTTCAGCCTGCTGTGGCGTTTTAGTTGTTTGGTTGGTTTCATTTGAAAAATATACGCCACAATAGGATCTAAATATCTCACCTCAGGAAGGTTCTAGAGACGCATTTTTGCACTCAGGTCTAAGTCTCATGGCCCTCTATCAGAATCCAGAGAATTGAGAAGATTGGAGAAACTTATTTTTTCGCACTGAAAAAATACAACAGGGGTTTATTTATAGTGATATAAATAGATATTTATAGTGGCATAAATGCTACGTGGGATCTCAATACCTCAGCGCTGGAAGGGAAAGTTTTGAGAAGATCGGACAAACTCAATTTCGACCCAAAAAAAAAAAAAAAAAACGACAGTGGTACCCCTTTCGTTTTTTGTTTTTTTTTGTGTGCGAAACAATAAGTTTCTCAAATCTTTTTGAAACTCTAGATTCTGATAGAGGGCCATGGGACTTAGACCTTAGTGGAAAAATGGAGTCTCTAGACTCTTCCTGAGCTGAGATATTGAGATCCCACGTAGCATTTATGCCACTATAAATATCTCAATATCTCAGTTCTGGAAGGGTCTAAAGCCTCCATTTTTGCACTCAGGTCTAAGTCTAATGGCCATCTATCAGAATCCAGAAGTTTCAAGAAGATCAGAGAAACTCAAAATTTCGATCCCAAAAAAAAAAAACGAAAGGGGTACCACTGTCGTTTTATTTTCGTGTCGAATTTTGAGTTTCGATATCTCAGTTCTGGAAGGGTCTAGAGCCTCCATTTTTGCACTCAGGTCTAATTCTCATGGCCCTCTATCAGAATCCAGAGTTTTTAGAAGATTGGAGATACTTAATTTTTCACCCGAAAAAAAAAAAAACGTAAGGGGTAACACTGTCGTTTTTTTTTCTGGTCGAAATTTTGAGTTTCGATATCTCAGCTCTGGAAGGGTCTAGAGCCTCCATTTTTGCACTCAGGTCTAAGTCTCATGGCCCTCTATCAGTATCCAGAGTTTTGAGAAGATTGGAGATACTTAATTTTTCACCCCCCCCCCAAAAAAAAACGTAAGGGGTAACACTGTCGTTTTTTTTTCTGGTCGAAATTTTGAGTTTCGATATCTCAGCTCTGGAAGGGTCTAGAGCCTCCATTTTTGCACTCAGGTCTAAGTCTCATGGCCCTCTATCAGAATCCAGAGTTTTGAGAAGATTGGAGATACTTAATTTTTCACCCGAAAAAAAAACACGTAAGGGGTAACAGTGTCGGGTTTTTTTTCTGGTCGAAACTTTGAGTTTCACAATCTCAGCTCTGGAAGGGTCTAGAGCCTCCATTTTTGCACTCAGGTCTAAGTCTCATGGCCCTCTATCAGAATCCAGAGTTTTGAGAAGATTGGAGATTAGGGATGCACCGAATATTCGGCCGCCGAAAATTTTCGGCCGAAAATGGCCCAAAAGTGCATTTTCGGTTTTCGGCCGAAAGACTTTTATCACCGAAACAATACGGCCGAAATGTTGTGATGACGCAAACAGAAACCGCGACCTGCACGTGCTTGTCTGAAGCAACATGTCTGCGGTGTGGACGTATTTCAGTGTATCTGAACCCGCGATGAGACGGAAACCTTGTTTATCCACCTATAAACAATGCGTGCCGCCATGACGACGACTCCGGTTCCGAGCGGGTCAAGAGCGGTGCGCGCGCTGTCTGTGGAGACACGCGCTGCGGAGGCAGGCGAAAGTATAAACAAGGCAGTGCGAGTCTCCACAGACAGCGCGCGCACCGCTCTTGACCCGCTCGGAACCGGAGTCGTCGTCGTCATGGCGGCACGCATTGTTTAGAGCAGGAAACAATTAAAAATTATAAATTAGACTCGCGCTGCGGAGGCAGGCGAAAGTAAACAAGGCAGCGCGAGTCTCCACAAACAGCGCGTGCACCGCTCCAAACGGTCGAGGCGTTTACTTGACGCGCTCTCCGTTGTAACTGTTACTATTCCTTGAAACGACAGGGGACGACTCAAGTAACTGTCCTCTAACCATCAGGAATCGGTGAGAAGAAGACAGATAAATACATGACAATGTTTATTTTTTAGTATTCCACCACCAATACAAAAATAATCATGTAAAACCCAGTAAACCCTGAGATTATTACTTGTGACATTACAAAAAAAATATGGGAACATGTATAGAACTAAATTAATGCTCTCTTAAATATTTTCTACATTCACAAAAAATGTTTCATTAAGTTTCATGTACATTTGTATTAAACATGGACCATTGTAAAGGCTTTTTATATTGTATGCTAAATTTTTTAAAATGTAACTAATTTAGACATGCAAACTGGGTGCTAATGTGATGAGAAGTTTGCGCTCGGCTTTGTTTTTTGAGAGAACGTTTCATTTTAAAACCTTTCTGCAGGCCAGTAGATTATTATTTAGTGTACACATAAGTGGGGTCAAGTTAAACATTTTAGTTTGAATTTTATTTTATACTGTGCATTGTGCTAAATATATATTTGCATAATTTGTAATTGATTTATTCTTTGAAAATGTTATATTAATTTATGCAATTGCAATGCCTTGATTTTAGTTAAGTTTGTACACAGTCATAGCCATAAATGCAATGATACTAATAATTGGCATAATTTCTTTCGGTGTTTCGGTTTTCGGTTTTCGGCCTTGGTTTCCTCTTTTTCGGTTTTCGGTTTCGGCCAAGAAATTTCATTTCGGTGCATCCCTATTGGAGATACTTAATTTTTCACCCCAAAAAAAAACCGTAGGGGGTAAGTAACACTGTCGTTTTTTTTTTTTCTGGTCGAAATTTTGAGTTTCGATATCTCAGCTCTGGAAGGGTCTAGAACCTCCATTTTTGCACTCAGGTCTAAGTCTCATGGCCCTCTATGAGAATCCAGAGTTTTGAGAAGATTGGGGATACTTAATTTTTCACCCCAAAAAAAAAACGTAAGGGGTAACACTGTCGTTTTTTTTCTGGTCGAAATTTTGAGTTTCAAAATCTCAGCTCTGGAAGGGTCTAGAGCCTCCATTTTTGCACTCAGGTCTAAGTCTCATGGCCCTCTATCAGAATCCAGAGTTTTTAGAAGATTGGAGATACTTAATTTTTCACCCGAAAAAAAAAAAACGTAAGGGGTAACACTGTCGTTTTTTTTTTCTGGTCGAAATTTTGAGTTTCGATATCTCAGCTCTGGAAGGGTCTAGAGCCTCCATTTTTGCACTCAGGTCTAAGTCTCATGGCCCTCTATCAGAATCCAGAGTTTTGAGAAGATTGGAGATACTTAATTTTTCACCCGAAAAAAAAAAACGTAAGCGGTAACAGTGTCGGGTTTTTTTTCTGGTCGAAACTTTGAGTTTCAAAATCTCAGCTCTGGAAGGGTCTAGAGCCTCCATTTTTGCACTCAGGTCTAAGTCTCATGGCCCTCTATCAGAATCCAGAGTTTTGAGAAGATTGGAGATACTTAATTTTTCACCCCAAAAAAAAAACGTAAGGGGTAACACTGTCGTTTTTTTTTTTCTGGTCGAAATTTTGAGTTTCGATATCTCAGCTCTGGAAGGGTCTAGAGCCTCCATTTTTGCACTCAGGTCTAAGTCTCATGGCCCTCTATCAGAATCCAGAGTTTTGAGAAGATTGGGGATACTTAATTTTTCACCCCCAAAAAAAACCGTAAGGGGTAACACTGTCGTTTTTTTTCTGGTCGAAATTTTGAGTTTCAAAATCTCAGCTCTGGAAGGGTCTAGAGCCTCCATTTTTGCACTCAGGTCTAAGTCTCATGGCCCTCTATCAGAATCCAGAGTTTTGAGAAGATTGGAGATACTTAATTTTTCACCTGAAAAAAAAAAACGTAAGGGGTAACACTGTCGTTTTTTTTTCTGGTCGAAATTTTGAGTTTCGATATCTCAGCTCTGGAAGGGTCTAGAGCCTCCATTTTTGCACTCAGGTCTAAGTCTCATGGCCCTCTATCAGAATCCAGAGTTTTGAGAAGATTGGAGATACTTAATTTTTCACCTGAAAAAAAAAAACGTAAGGGGTAACACTGTCGTTTTTTTTTCTGGTCGAAATTTTGAGTTTCGATATCTCAGCTCTGGAAGGGTCTAGAGCCTCCATTTTTGCACTCAGGTCTAAGTCTCATGGCCCTCTATCAGAATCCAGAGTTTTCAGAAGATTGGAGATACTTAATTTTTCACCCGAAAAAAAAAAAACGTATGGGGTAACACTTTCGTTTTTTTTTCTGTTCGAAATTTTAAGTTTCGATATCTCAGCTGTCGAAATTTTGAGTTTTCGATATCTCAGCTCTGGAAGGGACTAGAGCCTCCATTTTTGCACTCAGGTCTAAGTCTCATAGCCCTCTATCAGAATCCAGAGTTTTGGGAAGATTGGAGATACTTAATTTTTCACCCCCCCCAAAAAAAACGTAAGGGGTAACACTGTCGTTTTTTTTTCGGTCGAAATTTTGAGTTTCGATATCTCAGCTCTGGAAGGGTCTAGAGCCTCCATTTTTGCACTCAGGTCTAAGTCTCATGGCCCTCTATCAGAATCCAGAGTTTTGAGAAGATTGGAGAAACTTAATTTTTCGCCTGAAAAAAAAAAACAAAAAACGAAAGGGGTACCACTGTCGTTTTTTTTTCGGGTCGAAATTTTGAGTTTCGATATCTCAGCTCTGGAAGGGTCTAGAGCCTCCATTTTTGCACTCAGGTCTAAGTCTCATGGCCCTCTATCAGAATCCAGAGTTTTGAGAAGATTGGAGAAGCTTATAATATTTCGCCCGAAAAAAAAAAACGAAAGGGGTACCACTGTCTTTTTTTTTCGGGTCGAATTTTTGAGTTTCAATATCTCAGCTCTGGAAGGGTCTAGAGCCTCCATTTTTGCACTCAGGTCTAAGTCTCATGGCCCTCTATCAGAATCCAGAGTTTTGAGAAGATTGGAGAAACTTAATTTTTCGCCCGAAAAAAAAAAAACGTAAGGGGTACCACTGTCGTTTTTTTTTCGGGTCGAATTTTTGAGTTTCGATATCTCAGCTCTGGAAGGGTCTAGAGCCTCCATTTTTGCACTCAGGTCTAAGTCTCATGGCCCTCTATCAGAATCCAGAGTTTTGAGAAGATTGGAGAAACTTAATTTTTCGCCCAAAAAAAAAAAACGAAAGGGGTACCACTGTCGTTTTTTTTTTCGGGTCGAATTTTTGAGTTTCGATATCTCAGCTCTGGAAGGGTCTAGAGCCTCCATTTTTGCACTCAGGTCTAAGTCTCATGGCCCTCTATCAGAATCCAGAGTTTTGAGAAGATTGGAGAAACTTAATTTTTCGCCCAAAAAAAAAAACGTAAGGGGTACCACTGTCGTTTTTTTTCGGGTCGAAATTTTTGAGTTTCGATATCTCAGCTCTGGAAGGGTCTAGAGCCTCCATTTTTGCACTCAGGTCTAAGTCTCATGGCCCTCTATCAGAATCCAGAGTTTTGAGAAGATTGGAGAAACTTAATTTTTCGCCCAAAAAAAAAAAAAACGAAAGGGGTACCACTGTCGTTTTTTTTTCGGGTCGAAATTTTGAGTTTCGATATCTCAGCTCTGGAAGGGTCTAGAGCCTCCATTTTTGCACTCAGGTCTAAGTCTCATGGCCCTCTATCAGAATCCAGAGTTTTGAGAAGATTGGAGAAACTTAATTTTTCGCCCAAAAAAAAAAACGTAAGGGGTAACACTGTCGTTTTTTTTTCGGGTCGAAATTTTGAGTTTCGATATCTCAGCTCTGGAAGGGTCTAGAGCCTCCATTTTTGCACTCAGGTCTAAGTCTCATGGCCCTCTATCAGAATCCAGAGTTTTGAGAAGATTGGAGAAACTTAATTTTTCGCCCAAAAAAAAAAACGTAAGGGGTAACACTGTCGTTTTTTTTTCGGGTCGAAATTTTGAGTTTCGATATCTCAGCTCTGGAAGGGTCTAGAGCCTCCATTTTTGCACTCAGGTCTAAGTCTCATGGCCCTCTATCAGAATCCAGAGTTTTGAGAAGATTGGAGAAACTTAATTTTTCGCCCAAAAAAAAAAAAAACGTAAGGGGTACCACTGTCGTTTTTTTTTCGGGTCGAAATTTTGAGTTTCGATATCTCAGCTCTGGAAGGGTCTAGAGCCTCCATTTTTGCACTCAGGTCTAAGTCTCATGGCCCTCTATCAGAATCCAGAGTTTTGAGAAGATTGGAGAAACTTAATTTTTCGCCCAAAAAAAAAAAAAACGTAAGGGGTACCACTGTCGTTTTTTTTTCGGGTCGAATTTTTGAGTTTCGATATCTCAGCTCTGGAAGGGTCTAGAGCCTCCATTTTTGCACTCAGGTCTAAGTCTCATGGCCCTCTATCAGAATCCAGAGTTTTGAGAAGATTGGAGAAACTTAATTTTTCGCCCAAAAAAAAAACGTAAGGGGTACCACTGTCGTTTTTTTTTCGGGTCGAATTTTTGAGTTTCGATATCTCAGCTCTGGAAGGGTCTAGAGCCTCCATTTTTGCACTCAGGTCTAAGTCTCATGGCCCTCTATCAGAATCCAGAGTTTTGAGAAGATTGGAGAAACTTAATTTTTCGCCCAAAAAAAAAAACGTAAGGGGTACCACTGTCGTTTTTTTTTTTTTTTGGTCGAAATTTTGAGTTTCGATATCTCAGCTCTGGAAGGGTCTAGAGCCTCCATTTTTGCACTCAGGTCTAAGTCTCATGGCCCTCTATCAGAATCCAGAGTTTTGAGAAGATTGGAGAAACTTAATTTTTCGCCCCCAAAAAAAAAACGTAAGGGGTAACACTGTCGTTTTTTTTTCGGGTCGAAATTTTGAGTTTCGATATCTCAGCTCTGGAAGGGTCTAGAGCCTCCATTTTTGCACTCAGGTCTAAGTCTCATGGCCCTCTATCAGAATCCAGAGTTTTGAGAAGATTGGAGAAACTTAATTTTTCGCCCAAAAAAAAAAAACGTAAGGGGTAACACTGTCGTTTTTTTTTCGGGTCGAAATTTTGAGTTTCGATATCTCAGCTCTGGAAGGGTCTAGAGCCTCCATTTTTGCACTCAGGTCTAAGTCTCATGGCCCTCTATCAGAATCCAGAGTTTTGAGAAGATTGGAGAAACTTAATTTTTCGCCCAAAAAAAAAAAACGTAAGGGGTAACACTGTCGTTTTTTTTTTCGGGTCGAAATTTTGAGTTTCGATATCTCAGCTCTGGAAGGGTCTAGAGCCTCCATTTTTGCACTCAGGTCTAAGTCTCATGGCCCTCTATCAGAATCCAGAGTTTTGAGAAGATTGGAGAAACTTAATTTTTCGCCCAAAAAAAAAAAACGTAAGGGGTAACACTGTCGTTTTTTTTTCGGGTCGAAATTTTGAGTTTCGATATCTCAGCTCTGGAAGGGTCTAGAGCCTCCATTTTTGCACTCAGGTCTAAGTCTCATGGCCCTCTATCAGAATCCAGAGTTTTGAGAAGATTGGAGAAACTTAATTTTTCGCCCAAAAAAAAAAAACGTAAGGGGTACCACTGTCGTTTTTTTTTCGGGTCGAATTTTGAGTTTCGATATCTCAGCTCTGGAAGGGTCTAGAGCCTCCATTTTTGCACTCAGGTCTAAGTCTCATGGCCCTCTATCAGAATCCAGAGTTTTGAGAAGATTGGAGAAACTTAATTTTTCGCCCAAAAAAAAAAAACGTAAGGGGTACCACTGTCGTTTTTTTTTTCGGGTCGAAATTTTGAGTTTCGATATCTCAGCTCTGGAAGGGTCTAGAGCCTCCATTTTTGCACTCAGGTCTAAGTCTCATGGCCCTCTATCAGAATCCAGAGTTTTGAGAAGATTGGAGAAACTTAATTTTTCGCCCAAAAAAAAAAAACGTAAGGGGTACCACTGTCGTTTTTTTTTTCGGGTCGAAATTTTGAGTTTCGATATCTCAGCTCTGGAAGGGTCTAGAGCCTCCATTTTTGCACTCAGGTCTAAGTCTCATGGCCCTCTATCAGAATCCAGAGTTTTGAGAAGATTGGAGAAACTTAATTTTTCGCCCAAAAAAAAACGTAAGGGGTAACACTGTCGTTTTTTTTTCGGGTCGAAATTTTGAGTTTCGATATCTCAGCTCTGGAAGGGTCTAGAGCCTCCATTTTTGCACTCAGGTCTAAGTCTCATGGCCCTCTATCAGAATCCAGAGTTTTGGGAAGATTGGAGAAACTTAATTTTTCGCCCAAAAAAAAAAAAACGTAAGGGGTACCACTGTCGTTTTTTTTTCGGGTCGAAATTTTGAGTTTCGATATCTCAGCTCTGGAAGGGTCTAGAGCCTCCATTTTTGCACTCAGGTCTAAGTCTCATGGCCCTCTATCAGAATCCAGAGTTTTGAGAAGATTGGAGAAACTTAATTTTTCGCCCAAAAAAAAAAACGTAAGGGGTAACACTGTCGTTTTTTTTTCGGGTCGAAATTTTGAGTTTCGATATCTCAGCTCTGGAAGGGTCTAGAGCCTCCATTTTTGCACTCAGGTCTAAGTCTCATGGCCCTCTATCAGAATCCAGAGTTTTGAGAAGATTGGAGAAACTTAATTTTTCGCCCCAAAAAAAAAACGTAAGGGGTAACACTGTCGTTTTTTTTTCGGGTCGAAATTTTGAGTTTCGATATCTCAGCTCTGGAAGGGTCTAGAGCCTCCATTTTTGCACTCAGGTCTAAGTCTCATGGCCCTCTATCAGAATCCAGAGTTTTGAGAAGATTGGAGAAACTTAATTTTTCGCCCCCAAAAAAAAAAACGTAAGGGGTAACACTGTCGTTTTTTTTTGGGTCGAAATTTTGAGTTTCGATATCTCAGCTCTGGAAGGGTCTAGAGCCTCCATTTTTGCACTCAGGTCTAAGTCTCATGGCCCTCTATCAGAATCCAGAGTTTTGAGAAGATTGGAGAAACTTAATTTTTCGCCCAAAAAAAAAAAACGTAAGGGGTAACACTGTCGTTTTTTTTTTCGGGTCGAAATTTTGAGTTTCGATATCTCAGCTCTGGAAGGGTCTAGAGCCTCCATTTTTGCACTCAGGTCTAAGTCTCATGGCCCTCTATCAGAATCCAGAGTTTTGAGAAGATTGGAGAAACTTAATTTTTCGCCCAAAAAAAAAACGTAAGGGGTAACACTGTCGTTTTTTTTTCGGGTCGAAATTTTGAGTTTCGATATCTCAGCTCTGGAAGGGTCTAGAGCCTCCATTTTTGCACTCAGGTCTAAGTCTCATGGCCCTCTATCAGAATCCAGAGTTTTGAGAAGATTGGAGAAACTTAATTTTTCGCCCAAAAAAAAAACGTAAGGGGTAACACTGTCGTTTTTTTTTCGGGTCGAAATTTTGAGTTTCGATATCTCAGCTCTGGAAGGGTCTAGAGCCTCCATTTTTGCACTCAGGTCTAAGTCTCATGGCCCTCTATCAGAATCCAGAGTTTTGAGAAGATTGGAGAAACTTAATTTTTCGCCCCAAAAAAAAAAAACGTAAGGGGTAACACTGTCGTTTTTTTTTCGGGTCGAAATTTTGAGTTTCGATATCTCAGCTCTGGAAGGGTCTAGAGCCTCCATTTTTGCACTCAGGTCTAAGTCTCATGGCCCTCTATCAGAATCCAGAGTTTTGAGAAGATTGGAGAAACTTAATTTTTCGCCCCAAAAAAAAAACGTAAGGGGTAACACTGTCGTTTTTTTTTCGGGTCGAAATTTTGAGTTTCGATATCTCAGCTCTCGAAGGGTCTAGAGCCTCCATTTTTGCACTCAGGTCTAAGTCTCATGGCCCTCTATCAGAATCCAGAGTTTTGAGAAGATTGGAGTAGCTTAATTTTTCACCCAAAAAAAAAAACGTAAGGGGTAACACTGTCGTTTTTTTTTTTTGGTCGAAATTTTGAGTTTCGATATCTCAGCTCTGGAAGGGTCTAGAGCCTCCATTTTTGCACTCAGGTCTAAGTCTCATGGCCCTCTATCAGAATCCAGAGTTTTGAGAAGATTGGGGAATACTTAATTTTTCACCCAAAAAAAAAACGTAAGGGGTAACACTGTCGTTTTTTTTTCTGGTCGAAATTTTGAGTTTCGATATCTCAGCTCTGGAAGGGTCTAGAGCCTCCATTTTTGCACTCAGGTCTAAGTCTCATGGCCCTCTATCAGAATCCAGAGTTTTGAGAAGATTGGGATACTTAATTTTTCGCCCAAAAAAAAAAAACGTAAGGGGTAACACTGTCGTTTTTTTTTCTGGTCGAAATTTTGAGTTTCGATATCTCAGCTCTGGAAGGGTCTAGAGCCTCCATTTTTGCACTCAGGTCTAAGTCTCATGGCCCTCTATCAGAATCCAGAGTTTGAGAAGATTGGAGAAACTTATTTTTTCGCCCAAAAAAAAAAACAACAGGGGTATATTTATAGTGATATAAATTAGATATTTATAGTGGCATAAATGCTACGTGGGATCTCAATACCTCAGCGCTGGAAGGGAAAGTTTTGAGAGGATCGGAGAAACTCAATTTCGACCCAAAAAAAAAAAAAAAAAACGACAGTGGTACCCCTTTCGTTTTTTTTTTGTTTTTTTTGTGTGCGAAACAATAAGTTTCTCAAATCTTTTTGAAACTCTAGATTCTGATAGAGGGCCATGGGACTTAGACCTTAGTGGAAAAATGGAGTCTCTAGACTCTTCCTGAGCTGAGATATTGAGATCCCACGTAACATTTATGCCACTATAAATATCTCAATATCTCAGCTCAGGAAGGTTCTAGAGCCTCCATTTTTGCACTCTGGTCTAAGTCTCATGGCCCTCTATCAGAATCCAGAGTTTTGAGAAGATCGGAGAAACTCAAAATTTCGATCCCCCCAAAAAAACGACAGTGGTACCCCTTTTGTTGTTTTTTGTGTGCGAAAAAATAAGTTTCTCCAATCTTCTTGAAACTCTGGATTCTGATAGAGGGCCATGAGACTTAGACCTGAGTGCAAAAATGGAGGCTCTAGACCTGTCATGAGCTGAGGTATTGTGATCCCACGTAGCATTTATGCCATTATAAACCACTATTTTTATAATGGGATAAATGCTACGTGGGATGTCCATATCTCAGCTCTGGAAGGGTCTAGAGCCTCCATTTTTTGCACTCATGTCTAAGTCTCATGGCTCTCTATCAGAATCCAGAGTTTTGAGAAGATCGGTGAAACTCAAAATTTCGACCAAAAAAAAAAAAAACGACAGTGGTACCCCTTTCGGTTTTTTTTTTTTGTGCGAAAAAGAAGTTTCTCCAATCTTCTTGAAACTCTGGATTCTGATAGAGGGCCATGAGACTTTGACCTGAGGGCAAAAATGGAGGCTCTAGACCCTTCCTGAGCTCTGATCTCATGAAGTAGCGTTTGTCTGACACGCTAATTCGTATTTCCATTTTTGGCGTGCTATCAAGACGCATAATCGCCTTTCAGCGTGTTTATGAACGCCGTTGACTTAACGTTATATAAATATATGACTTACCTCAACCCCGTCCCTAAACCTAACCGTCACTGGGGTTAATGGCATTTATGACTGTTCCCTTACCATCCTAGGTAAAAAAAAGATATGACTTACCTCAACCCCATCCCTAAACTTAACCGTCACTGGGGTTAATGGCATTTATGACTGGAGATTTGACTGCGTGTTCGGACACGCGGAATGACGCGGACGTTAATGGCGTAGACATATACGCATACACGCGGACACACGCGGATAGCACAAAATGCGTGGAGATAACACGCCACCTGACTCGAAAGTGGCGTATATGTTTACGCAAAAGTCATGATGTCATGTTGCATATTGAGATATATATAATGGCATAAATGCTACGTGGGATCTCAATACCTCAGCGCTGGAAGGGTCTAGAGACTCCATTTTTGCACTCAGGTCTAAGTCTCATGGCCCTCTATCAGAATCCAGAGTTTTGAGAAGATCGGAGAAACTAAATTTCGACCCCAAAAAAAAAAAAAAACGACAGTGGTACCCCTTTCGTTTTTTTTTTTTTGTGCATAAATAACTTTCTCGATTTTTCTTGAAACTCTGGATTCTGATAGAGGCCATGAGACTTAGACATGAGTTGCAAAAATGGAGGCTCTAGACCTTCCAGAGCTGAGATATCGAAACTCAAAATTTCTACAGAAAAAAACGACAGTGTTACCCCTTACGTTTTTTTTTTTGGGTGAAAAATTAAGTATCCCCAATCTTCTCAAAACTCTGGATTCTGATAGAGGGCCATGAGACTTAGACCTGAGTGCAAAAATGGAGGCTCTAGACCCTTCCAGAGCTGGGATATTGAGATATTTATAATGGCATAAATGCTACGTGGGATCTCAATATCTCAGCTCTGGAAGGGTCTAGAGACTCCATTTTTGCACTCAGGTCTAAGGCTGCGTTCCAAACCGCATACTCAATAAGTAGGTACTTAATTTGAATAACTTACTCATCGAGTGCTAAAAGAGTAGGTACTTTATAGCCAAATCTCGTTGAGTAATGCGAACCAGACATCTAGCATGTTGACGTTATCATGTGACCTAACGCGTTATCACAAGCGCAACACCTTATAATATATGAACAATACATTTAATTCATCTGTCTATAAATATCTTGATATTGATTAAACTTGCTCATTTTGTTGTGGTATTGTTGAAGAATCAGCTGCCCATTTATTTTGTGAATACATTTAGGGTTGATTTAAGTTGTTATATTTTAAACCGTATTAATGTGACCAACAGTGTTATTCTTATAACGATATTTTTTTATTAAGAAACCCCAAAATCATCATCTCTTGATCATGTTGTTAATTTCTTTATTTTATACCCAAAAAGTTTCTCCTTTAAGTTTTCCTATTTTTCTTCATGAATTTACCTGATTTCATCCCTCAGACATTTAACAACTTTTTTTATGTATTATGAAGAACTATAATGAAGATATTCAGCCTTTTTTTATTGTTCTTTTTTTCCTGTGTTATAAATATAATTTTATGTCATATTATGATGTACAAACCAATGATCTTTATATTTTCTGTTTTGTCATTATGATTGTTACATAAACTATAGTACTCTTTCCATGATCTTGCATGTAATAAGTTTAAATTATATGAGCGACAGGTGCACTAACACTTTCATAACATCAGTAACTTGACAGCACAACCTAGAACAGTTTTCCTCTGCATTTGTAATGTCTGCACAAAGGAGACGGGCAGCTGTTCGAAGATCTCTTTTGGAGAAAACTGTTGATTATACTCAAAAAATGTAAGTATCACTCCTTTAAAATTAATATTACCTCAGAATGAATTGCATTGTTAGCCCACCCCAAAACTTCAACAAAATAATACTATTAAATGCTGACCAATACTTAATTATATAACTTTTTTATATACTAAAAATATAATTTAATAAAACAAGCAAAATGTATTTTTTTTGTCATATGACAGTTATGCATGAAAACATTTATATTGCTAAATGCAGTGAAACATATCAATTGTCAATCGATGAATTACTGCATACATTAGTTAAATTTTATATACTGACAACAATAAGAAACATGAATAAATGAGTAAAAGAACAAATAAAAGTAACCATCACAATAAGCAAATGCATATACAAGTCAACAACACATGAAACAAAGCTTTATTCAAACTACAAGCCGCTGAACACCACATCCTACTGCCTCAACACAGCGGTTCCCATTCTGTGGCTTTATTCTGATGGATTCACCAGAGGGACTTTGCCCTTCGTGCCGAGCTTGTTGCTGCGCTGCGCTTCACAATCTGAGGCAATAAGGGCAGGTGGAGTGATGGAGAACTCATCCATGGCACCACTTCCAGGGATTCAGCTCTGGGCTCCTCAGGGCTCACACCAGTCTGCAGACTTTTCAGATCCTACAAAAATGCTCACAAACATTAAACAAAAGCAGTCATTTTAACGGCACAATGTCATTTGATTTATGCATTAAAAAATAGCCTTACTTTATATTTTGAGTAAAATGCCTGAAACCTTTTTTTCCCCCAACAAATGCTGCCATCATCTTTCCTTGCAGGTCCTGCTCCACCACAAAAGCTCTGCAGCAAATGCAGAAATCAAGACTCAGAAAGATGTTGTTGTATTTTCTCAGTTTGAAATTACAATCATTCAAATAAACTACAACTTGTTATCCATTTCTGTACTATACTCACTCAGAGCCATTGATGACAGAATTCAGCATCATGAGCCTCTCTCCACCGGATAAACACACACGTGTTCTTCTGTCCCTGTAACATACAGACAAGATTCTCATTACGAGCTAAACACTGCATTTACTTGCTGAGGTTGATGCGTTAACTCACTTTTTAATCCAACTTAAATGTTCCTCAATATCAACACCAATAAGCGGACAAATAAAATACATATCATGTTTAGTTACTTTATAGATGTGTTTATTTAGCACATATTTGTCTAATGTAAGCAATGTGACAACAGTGAATTATCCTACATAATAGCACACTCATGTATTTTTTATGTTAGATATGCTGCAATACTTATACAATATTTTCCTTCCTGATGTAAATAGGCATTTTAAAAATAAGCGTATTTCAGATGTATGGTTATGTAAATCCACTTTGGAAAACGTAACAAGAAGATCAGAGAAACTCAAAATTTCGATCCCAAAAAAAAAA